>UESW01004872.1:107132-373258 GCA_900491605.1 Calamus simplicifolius
TACCCTCTCTCTCTCCCCAACCATCTTGCAATGAAGGATGACAAGAACGCCTATTAGCTTGGTTTGACCCAACTCCTGCACCCCATGTTCTCATTTCTCATCCCCTCTCCTCCATCTCCCCACCATCTCTTGAAAAGCTTTAGCAAGCCAGTAGTCCCTGTGGTAAGGATGTTGGCTTGGGTCTCTCTCCAAGGTTGGTTGGTTGATGCTAAGATGACCACATTGGCAAGAGCATCATGAAGACATGGAAAAGTAACATCATCAGGCCCTTCATCATTCCATCATCCTCTCTCTAGGTGAGGTCGTGCTCAGCCAAGCTACCTTATTGACCTAATTTATTTAGGTCTTTTGAGTTAGGCTTGGGTTTTCAAATTTGGTGCCAAGTCCAGATCAAGCTTAAGACTTCAGGCCTAACACCATGCCAAGCTGGAAATAATGAGGCATTCAAAACAAAGATCCACACACTTCATCATGATCTGTACTACTACAACATGCTTAGGAACCAAATATCACATGTTTTGGTGATCTCTAACTTATACATCATATAGACACAAAAATAAATTCTTAACATGATATAAGACCATATTTTGTTACGATTTAAGCATTAAAATCTATTGATTTTAACATGTATAGATCATGATCAACATGTGAATTCAAAATGCTTTATCATGCATTTTAATACATCAACACAATGGAAACCTTCCACTTGTTGCTTATGATGTATAGGCAATAGACATCAAAATGTGATTTTAGGGTACAAAGTTATGTGATTTTAGGTTATTAATAATTTTTAGCTGTATAGATCATGATCGACCATGTAAATCTTTGATTTGCATGACCTGTTATTAACTTTAGAGTCAAGAGGAATACATACCATCTCCTCACAAGAGGGGCAAAGCCCATCTTTAATAATAATATTAGTTTTATCTATATAACATTCAAATCCTTAACAGTAGTACATACATGATCTAACTACCCATTGTACATGAACAATAAAGTCTAGAAAACTAAAATTTGTAATTCATAATCATCAAGCCTTTTCCCAACTATATAATGGATCCCCATTTACTAGCCCATATAACTAACACAAGTTCTTCAAAATATATCTTTGCCACAAATTCACTATAAAACCATCTTCCTTATGTATGGCGCCTTCGATATATTCTACTTTGATTTCATTATTAGACTGCTACACCTCAAAGAAGCATTCATCATTGCAGATCAATGAGTACCCTATTTCATCAATTAAATCTACATAACAAGCAAATGTTACATATCATGATAACATCAATTGATTGTAACCATCATTGTCAATGAGCTTGTGTCTGGAATTTGATTGGCAGCAAAGACAGGAGCAACAGAGAACGCTATTCATTATTACAGGATTAACGGTTGATTTGCAGCCACCATTGTTAATGACCGTGTGTCCATTATTCATTAGGAAAGAAAGATACAATCGAGATCATTGAACTTCCCCCAGATTACCAAAAGATGTAGAACAATATAAAACAAACAGAAGAATTTGAGAAGACAAAGATTGAAGCGAGCATTTTTTGTGTGCAAAATGAAAGCCAGCTTTGCTTGTGATTATATGTTTTCATGTTGTCTGTAGTTAGTATTACTTATAAGCATATCTTCCTTTTGCTCTTTGTGTGGAACAAAATTTGCTTGCTTGCTCTAAATCTTAAGTCCATGCAAAGATTCTTTCTCTTTTCTCTCGCTTGTCTAAGCAAGAAAAATCATACCAAAATTTTCAAGACAAAGCAAAATGGTCCCACAAAAATCTTATCACTAAGCATTTGCTTTATTCATTGTCTATCCCTCTAACTTCATGGTATGACTCCGTCCTCCATAATAATTTTGCAATTATGTATTCCACTGTTGTTCTTTATGAAGTTGCAATACTTTTCAATATCAAAAAATTTCAGTGTCTTGTGATCTAATTGAATATGCTATTAAGAAAAGTAGTCTCGTTCACACAATATCCATTTGTTTCCAAATCCTGTGCTTCATGATTTTGAGTTTGTCCACAATTTCTGTTTCATATGTCCTCTATTCCCTTTTCCTTCTTCTGCAATCCCACTATTTTCAATTGCAGCAAATAAGAACACTACAATTTCAGCAGAAACATGCAAATCAAACATCCATACAGAATCTAGTGTGGATGAAATCTCAATTTGTCCCATCATAAAAGCAAAACAAATAGAGAGGCAATCAATTATCTTCCAGCATTCAGTCAAATATCTAGACAATTGCACCTGTTAAGAGCATATTGCAAGTAAATTTAACCTCATGCTGAGTTACAGTAAGCCTTATGCAATGTATACAGATGTCAGAACACATCCACTTGAACTTAAGAGTTGACAGAACAAACACATGGCAACCTTGGAAGTTACATGTATCAGCTTGCTCATATTTAAGCAATGGCATTTCAAGTGCCAAAAAAAAGAAGAAAAAAAAAAAGAGATGATATACTAACTTGGTTCACATGACACACAACGTAAATAGACAAAAAATCTCTTAGTGATAATGTCATCTTAAGGTGTCAGCACGTGACGACAATGTCTTTGAAATAAAGAGAGTGATTAATTTCATACTAGTGATAGTGATGATGAATAATGCATTTTCTGCAAAGTCACATTACCAGCCAAGTCCCATGTGCCATGGATATACAGTAAAGGAAAGGAGGCATGTCAAACAAATAGTGGATTTGTTTGTCAGCTATTGGATCTTTTCCATTATTTTAAAGATAATTTGGTAACCCAATAAACTTTCACTGCATGTGTTTTAGAATATATGGGCCAATGCAAATGAAGTGGATAAGATGATGTTTAGTTTTTATGTAGGTTTCAGGAAGGCCGAATATGGGTATTGATCATGTCAAAATGTTGATTATATTGTCATTATTGCTATTAAACATTATGTACTAAGCAAAAAACACTAATTGATATTTGCCATTGTTATTAACATTGTAATTATGCATCTAAAAAATACTACCATATACACCTGCATCTGCAGTCCACCACATACGCATGATGCGCATGGTTTCAAATCTTAGTGAAGCATCATGTAGGATATCAAGACAAGTTACCATCTCAAGTATCAGGATGGGGTAGAACAGTGGCATGCCCCATTCCATGGAAAAACCAAGACTCCAATTGGGTTTAAAACCTTGACTATGCCATCCCTTATTTTCCTGCGAACTGCAACTGCTTTCTAAACAGTGTTTTACACAATTTCATACATGAACATATCCTTCAATGGGCTGGGTATAGAACAAAATTTAGACTCGAAACCCAACATGTCTAAGTATTGTCTCGATTGGCCTTGATAGCAACCCCTATTTTTCCTGGTTGACAAACTATTATGAGACATAAGAAAATTATGAGACAGTAATAAGATTGGCTCAAAATGTTCTGCTATGAGGAGCTCTTAGGCATACAAGGAGAGGGCAACAGTGGTGAGAGTGCTGACATAGATGTTTGGGAAGGGGTAGAGTTTGATTAAGTACATACAGTAAATTGTAGAAAAAAAATGAAGTGACACTCATGGTTGAATGAAATGTCTAGTAAAATTAAATGAAACATAGATTAGGAATTGTGGGAAGAGATAAAAAAATGAAGCCGGATAATTTAAAGGAAACCTGAATTGAAGTCATGAATGTCTAAAAAAGACAATAACAGAAGATGAACCATTGATATGAACAACTGTTAACGATCAACAATGCCTAACCTGAATAGATAGGACATTGAGCGTTAGTTACCGTTGTTGTCAAACAATTGAAACCGATTGCCACATGAAGGAATTACTTTGAATGCTTATTTACCAAATGAGAATACTAGGTAAATAAGATAAAAACAATGTTACAATGAATAGCAATATATATAATTTGTCTTGTCGATGCTTGCGTTGCACCTGAATAAATATCAGAAATAGAAACGTGTTGTGAGAAGAAAACCTAATGAAAACTTTCTATATAATAAGAGCATGTTATTAGATAAGAATCTTAAATCAAAAAGCGGAAGGTACTAAAATTTCTGTACCACAGAAAAAAAAAATTAGGTGAAGTACAAAATCTTTCTTTGCTATTTGCTATTGGTAGAATAAATATTAGGGACTCGAGCAAACTTCCATACCCGAGCGTATGAAAAATTAAGGTTTAAGAAACATGAGAGCCATACCAGAGTTTATGAAAAATTAATGAGCCAGAAACCACGCAATCGGTGCTTATCTTCGTTGGGCATCTTTTTCGCAGCTAGCAGCAAATATTTCATGCAATTTGAGCACTTTCTATTTGCAGCAGTATAATGCTCCAAGTTCACTTACAAGCTCAATTAACTTGTTAATGAATTAAAATCATGTCATTCCAAAATCCAAGTAAAAATTAATTAACAACAAATAAATTTGAGTATATACACATAACATAATTATTATTTTTTTGCAATTCAAGCACTTTCTCTTTGTAACATTGCAACATTTGAAGCATATCTGCTAGCTTAATTAATTCATTAGCAGATTAAAATAACATGGCTCAAAAATCTTACTCTTTATCTAACCCTCAAGTGAAGCTCGACTATTTCTGCCAACCAAATTCCAGTGAGATCCAGACTCACTGATTCGGAAAGCTCTATGTTCGACCAAGAAGTTGAGAAAATAGAGCCGGTAACTGAGCTACAAAACCTATGGAAGGAAACCTAAAACTCAATAAAACCCATGGAAGTTGGAAGGTAACATGCCAGAACCCCAATCGAGACTCTCGAGCAATAAGCACGCAACCAGAACCAAAACAAACATACACAAATAAGATAAGGCAACGAAATGCATCACAAATAACATACCTGTTTCTCCCGGTTGGGTGCTGGCACCGTGAGGGAGAAGGCGAGAAATAAGTGGGAAGTTGGAAGGTCCTCGACTCTTATAATTCCTTCCACCAACTGTACGCACACTGTGAAGTGGCAAGGAGAACACCCAAAGCCGAATCAAAGGGAAATAGAGAGAAAGAGATAGAGAGTAAGGAAAGGTCCGAACCCTAACCGTAGACAATGGAGTCGCCTCGATATCGTTGGATTGACGGCGAGAAAATCGGTGCCGCACGGAGAAGGAAGAGGCAGGGAGGAAGATCGGGCTGGAAGAGTTGCTCGGTTTGATAGAAGAGGGAGCAGGGAGAGCTAGGGCTTCGGACGAAAGCTCGGTTGAAGGAAAGCTCTGGGACGAAAGCTTGGTTTGAACAAAAGCTCTGGAACGAAAGCTCGGAACGAAAGCTCGGGACGAAAGCTCGGGGACGACGCTTGAGAGGAAGCTAGGGCATTAGGGCATTAGATCTGAGAAAGATGCTCGAAAGGAAGGGCCGGGAGAAGATATTTTAGGAATCCGATGCCGACGCAGACCAGACGCTTTAAACAAGCGTCGCGACGATTCGGAATGATTCGGGCCTCTCCGACGCTACACCGTAGCGTCTGTAAAATAGGGTTGCTACACTGAAGTTTTGTTGTAGTGATCATGGAAGATAATTTGAGTTGTTGTTTTAAGGTAATGACCATAAAAGAGAACATCTGTATGATCAAGAACATTAATCTTTTCTCTTCTTTTCAGTGAAGTGCTATATAATATCTTTCTAATTGTCATATATCCTTCGCATCTTTTTGTTTCAGGCCAAATTTATGACCTTTGAAAGTTGCAATTACATGTCCAGGTTTACCTGATCAGGGTGCCTCATGGTTATTATAACACTAAATCCTGTTGCTTCTATTACTCATCTATTGCTTTATTCTCAGCGTGCACCTTTAACCTCTTCTTGAAATGCTGTGGAGTATGCAATATCTATTGCATTAAGACATTTTTTAATTTGACTTTCCATAACCTGATCATGGTAAAGTTTCTTATGTTACATAGTATTTTACCATGCTTGGAATTATTTTCAGAATGCTAGGTTGACTAAACATTAGGGATGGCAAAACACCCAACTCGACTAGATGCTGCGGGTTATGTTTCTTCCTTCTTGGGTTAGGTTTAGGTCAAATTTCTTATCCAAATTATAAATGCATCAGGTGGAGATTAGTGTTTGATTTGGGCCATGAAGGTAGAGTTTCTTTGGATAGGTTGGGTCAGGTTTGGTAGTGTTTGGTCTTTTCAAGTTGGCTTGCACCTTGTTAATATTTCCTCAGTTCTCTGAAAGACTGAACTAGGATAGGGGATCCTAAATCCTTATAACGTTGCTGTCTGGCAGGGGGTCCAAGGCATTGCCCTGTAAGCTGGTTTCGGTTGGGGAATCCCAATGCAATGTTGGGTCAGTTCTTCTATGATCCAAATTGGGATTGAATTGCCCCTGTGCTCAGTTAGAGGGCTGAGTAATCCGAACCGTGTCAGGTTGGATGGGAGACAAGACTGGCAAATGATTTCTTTGAAACTCTCCTCACCCCTAGCTGATAAAATCTGTTTTCCTAGCTGCGTACACCTGCAGCTATAATGGATTTAGTTCGATCATATACTCTAATGCGGTTGGAATTCTCCTCTGAACGATGCGTAGATGGTTGAGTTGTGCATGATTTTATCCTCAATATTACTGATCATTTTCTACGTACTGTGTAGCCTATTTCCTACAGTTTTTCATTGGATCATTTTATATACAATTCAATAGCTTTTGATGAATAACTGGGATTGTAAATTGGCATAAAACTTTCAATATGTTTATTTGTTCTGGCTATTCAAGTAATTTTGACATTAAATTTTATGTTTAGTTTGAAAATTATTTTAAGACTGTCGACTACTTTGAAAATTGTTTTTAGGTTGTCAAATATGGAGGATATAAATGTTGGGCAAGAAATTGATGTAGAGGAAGAGATTATTAGTGAGCCAATTAAAAGTGTTCCAACATCAACATCTTCAAATACCATGGATCCTACAGAAGGTTCAGATGCAAATATTCCTTTGAGTAAAAAGAAAAAAGCATACAAAATTTCATCACCAGTCTGGGCTGATTTGAAAGGATATGTGATAACGAGGGGAAAGTAGAGTATGCTATTTGTAAGTATTGTAAATTAAACTCAAGTGTCCAAGCACTCAAGGGACAAGCACATTAACAAGACACTTAAGTTTATGCAAATGCAATACAACCAAAAGAGCTAAGGGTCAACTAATGTTGTCATTCACAACAAATCATTTGATAGTAGTGGCAATTTATCGAATTGGAAATTTGACCAAGAGGCTTGCAAAAGAGCAATGGCACGAATGATTATCCTTGATGAATTGCCATTCAAATTTGTGGAGAAAGAAGGGTTTAGAGAATTTTGTAAAGTTGTGCAGCCACTTATCAAGAATATTTCAAGAACCACCATTGTTAAAGAAGTTTACAAAATATACAAGTTAGAGAGGGCTAAATTGCAAAAGTTGTTTCAGGAAAGCATTCATCGGGTAAGCTTGACAACAGATTTATGGACTTCAAATCAGAATATTGGGTATTTATGTTTGACTGCTCACTTTGTGGACTCTTCTTGGAAGCTTCATAAGCATATCATCAATTTTTGTATTCTTCCTTCGTCACATACTGGTGAAGCTATCTCTTCTGCAATTGAATCTTGTTTAGATGCTTGGAAAATCAAACAAGTTTGTACTGTTACTGTTGATAATGCATCATCTAATGATGTTGCATTAAACACTTTGCAAACAAATTTAAGAATGAAAGATGGTTTGCTTGGGGATGGTGATTCGTTACATGTTCGTTGTATTGCACACATTTTAAACTTGGTTGTGAGAGGGGGAACAGATGAAATTAAAGATTGCATAGCTCGTATTCGTAACAGTATAAAGTGGATAAAGAGTTCTCCTAGTAGAGAACAAGCATTTGAAAGATCATGTGAAATGGTTAGAATTTCAATCAAAATGTCTTTGTGTTTGGATGTGTCAACACGTTGGAATTCGACATACCTCATGTTGAAGCATGCTTTACCCTTTGAGAAGGCTTTCAAGCGTCTTGCATCTGATAGTGATGCCTTTAGAAGTACCACTCCTCCTTTTGAAGAGGATTGGAATTATGCTAGAGTACTTTGTGACTTCTTGGGCATATTTTTTGAAACTACTGAGATGTTGTCGGGTACCAAGTATGTCACTTCATCCCTACATTTTCGTTATGTGACAAGATCCAAGATGCATTAAATTCGTTTTCAGCTGTGCAAACTGACCCTCTCCTTCTTCGTATGTGCAACAAAATGAAGGAGAAGCTTCGTAAGTATTGGGGTTCTGTTGATAAGTTTAATATCTATTTGCTTATTGCTTTTGTCTTGGATCCACGATACAAGTTAGATTATTTATATTGGTGCCTTAAAAGAGTTCTTTCAATTGATGATGCTTCTGCAATAGCAAGAAAGGTGTATGATAAAATGTTTGTGTTGTATGAAATGTATAAAGTTGAGGCTTCTTCTGCATGCTCTTCATCTCAAGGGAGTGTTTCAACATTTGCTTCTTCCATGACTGCTATTAATGATAAGAAATATGAGGAGTACATTCGTGAAAAAGAGCAGAGTAGTTTTGATTGTAGCATGTCTGAAGTTGATGCCTACCTAAAAGATCCTCAAGAGAGGGCTGTAGAACCATTTGATATTTTGGCATGGTGGTCTACTGCTACAAAATACAAAACATTAGCATGTATGGCAAGAGATATTTTGGCTATTCCTGTTTCTACAGTGGCATCTGAATCTGCATTTAGCGCGGGAGGCCGTGTTCTTGACCAATATCGTAGTTCTTTGACACCAATATTGGTTGAGTGTTTGATTTGTACTCAAGATTGGTTAAGAGCTGCACCAAAGGATCCAGAATATGAAGAACTCATCGATCATTTGGATAAATGTGCAAAAGGTAAAATGTATGTTATTATATTTTGAATTATTTATCATTCTTTCAATGCAATGTTTGACTCATGTTTGTTATTTTTTTCAGAGGAAGCTGAAAGTATTGCAATGACTTCCTCCTCTCTACCTCCTATTTCACTAAAAGATTAATATTGGAGGTGTTAGCTGTATTCTCAAATGTATTTTCTTTCTTAAATGTATTTTTGATAAAAATTTCATGGGCTAAGCTAAGGACATGTAAGTTCTTCCATCTTTATTTAATTAGGCATTGATGTGAGCTCTACTTAATTTCTATTGCTTCTGTGCCATTTCAGCAGGCTGTGTTGGAGGAGTCGACAGTGATGAGGCCTGTGGCTGCGCAGGGGCTGAGGACTTTGGTGCTGAATGAGACTAGAAGGAAGCTTGGGAGCTTCCAGATATGTGCTTTGTGTACCTTTGATATAGGAAGTTTGGACCAAGCCAACAAGCTGATTCATAAATTGTTACAGCCAAAGACCAAGGACTTTAATAGGCATTTTTATGTAGCTATGCATTAAGATGATAGGTTGACAATGTGATGGTAATAATGCTCCCTCTTTTTGTAGTGTATGAGAGCTAAAATGATGTAATTCAGCTGATTTTGTTGTTTCCATTCTGCATCGTTTTGTAAAAGGTGGTGGCTTATCAGCCTAACTATGACTTAACTGGAGGTTTAGAACTAATCTCTCTTTCCCAAAATCATTATTATCCAAATTGATGCTGAATTTCTCATCAGCCTTCTTTAGGATATCAATTTGAACTAGCTCATTTTTTTGCTTAAAAAAATAAACTTGCTCCAAATTTTTGCTTCACACGATGAACCTATTCTCCTAGCTCAGTTTGGAAATGATCCAGCAACAGTGCTCCCGTCACATGAAGTGGTGTAAATCACAGAATTTTTTGTTACAAAAATTGATTGGAATATGTGTGAACTTTTTTTTTTTTTTTCACCAACCCGAATTTCAACCCGAAACTCAACCCGAACCCGATTTTTAAAAATAGGGTTAGGGTTGAGGTTTTACAAATAGGGTTAGGGTTAGGGTTGAGGTTTTACAAATAGGGTTAGGGTTAGGGTTAGGGTTGAGGTTTTACAAATAGGGTTAGGGTTAGGGTTGAGGGAAACCCGAGTTTCATGGCCCGAGTTGCACCCCTACTTAAAACCTTAACATAATAACTTGCAGTCTAATTTATATAGCCTCGGCAGGTCTCTTGCCGGGACTAGTTAAAACTTAATAGCAACATATTATTACACGCAAATCCCCGAATTTCGGAATTATTATAATTTCTCCTCCGCCATTATAACGCATTCTTTCGTCCGCGAAGCCGTTGGGAGGGGTTCCAGGGGAGGGGGCCGCAGTCGGGTGTGAGAGATGTCTTCTTCCACTAGCCTCCCGACCTCCGGCGGCGGAGGCGCCGGCTGGGCGTCGACGACGTCGGTATCATCGTCAGGGAAGAGGATCCAGAAGGAGATGCTGGAGCTCAACGCCGACCCCCCGCCGATTGCTCCGCCGGCCCCAAGGGCGACAACCTCTACCACTGGGTCTCCACAATCATTGGACCTCAAGGTATTCTATTGTACACAAACGCTTTCTCACCACCTCGTCTTCTTCTATGGAGAACCACCACGCCTCGAATATTTCATTGAATTTGCTTACACGAATTATAGCGTTAAAGGTGTAATTATAGTCATAAAATGTCGTCTTTTAAGCCTAACTCTCTTCCCTATAGAAGAATCGGACTGGGTTTATTGATGGCATGCATTATTTATGGCTTGATATATATTAGTTCTTCCGTAGGAAAATATTTTTGACTCCTTAGTTCTTTGTTCAATCAATGGGTTATGGGTGTATTCGGACTATTTCTCTCTTTTGATCTGTAGAATCAATTGTGTGCTAGCGAAAGCATGATTTATTGGCTATATCATAATATAGGTGAAAAATTATAAATGATATTGGCTATATCATAAATGATGCCTTAAATAGGTTTGTGGTTCTTGTCTATGGTTTTCTTGATTTTTTTTTTTTATTACCAGGACTTTACTGCAATTTCCTTCACGTTTTTTCTTATTGGCAAGGATAGATGTGAAGAACAAGTTGAATCGTTCTGATTAAAATGTTTCCTGCATCATAATTTAATTAATGTTTTGCATTCTCCAGGTGCATTCATGGATTTATTTCCATTTAGGAAACTAAACTTTTTAGTTTGTAGCTGCCAAGATTGTCGAGGTGCTTAGGAAATCTTTAGATGGTAGAGATCCTTTCATGAATAGTAACTTCGGCATCCAACTTTGCCACACAAAAAAGGAAGTTGGGTGCGGGAGGAAAAAAAATAATTAATTAAATAGACCATTCTAACATAATAGAAGCTAAGATGAATCAATATGAAGGTATGATCTCATGGCATATAGACTTATAAAATAGAGAATTGAGGAAAAACACAATATAAGAACAATTAAAACAAAACAGACCATCGACGCAGGTGTTAGGGCTTAAACAAGGGAAATATGTGGGGATTCATGTGGGCATGCATTTAGTCTCACATTGATTGTGCAGCGGAAAAATCTTAGATATTTATACTAGGTCAAAGAACTTAAATTATAACTTTTTGGCTAGTCCTTTTCAGTGAGGTCATAGGTTGTTACAACTTGCCTCTCCCTTTTATGTATTGTAGGCCTTTGACCTCTTTTCACGGTCTGATCTTTTGGCTCCTTTTGATTTCCTTAATATGGGTGTATTACATGAACACCATCAACAACTTCTCCTGCTTTGCCTAAATTTAATATCTCAAAAACTCAATCAATAGTTGAATTTATTTGGAAGTTATTTTATGGTTCATTAACCTTGGTCACAAATTTGCCTCATATGGTATCCCAAGACTTGCATTGTTTTACAATATTTTTTTTTTTTATTATATGGTTTTATCATGAAATCCATTAATATCAACTAGTCTCTATTCTGTATTTGCTTTCACTTGTGTTTTATGTTGATGTATAAGAAAACGAAATATTAAAAGGATTCAGCTATGGGTTTTGTAGCTAATATTGTTCTTGTATGTAGGTTCCCCCTATGAAGGTGGCATATATTTCTTGACATCATGTTTCCATTCGAATATCCATTCAACCCCCCCAAGGTATGGGAAAATGAACTAGGAAGCAAAACTTAATGATTTCATTTATTTGAAAGTCTTACATCATATTAATGAAAAATCTTACGTCTGATATTGTAAATATTTTTTGGTTATATGGCAATAATTTAATATGATGATGTCATATTATATCATCTGAATTTTTTCAATTGTCATTTCAAAAATTAGATCAACTGGGATTTAATTATATAACAGTTATTTCTCGATTGTTTCTCTTACCTACTGAATTTGTTGATCGTATACGATGCATTGATATAATATTAATAAATTCATGTAGATTGGCAATTTTATGATTGAAAGGTTCATGGTTGTATAGTTGTTTCAATTTGTTGGGTGGGTTACTCATGCTTTAAGGGGCGTCTGATGTCCTTTTGCTAGGTGTCTCAGTCAAAGAAAGTTATATTAGTTTTAAAAAGTTTTTCTTGAATCCCAGCATTGAGTATTTTAACCTTCTGGTAGCCTGCAGCCTTATTTTATTCTTAGTTAAGCATTAGGTTGATATCCTTTTCCATACTTAAGAAAACAGATAGAGGTTATGGATCTGTTTGCAGTTTCTGATCCGAATATTTTTTTACAATTGGAAGTTCTTAAAGCACATAGAAGAGACCTTCAGGTATTGTCAGTCAAAAGAAGATGAAATGGAAAGGTTCTGATGCTTCTGCCAATTATCTGCATTAGTATAATCTGAGAAAGTTTCCTGCTGTTGACTTCACCACCTCATCCTATCAAAGCCTACTAGAAGAAAATAGGCTGAGAAACCAGTAGGATGGGCCTCTGAGTTGAAATACTTGTTCGCAAGAAAAAATAGGTTTGAGCTTTATTTTTAGGGTCAAAAATTCTAATCAGTTCACCATTGTTTGCAGCAGTAAAATCTGAGAAGTTTCCTGCTGTTGGCTTCTCCTCGTTCTATCAAAGCCTAGGAGAAGAGAATAGGTTGAAAAACAAGTAGATTGAGCCTCTGAGCTGAAATACCTCTTAGCAGGAGGAAATAGGTTTTAACTTTATTTTGGGGTTCAAAATTTCTAGTCAGTTCACCACCATTATAAGTGGCTAGTGCCTTGATTCCAAATTCATGATCATTCTAGTGAATTATTCAGTTAAGAGAAGCTGGCCAGGTGACAGAGGATCTTCTCAACCCTCTTTATCCAAACCTTTCAGTCTTTGGAAAAAGCAGAAGTTTGACAAGGTTGATATTTCAATAGAAATAAAGATCAACCAGAAATCAGTGTACATTTAATCTTGGCTGCGTTTATTTCTCGATTTGCCATTTAGAGATCGGTGCTTATTTTTCGTGCTTATCCTTGGCCAAGACTGTGTTGAAATAGAATTAACTTGAGCCTGTAGGAAGTTTCTCCATGCGCAGAGAAATAAGGATGGGGGTAAGATATTGAATGCCAGAGCAATAAATTGATTGCATGTTGTTAGCATCTTAATTTAGTGGCAAAGGATAGAATAAAATTCTTTTGCTTTAGTGCCATGATACTCAAGAGTAAATGGCGTGAAAAAGTGATTTCTGATAGTGGGCTATTGCTGCATATTGTAATATGTATACTCATAATAACCTGCACAGTTTAATATATTTTGCTGACACTGATTATTCTTACATGATTCGTGTTATAGATCTATAACAATCTAAATGACTTAAACATTGTTTGAAATAAGAATTTGTTCTTTTACTAAACATCCTTTATTGATACCATATTTTTAATAAGCTCAAGTTTAGTTTGATTTTGTGTTTTCTTCTTTTTTGTTATAGATCTAAATGACTTATATTCTTAAATGACTTAAACATTGTTATATTTTGCTGACACTGATTATTCTTACATGATTCATTTATAGATCTATAACAATCTAAATAACTTAAACATTGCTTGAAATAAGAATTTGTTCTTTTACTGAACATCCTTTATTGATGCCATATTTTTAATAAGCTCAAGGTTAGTTTGATTTCGTGTTTTCTTCTTCTTTTTTTCCTCTGATAATATATCTTGAAACCAACAGTTCATGCACTTTTAATGTATTACCACTTAATCTATGCTTGTGCTATTTTATCTTTTTATATAATTTTAGATGAAATTTCTTTGTCACTTCCATTCCATAAAAAGATTATGTAATTACTTTTTCCCCACTCTGCTGCCACTCTTGCTTCTGCAATTTCTTCAGCTTCATGCTACTATGGTTAACTGCAATCCACTGCTTTCTAAAAGCATGCGATACCCTTGAAAGTTTCTGGTGCCATGCTAACTGATGCCAGTGAAAGCCAGTGCACACAAGCTAGTTTGTAGAAGCTCAACCTATATTATATTTTAAAAATGTAGTTTCATAGATTGTTGATTTTGTAATATGTTGTTACCATGCCAGAGCAGCCATCGGAATAGCTATACAGTAGCTTAAACATTTTTAAAAACGTGCTCATAATTTGGATCACCTTTATATAATCATAGTTGTGGTTTTGATAAATAGAGACGTGGCAAACAATGGCCATTGTCCATAATTGTTACAGAAAGGAATCATGTGATAGACAGCCTGAAGCCAACACATCTGGAAGAGGAAAAAACTCATTTTATCAATGAATTGATATAATTTTGCATCAACATTGTGGGCAGTTCTAACTGCTAATAGCTTGTAACCATAATGGCACCAACCTAGGTTCATGTGCAACCATACTCATGCACAAGCTTAAATTTAAGGTCATAAACAGGTCAGATTCAGGTTGGATCCATGCCTTATCCATATCTGAACTCCATAAGAAAAACTGAGTTTGGATTTGGGTTTGGATTCATCAAAATAAGTAAGCTCTAGACTCAGCATCCAAACCCCATTAGTAATCACATTTGAATTTGGTTTCAAGTTGTTTTGAGGTTCAATCGGCACCTAATTTTGGTGGACCAACTAGTTGAGGGTTGACAACTTCTGAAACTAAAAGAACTTTTATCAAAATAGTCCTCCACATGTAATAATTATATGGCAAATTCTAGTGAAAAAGGAGCATGATATAGGAAATGAATATTAGGTGTTGTAAAAAAAATCCAATCACTTTGAAATAAATCTAAATTTCTATTTATAGTTAGTTTGATTGAAATATCTGTGTTGGTTGAAATAACAGTGGTTAAGAGTTAATAAAGCATAAGAAAAAGGTGTAAATCCAAACATGAAGAAAAGGAATCATTATAACTTATATAGCCAATTCTCTTTATATTATTTTATCTATATAGACTGCATTTATATTTTGTGTATATTTATTTGGGCTATCAGGTTTTCATGTTCCAACTAGCTTCATCCAAGTTTGACCTGATACGAAATTGTATCCTATATATCGAATCCTACTTAGATCCAATAAGGTGTAAATCCAAACATGAAGAAAAGGAATCATTATAAGTTATATAGTCAATTCTGTTTATATTCTTTTATCTAATATAGACTGCATTTATATTTTGTGCATATGTATTTGGGCTATTAGGTTTCCATGTTCGAACATAGCTTCATCCGAGTTTAATCTGATAAGAAATCGAATCCTATATATCAAATCCTACTTAGATCCAATAATGTTATCGAAAAAGTTAATTTGGAACCATCTCAAGTTATTGAGTTTTCGGTTATCATTTAGAACGTTACTCAAGATAATTGATTTGACAATATAAAATTATGAGTTTGGGAATATAAGGAAGTAAGGAACTTCTATTATGGCTTTGTTGTTATTACAAATGTGCTTACATTGGTCAACATGCATGTTTGATAGATGTTATATATTTCCTATTTCATTTTTTATAACATTAATGAGTGTAGCCAAAAAGTTTTCTGACCAATATATTTTTATGATGCCTTTTTTTCCAGGTTATGGCTGTAGCATGTTGGCAATGTACTTATTGATGGTCTATTTAAAGCTCTATATGTGGAGATGCACTGCAACTCAAAATTATATTACAACTTGAGTTGCTTGCAACTCCATTTATAAGGCTTTATGTCCCTAATTTGGATGGAGATGGGGGGGAGTGGTTGAGGAAGAAGAGGACGATGGGAGGGAGGAAAGCAAGAGAGAAGGAGAGATGAGGGTGAAGGATAGAGATGAGGAAGGAGAGGATGGAGAGAAGAAGAGATGAGGGTGAAGGATGGGGATGAGGAAGGAGAGGATAGGAGAGCTACATGGTCTCTGACACAAGTGAGGGGGGTCATGAGCATCTAGGGAGGCTGGATGAAACAATGGAACAAGGGAGAGGTTGAGGATCAAGGTCTGGTGGGTGGTGGGGCATGAATGAGGGAAGTTTGACAAGGCATGGGCAAGGTCTGGTAAGACAATTGTGGAGATTGAGTGAGATGTGGGAGAAACAGGTCGAAGGAAGGTCTGGCGAGGCGTAGCCAGGGAGATTGGTAGGATGTGAGCAAAAGAGGTTGTGGTAGGTCCCATGAGATGCAGCCTAGGAGATCCAGCAATATATAAGTGAGAGAGGTTAGGGAGAGTTTTTGCAAGGCATGGTCGGGAAGGTCCAGCAAGACGTGACAGAGAGGTTGAGAGTTTTGACGAGCGTGGATGAGGGACTTCCAATAAGACATCTTTGAGACAAACCTAGGGAGATCTGGTGGGGTATGGTCAAGTAGATTTGGCGAGTAGGAGATTGGGATGGGGCACTAGAGGGGAGGAAAACAATGACATGGAGTAAGGTGTTACGTTTTGATAGAAATGGAACAGAGAGAACTCTTTTTATAAATCAAGGTACTTACTCCAGCAGTTGTAACTTGTCCCACTGCCATTTGACCATAGGTCAACTTACCACATGATAGCGGGGAGTTGTAGCCCAATGAGTAACACAACTTACTTGTGCAATTTGAGTTGCAGGCATCCAAACAAGTAGACTAGCCTGTACTTGCATGCGGCTTACTTATATGGCTCGAGATAGACCCTTAGTTTTATTTGTAATTGCATAGGGGACTTCAAAAATCACATCCTACATGCCATTCCATCAACTTTCTTTCACCTTTTGATTGTGATCCCAATTTATTCATTTTACTTTGCAGGTTACATTCAAAACTCGGATATACCACTGTAATGTTGATTCTTCTGGAGAACTAAATCTGGAGATCTTGAAGGATGGTTGGAGTCCTGCTCTGACAATTTCAAAGGTGCTGCTGGCCATTAAATCAATCATCACCAATCCTGATCCATGTATGTACTGTCATGTTATTTTGGTCTCCGATCTTTGATTTTGGAATTGGTGGAATACTGCTCTGAAATATCCTTTAGTCATATGAAGAATCTTAGTTTTGGATATTCTCTTCTTAAAATATGGTGTTCCATCTTGCAGATAACCCGATGGTGTCAAGCATTGCTTGTTTGTATTTGACAGATAGAGCTAAACATGATGAAATAGCTGCTGAGTGGACTATGCGTTTTGCCAGATAAAGTTACCAGCTTCAAGATAACGACAAAGCTAGTGCATAGAATTTGGTTAAGTTTATGATCATAGAAAGAAAATTTCCTGCAATAGTTTGAGGAGCGAGGCACAACCCACCTGATGATCATTATATCATATATTTATGAGAACCACCTGAACTTCCTTTATCCAGTCTTTGTCATTTAGTGTGTTTTAGCTGTAAATATTTTGTTCCTCTGTTTTTCCAGGTAAGATTTCTGTCTTTTAGTGTGAGTTACATGAGAGAATCAGAGAACAATGTCCATCTGCTATTATAATGTATCAGAATGGCCTTGTTTTTGTTGTGAACTTGTCTTCTTGATGAGCTAAGCATTCTGTACAAGGCACAATGTGCATGGATTATTTGAGCTCAACGTCATGTTTGAGAGCATTAAACATTACAGTTGTGCTTAAATTGGTTTCTATATTGTTTCTTCGTCAAATATACTGTTAAAGTAGAGGATGATACTGGTACACCAACATATGGTCAAGAATTCCAGCATATGATTGGTTCAAAAGCACCTAGCTACTTAAGCTATTTTGACTAGTCAAGTACCTTAATTTTTCATACATTAGTCATTTCTAACCATGCCTGTCTCCAGTGCCAATCATCTTCAAGCTGAAATGGTTTCTAAACTTTGTTATTTGAAGATAATTTTTTTCCACAGACAAAAAGTGATTGCCAGTTATGCATGATAAATCAACTAGCATCCTGAAGCATTTATATTTATTTCTTTTCTTTTCAAAGTACAGCAATTAAACAATTGTGCCTGGGTTCTTTGTCTCTGGAATTGGCAATGGTTTCATCAATAGACTATGAAGAGTTTTCACATTACCCTTGATGGGTGCAGTTATCCTATATGATTTAACGAAGGTGATACTCTTACAAGATTGGCAGGTGACATTGCATTGGATGGAAGACCCTTTAAGTATATGATGTTTCTTTGAACATCAGGAAGAAACTATTTAGATCTAGGATTGTGTTTTTAGTCTCCATTTTTATTTGAATGGGAAAGCAAAAACTGACAATCTGAAAGGTGGGGAAGGAGTCAAGGAGAACTTTATTTTTATAAAACAGAATGGACAGGTGGACCTCAAATATGTTGATGGCCGTTGTTGGCCTTTAATTAGATTCTATTGTTTATGTTGCTAGTCCCAGGTTCACCCTCTTGGGGACCATTGTTTAAATATAGTCATGTCAGTCATCATTTAATCTTCTGTTCTGCTAAGTTCAATCTTGGTACCATAATTAGCATCGCAACACATTAGTATCAAGAATTGCTGAAATAAATTTTGTACGGAAAATTGAATGCTCTAACTGCTATCAGATGAAAAGAAACCTTCTAAAAGTTGATCTACATGTGGCGGAGCATTGGGATGATGAATTATTTTGAAAAAAACTTGCACAGAAGAACAGTCACTATATTTCTTGGGGTGATTGAATGTTTCATGGCTAAACAATTGCTAGAATTATTTCTGAAAAACAAATTATTCACAGATTGTTCAAAAATATGCACATTATGACTTACTTTTGTAATATAATGGACTTACTGATAAAATGCACATGAGTCATCCATTGATGATTTTTTTTTTTTGTTGTTTTAATTGTTGTCATTACATCTTTCATACTTTTTGTCTCTGTCCTAATCTTCCCTGTTTTCTTCCATTCTTTTTCTCTGTTTTTCGGGTGGGGGGTCCCAAAAGTCTGACAACTTTCTTCGTGTACCTAAATTTCAAATCCCTCCTTGCCAAATTATTCAGGAATGAATCTTGTGACAATTGACTAGATAAAATTGTAGGTGAATCAGATGTGTGAAGCTGATATTGTCATAAATGACCTGATAGTACTCTTATAACTAAATGGTTGGGTTTATAATATATTTCTTATGCATAGAATATGTCCCATTACTCTCTAAGATACTTCAGTCCTACTCTTAAAAGCCAACAGCCACTGAAAAGACGTTTCTTCCTTCAATTAACCTGACAGTTTGAAACAGACACTCCTCCTCCTGTGATGTAACCTGCCCCTTCTCACCTATATGCTTAAGTTACACTTGAAGAGGTCTATAACTCCTGCCCTCCTGAAGAAGGAAACAAGCAGATGCTCTTGTGGTATTCTTGCATCAATAGCAATGGCGAGCAAATGGGAACCAATCAAGCAACGCCGGTACGACCCGAGCATGTCCAGGAGAACTAGGAAGCCTGCAGCCACAACCACCATCAAGTGCTATCAGGATGAAGATGAGGAGCTGCAGGAGAAGAGCAACCATGGCTTCCAACATGCTTCATTGGAGGAACTGATGAAAGAGAGCGATGGAGAGAAGGCTGATAATGGAACTGTGGTTCAGAGTGGAACTGTTCGAGGTGATGGGAATGGTGTCAAGCTCATAGAAACAGCAGCAGAGAAGAGCCTCCCTTTAGTAAGAAAGCAAGGAGAGGGTGTGGAAGGAGCCAAAATGGGTGGATTGGTGACTCGGTATGCAAAGGTGTTGGGCCATTTGATCAAGGCGAAGCGCAGCTCCAAGAAGAAAAATGTTGTTCAGCTATTGATGTAGTGGATCTCAGGTGGTGCCTTTTTATTGCTGGCTATAGCCATGGATCGGCTATTATGGGTGGTGAAAGAGGTGTGGATAACTCTTTTTAAGAATTATTCCTATTTCTATCATATCATTCTTGCCATGTATTTAAGCTTCATGTCAAGCGCCTGATAAAGAACAGATCTAATGGAGGAGGCAAGATTAGCAGCAAGTTTTTGTAATTTTTGAGGAAAATTGGTGGTGTATTTTTGCACGGTGGTAAATTGCAATTTTATAAAAACACTTTCATAAGAAAGAAATCTCACTCAGCTGGGGTGTTGTGATTCCATTATTCATTTTGAATTGGTACAATGAAGTATGTCACGCAAATAAATAAAGAGCAGCAAGCCATATCAGTGATTTTGTTGGGTGAGATTTTTGAGTTGCTTTGGCATTGCTTGATGTCTTAACTTTTAAGTCTAAGCTTCCTTTTGATTTCTTTAATGTAGAGGTTATATAGACTTCTCAAGACCTACCGTATTTTTTCTCTTTATGAATAAAATATTTTTAACTTAGAATTATTTTAAAAATTATAGAGAAAATAAAAATGAATGACTTATGAAATAATCAACTAATTTAGTTAGTAAAATTATTAGGACTACGTATTAGATTTTGCTTGTATTCCTTTCAAATATATTTTTTTCACTTTTTACCCTTGTCTTAAGGGAAAAAAAGAAAAGCCATTACAGAAAAAATTATCTTTTGTTTGCACTTATTTTTATCTTCAATATTTTACATCTTACCTAAGTGATTTTCTTCCTTGGATTGCTAATGATAGACCTGAATAGAGGGTACATAAAAATTTTATATATAATTATATCCTTAAGGTAATATCTTTATGATCGTGAAGGTTTGTCGCACTTGCAACTAAAACAACATTAGAAGTTAGTTGGCTATGACTACCTACAAGCTCCTTGCTTTATAATATTTATCTAATATGTTGCCACTTCTGCTTAGACAAGGGTAGCATGGAAAGGTATTAGAATGGTTAGAGAATATTAACAACACCAATTATAGTGGATAGAGGGTGACTGCATATTGATCCCAAGCTAATTAAATAATTTTAAGTCAACCGCATGTAGTGTTAATTCTATAATTCAATCTTACATGATGTTTAAGATTTTTTCAATGCTTTGTGGCATCGAAAATCCAATCAAGCCTCCATTTGGCTATCTAAAGAAGCATTTAGATTCTTAAAATATTTTTGTATTGCTGATTTTCCTTCATGGTTGCTGGATTTACCAAGGGTTGATGATAGTTTTATTTTATTTTTTCATGCATCAATACAATAGCCTAGCCTTCATCTTTATTAGTAAATGAAAAAAATATTATTTGAACTCCATGATTCTATATAAGTACTTACCTAAGATATTTTTAATACATAACTGATATAAAACTAGACACTTGCTAACACAAGTTCTCACACATAACTAGCTAGAAATGGCTCTTGGCTATTCTTATATTTAAAAGTATAAAAAGCATTAATCCAACCTACTTAAAAGGATATGATTGCATATTTAATTGAATATTGAATGAATTATCTTTAGAAAATAATAATATTAAGTAAAATTGCTTATGAGCCGCTCAAAACCCTCTTCCTAGCTTTTAGAACCAAAGATTCTTCACAAACCTCTTCAACTCTACACATGGAGCAGCCTATAATTGAAAAGGCAAGCCCACAATTCCAATGATCAATGCAGTTCTCATGTGAAACCCACTTCATAACCTAAATTATGTAAATGCCCTAGCAAGCTTCAAAAGTACATCCACCAGTCCAAACTACCACACATCTTTGTTTTATATATTCTTATGGTGGTTAATGTTCATTAATCAATGCCTAACTTGAAGTTTGGTTGTACTTTCTCTTTCCATATAGCATGCCTGTGATGTAAACCATCCATCCATAGGGATTAATGTCTAACTAGCCTTGATTCCCTTGCATTTCTAGACGGTTGTGAGGTTCAATTGGAGTTAATTAGCTGATCTATGAGTCAACATAAAAAAACAAAGTTACATTTACTCATGATTCTAGAAAAAAAAAATCACCATAGCATTGTAAATTGATTCATTTAAATATACAATGCTAGGTAATCAACATTCAATAACTGATTGGTGAATATCTATTTCACTGAAAGATTTTAGCTAGGTTCAAATCTGAGTGCTCATGGACAATCATTTTATTCTAAAAAAAATGCTGGCTTAAAATTTTGTAATAAAATTATTTCAAATAAAATATTTTGCACTATTAAAAATATATTCAAAATCACTTCAACAATCCAAAATTTGTTCATTAAGTTGGTGTACATGCAAAACTGGATGATTAGCAAGCCAGCGAGCCAATAATCCTTCATAACATAAACTATATTAATTGATAAGCCCCAAAAGCATTCAATAGCAAATACAAAACAAATGCCAATGCCATATCTTAGAATGCTTTCTTTCCATCACATACAATTTGCTATATAACTCATTTTATTATTTTACACTAAAATATACTTTTAGTCTTCAAACTATTACTTAAAAATTATTTTAATTCATAAACTTTTGATTGTTATAGCTTAGCCTCTCAAATATTAAAAATATTAATAAAAAGTTAATCAATCACTTTGATATCAACATATAGGTTGATTGACAAGATAATATGTAATAGGATGTTAGAGGTGCAACATTAGCAACAAAACATTCAAAATTCAAAATAAATTTTAAATAAAAATTTAGATAAAAATATTTTTATTATTTTTATTACAATAATTTTTTTGCATCTTTGAATTACACACATTTTCATAAGTAAAAGGAAGCACATGAATATATAATTAATATAGATATAATTAAATTTAGTATTAAAAATTTATTTTTTTTTTTTAAAATCTGTGGATTTGTGTAGAAGGGTTAAGATTATTTGACACCAAAGCTTCAGCTCTAGAAAATCTATTAAGAGCTACAACTTTGGTGTCAAATAATCAATTTAAATTTATGCCTGAAAGATTGATCATTGTAACGACCCGGGCCCACGGGTCCGTTTTGTTATAAGAAAGTAAGACGGACAAGGTCCACACCAACTTGGGCCACAACCCAAAAGAGATCCAATTGGTGTCTTATCCTTCTTGCTTTACTACATATAAACCACTTAACCAATTCCCAATTTTTCGATGTGAGACTATTGGGAGGGGCATCACAATCTACCCCCTTACAGAAGCGACGTCCTCGTCGCCAGGGGCAATTGATCACAACCACCAGGCAGGATTCTAGAGGTAGCCTTTACAGGTTCAAGAGGTGGCTCCCATCCACTTTGCCCTGTGTGGCACTTAGCTCCTGCACTTCCGACTGATGCTTGGCTCTGATACCATATTATAATGACCCGGGCCCACGAGCCTGTTTCATTACAAGAAAGCAAGACAGACAAGGTCCACACCAACTTGGGCCACCACAGCCCAAAAGGGATCCAATTGGTGCCTTGTCCTTCTTACTTTACTATATATAAACCATTCAACCAACTCCCAATTTTCGATATGGGACTATTGAGAGGGGCATCATAACTATGAAAGCTATTTATTAAGAAGATTGATGAAGAGATATAGAGAAAAGAAAAAAGACCTTTATATTGTCTTTATTGATTTAGAGAAAGATAGAGTACCTAGAAAAATAATATGGTTAGTTTAAGATAAAAAAGAGTTACCAAAAGGTACATAGAATCGATAAAAGATATGTATAATAGAATAATAATTATTGTTAAAACAATAATAGGAAAACTAGTGAGTTTTTAATTAATGTGGGTTTACATCAAGAATCTACTTTAAATTTGTATCTTTTTATATTAGTTATGAATAAATTAACCAAATATATTCAAAATGATATCCCGTTGTGTATGTTATTTGCAGATGATATAGTGTTAATTGATCAAACTAAATCTAAAGTAAATGCTAAGCTAGAGATTTGGAGAGATGCTTTAGAATTTAAAGGTTTTAAGATTAGTAAATCTAAAACTAAATACATGAAATATAATTTTAGTGGGAGTAGAAATACAAATGAAGAAACAGTAAAGATTGCAAGACAAAAGATATCAAGGAGTAAAAAATTTAGGTATTTGGGATCAATTATCCAGCAAGAATGTGAAATAGGTGAGATATTGTTTGGCCAGATGGCAACCCAAGAGGGGGGGTGAATTGGGTTCTTAAAAAATTTAAGACTTTTAGGCAATTTAAAATGAGATGTGCAAGTGAGAGGATTAGCTAATAAGCAAAGCACAAACACAAGTATATGAGAGATAGAGAAGAGACAATTAGGCACGGCAAACACAAGATATTTTTATAGTGGTTCGGTGCAATCAACACCTACGTCCACTCCCAAGACTCACTTGGGTCCACACTATAATCTCTCTAGATTACAGCCGAGTTGTTTTCCAAGTTCACAACTCAAACTTGTTGTTTTTCCGGGATCACAACGAACCCAGCCGATTTTACACGGGCTCACCGGCACCAAACCCAAACACAAGCTAAACCTAGCTTGTACCGAGGTTTAACAACCTCCTCTAGTTTAATCCCTCAGATTAAACTAGATACAAACAAATAAAATGAGTTTAATTACAAGCAGCTCCTTTTTGAGCAGATATTTCAAAATAAAATTGAGTTTAGAAAAGCCTGAATATATAAAGCTTGAGAGCTGGCTTGGCTTCTTTGGATTCCTTCCTTCAACTCCTCTTGATGTTGAATCAGGCCTCGGCACCGATTCTCCACAGATTTGAGCCTTGGAGTTGGGTTGAAGCTTTTTCTCCCTTTTCTTTGAATGTGGAAGATCTTTGATTTGCTCTTGAAAGTGTTGGGATCTCCTCTTGAATCTTTTGTAGAAGGTAGCTCTGGAGAGCACGAATCTCACTCTTGGATTTCACTCCTTTTGGAATCTTTCTTCTTAAATCAAACGATTTTTCTAATAACACTCTGTTTTTCCCTCTTTTGAATTTCTTACTGAATGATTCTCAATATATATCTTCTCTTTCTTTCTTTGTTGAATGGCTCCTCTATTATAGATTCTGAAACAATATAGCCGTTAGAAACAAAGAAAAATAACCGTTATTCAAAAATATATCCGTTGGAGCTGATGTGTCAACTCAAAAAATTTCCGCCCAGAATTCGGGGAGTCGGCTCGGGACTGTGCGAGTCGGCTCGAGCAATCGAATCCAGAACGCATCAAAAAAATGAGTTTTCAGGGGTCGACTCGAGCAAATCTGGGAGTCGACTCTTGACTTTCAGGAGTCGACTCGCGAAAAGCTGGGAGTCAACTCGAGAAGCACTCAAAATGAGTCTTTCTGCCGCCTGAGTCGAGTCGGCTCGCTCAGTCACGAGTCGGCTCGAGAAAGTTCAGGAGTCGACTCGGAAACTCTCGAGTCGGCTCGGGACTGATACAAAAATCAGAAAACATTCTGATTTGCTTTGAAAATCATCCCAACCAACTTTGAAATATAAATATAACTTAGATAAAGTTGATTTAACAGTAATGCTTAATTTCAAAGCATTTTCATTAAGTCATTGATCTTTAAAAGATTGATATATAAAATCATCTTTGAATTCATAAGTATAGCTCACTGAAACATATATTCAATTGATTCATGAAACTCATTATAATTTTAATAGTTCATAGTTTCCAATTTGAAATTGAATATTTCATTGGTTAACATAACATTTTCATAGCCTTTTAGAAAGTGAAGCAATGTCTTTTGGAAATCATCAAAATTAATAAGTTGGGGCAATTATGTTTCAATAATTTCTCAACAATCTCCCCCTTTTTGATGATGACAAAATATTGAGTTTGTTCATGATTGATTAGTGAATTAATTTTGTTTTCATAGTTAAGTTTAGGCTCCCCCTTAATGAGGTAGCTCCCCCTATGAAACTTAATTAATTAACCCATTGTTTATCACAATCATAGACAATCATAAAACTATAAAATTCTCCCCCTTTTTTGTTATCAACAAAAAGATAGATAAACATTCATTCAAATTTCATTGACATAAGGAAATAGAGAATTCATTTCATTCAAAAGTCTAGTACATCAAATTACATCAAAATGTAATACAAGCTTATGGAATCAAATTTAAACTAACTTAGATTCATCAAAGTTCAAAAACATTCATATTAGAGCAAAATTTCCTAGGTACAATCTAGGAAGGAAATTTAGAGATATAACTAAGATAAGTATTAAGTTCATTTGACACGCTTGAATATCAAACTTTTTAAGTGTCCAATCATCTCCATGATATCATCCTTTGAGATTTGCTAAAATCATTCATGGTTACTTGAATTGATCAACTGCTGCATCAATGTCTCTTCGTAACTGATTGGTTCTATCAAGATATACATTGGATCCATCGGCTATCCCTTGAAGTCTTTCAAAGATATTCTTAAGCTCGGCATTGAGAGAATCCACATGAGTACCAATAGAGAATGAAATAAGTCAAGCCTTGAAATATGTTTTCCTTTAATTCTTTAAAGTCTTCTCTTAATTGACCAATCTCTTCTTTTCTTTGATCATCAAACTCAGCAAACATAGATCTAAGTTGACATAGCTGCTCATCTGAAAATCTCACAGAAGTAGATGAAGCTTGAGGTGGAGGAGAATAATGCATGCTAGGTCCAGCCTCAGATGGTCCAGCAACAGAAGGTCCAGCCTCGACCTCAGCTCCAATGTCCTCAACTCTGTCCTCAGCAGCTCTATCATCTTGACCTTTTCTTATCCAATTACCATTAACTTTCTTGAAGCCCATACGGTGAATAGTGGCCAGTGAATAGTAGTCTGTATGTCTCAAATTTTTCTTGGGCTCACTATCACTAAATTCAATTCCTTGGCTTCTGAATAACTGAGTTAAGATCATGCCATAGGGAAGACAAGATTTCCTCTTACTTCCACAGTCAGCCATGTACCATAAAATCATGATGGGTAAGTTGATGGGCCTGCCTGAAACTACAGCATCCATGACAAATATATCCCTCTCAGATAAGTAGTCAAACCGGCCTGTCTTAGGGAATAGAATTCTGCTGCAGATGTTGTGTAGCAATCTTAAGTCCAATGGCAGCTGACTGGCGAAAACTTCTTCAAATCCCTCAAAGTTTCTATTCAATAATCTGGTGAGGGCAGGAGATCTATCCTCTGGTTCAAAGGTGGAGGGTCCTGATAGGGGTAAGTCCAATAGCTTAGAAAGAATGACGGCAGAGACATTCAAACAAACTCCTCTGACAGTACTGACCAATCCATTATCTCCTCTAGATAAATTTCTATAAAACTCTTTCACCAGTGCAGGGTATGTAGGACAGTCTAGGGAGCATATTTTCTCAAATCCCATTTCTCTCAACTGTGAACCTACAAGTAATCCTTCTCTCTCAAACAAATCGAAATCAAACTTCCTTCCAGTGGTAATGACTCTACTTGCAAAAAGGTCTACCTGAGGAGTAGAGGCAGTAGGAGCAGGTGCATCATCCGAAGAAGAAGCAGTCGAAGACTCCGGAGTCGGCTCGCGGACGGGTCGACGCACGGTTCTTTTCCTCTTCATCCCGGCGCGGCTACTGCTCGCTCCACGGGTTTTGGGGGCCATTGATTCAAGGTGGAATGATTGTTCAAGGTTTTTGGAAGATTTTGGAAAGTTTGAAAGGTTTTGGAGGGTTTTGAGAAAGATTTGGAAAATTTAGAATCGAACGATGGGTCGGCTCGTGCCCTAAATAAGCGATTTGGGACCACGTCGAGTCGACTCGCGCATTTCCTCGAGTCGGCTCGCCTAAATCACAGAGAAAAATCTCGAACTCGAGTCGACTCGCTCATACCAGGAGTCGGCTCCCAAGTTTCAGAAAACTCGAGTCGACTCCGGTACACATCGAGTCGGCTCGGAGACCATTTCAGAACAAAAAATTGAAAATTTTCTGAATGTTGAAATGATTCCGGATTTGATTTTGTGTATGATTCATAATCATTGAGTCTTGATAAATCATTTTGATATGAATTCTAGACACTATTTCCTTAAGATTTTGAGGAATTGAAGGAATTCTAGATGCATTTCCTTAAGTATTTCAAAATTTATTCAAAAGGATTACAAATTCCTAATTCTCCTCTAAGATATTCAAATCTTTCTTCACTTAGGGGTTTTGTTAAGATGTCAGCTAATTGTTCTTCAGTGTTTACATAATCTAAACAAATTTCATCATTAGCTACATGTTCTCTTATAAAATGATATCTAATTTCTATGTGTTTTGTCCTTGAGTGTTGAATTGGATTTTTCGTTAAATTGATTGCGCTAGTATTATCACATCTTATGGGTGTCTTATTAAGTTTAATACCATAGTCTCAAGTTGTCGCTTAATCCATAGGATTTGCGCACAGCAACTTCCAGCTGCTACATATTCAGCTTCAGTAGTTGATAATGCAACTGAATTTTGCTTTTTGCTAAACCATGTGATTAAGTTACTGCCTAAGAAATGGCATGCACCACTTGTGCTTTTTCTATCAATTTTACATCCGGCATAATCAGAATCTGAATATGCAATTAGGTTTAATGTGGAGTCTCTAGAATACCATAAACCTACATTTTTAGTTCCATTTAGATATCTTAATATTCTCTTAACAGCTATTAAATGTGATTCTTTAGGTTCAGCTTGAAATCTAGCACACAAACATACTGCAAACATTATATCAGGTCTACTTGCTGTTAAATAGAGAAGGGATCCGATAATACCTCGATAATACTTTTGATCAACCTTCTTACCTTCTTCGTCTTTGTCTAACTTGCATGAAGGACTCATTGGTGTTCCAAGGGGTTTCATTGTTTCCATACCAAACTTTTTGAGTAGTTCTCTTGTGTACTTGGTTTGGTTGATAAAAATTCCCTCCTTGCATTGTTTGATCTGGAGTCCAAGGAAGAAGTTGAGTTCTCCCATCATGCTCATCTCGAATTCTCCCTGCATTAACTTTGCAAATTCTTGACAGAGAGATTCGTTAGTAGCACCAAAATAATGTCATCTACGTATATTTGTACTACTAGTAAATCTTTATCTTTTCTTTTCAAAAACAAAGTTTTATCTACATTTCCTCTTGTAAAATCATTTTCTATTAGAAATTTACTTAACCTATCATACCAAGCTCTAGGTGCTTGTTTCAAACCATATAAAGCTTTGTGCAATTTAAAAACGTGATTTGAAAATTCATGATCTTCAAAACCTGGTGGTTGTTCTACATAAACTTCTTCATTTATAAATCCATTTAGAAATGCACTTTTAACATCCATTTGAAATAGGTTGAATTCATATGACATGCAAATGCAAGTAAAAGTCTAATGGCTTCTAGTCTAGCTACAGGTGCAAAGGTTTCATCAAAATCAATACCCTCTTCTTGACTATCCTTTAGCAACCAATCTAGCTTTGTTTCTAATTACTATGCCATTTTCATCTAATTTATTTCTAAAAACCCATTTAGTTCCTATGATTGAATGGTTTTTAGGTCTTTCCACTAAAGTCCAAACATTATTTCTAGTGAATTGATTAAGTTCTTCTTGCATAGCTAACATCCAATTATTATCTTTTTCAGCTTCTTCTATAGTTTTAGGTTCTATTTGATACAAATGCAAGATGATTACTAATATTTCTCATGTATGATCTAGTCCTTATTCCTTGAGATGGATCACCTATAATCAATTCCTTAGGATGACTATAAGCATATCTCCAATCTCTTGGAAGATCTACATCATTATGATCATTATTAACATCATCATCCTTATGTGAATCATTATCTTTAGCCTGTTGTTCATGATCAGAAGATACTTCAATATTAAGTTTTTCAAGATCTTTTTCAATTATGTTTGTATCTTCCTCATCATTAATCTTTTCAGATCCAGTTGCTAAAGACTCATCAAAAACTACATGAATGGATTCTTCAACTACTAAGGTTTTCTTGTTAAAGATTCTATATGCCTTACTAGTTGTTGAATAACCTAGAAAAATTCCTTCATCTGATTTAGCATCAAATTTTCCTAAGTTGTTTTACCATTATTATGAATGAAGCATTTACATCCAAATGCATGAAAGTATTTATATTAGGTTTTCTTTCATTCCATAATTCATAAGGTGTTTTCTTTAATATTGGTCTTATTAAAGCTCTATTTAATATGTAACATGCTGTGTTAATTGCTTCCGCCCAAAAATATTTTGGTAAGTTGCTTTCACATAGCATGGTACGGGCCATGTCTTCTAAAGTTCTGTTCTTTCTTTCAACTACACCATTTTGTTGTGGAGTCCTAGGGGCTGAAAAATTATGATTAATTCCATTTTCAGTGCAGAAATTTTCAAATAAGTGATTTTCAAATTCTGTTCCATGATCACTTCTTAGAGATACTATAGTAGTGTTTTTCTCATTTGTGACTTTCTTGAAAAATTTCAGGAACATCGAGAAAGTCTCATCTTTGTGAGCTAAAAACATTACCCAAGTATATCTAGAGTAATCATCTACAATCACTAGGCCATATTTCTTTCCTCCTAGACTTGTAGTTCTAGTTGGTCCAAATAGGTCCATGTGAAGTAGCTCTAGTCCCCTAGAAGTTGAAACAAAGTTTTTAGATTTAAATGAACTTCTTGTTTGTTTTCCAAATTGACATGCATCACAGATTTTATTATTTTCAAAATCCAATTTAGGTAAACCTTTGACTAAATCCATCTTAATTAGTTTTGAAATAAGGTGTGTGCTTGCATGACCTAATCTACGATGCCACAACCAACTAATATCATTAATGTTAGCATTATCAGTAATTAGGCAATGACTATTCTTAGACGTTTTGTTTGTGTCAACTAAGTATATATTGCCAAATCTATAACCAGTAAAAACAATGCTATCATCAATAGATTAGTTACAGTGCATAAAGAAGATTTAAAAGAAACATTAAAGTTTTTATCACATAATTGACTTATGCTAATTAGATTATGCTTCAAACCATTAACATAAAGTACATTATCAATTACTATAGATGGAGTTATGCGAACTTTACCAAGGCCCAAAATTTGATTTACCGTTATCCCAAATGTCACAACTCCACCAACATTTTCTTCTAGGGTGATGAATTCCTCTTTGTCACCCGTCATATGTCTTGAGCAGCCGCTATCAAGATACCACTTCTTGTTTGATCTTTTGGCCACAAGACATTCCTGCAATATCATCAAACTTTATGTTTAGGTACCCAAGCTTTCTTGGTCCTTCTGGTTAGTAGACACAAAAATTGTTCCTTTCGGAACCCATATTCTCTTAGCTTTAATATTTAACTTGTTGTTGTTTAATGTTTTGCATTCAAAGGATTTGTGACCTTTTTCATTACATTTAAAACAAGTTATATTACCTTGGTTGGCTTTTACAAAAATATTCTTTAGTGATTTCTGTTTTCTTAGTGTGTTATATCCTAGTCCAGCTTTGTCAAAAACAGCCTTTTGACTATCTAGAATCATGTTTAATTTAGTTGAGCTTAAAGTAAATTTCTCAACAATGTCCTTATATTTTTTAACATCCTTTCTAAGAGAGTCAATTTCTTTAGCTTGCTGTTCTTTATCTAAAGCTAAAGTTCCTACTTGATCTTTTAAATCTTTAGTTGAGTTTTTAGCTTCAGATTTTAGTAAATCTCTTTCTTGATTCAGATTATCTCTTTCTTTCCTAAGTTCTTCATTTTCATTAGTTAAGTTTTTAATTTCTAAAGCTAGTTCATTTTTACTTTTAGCTAAACTAACATTATCATTTTTCACAGATTTAAATTTCTTTTTCAACAATTTAAAATCTATCATTAGTTCATTAAAAGCTTCAAACATTTCATCAAATGTAAATTCATTGTCGGAGGTTTCGGAACTACCTCATCATTGTCGTCGTCGTTGGCCATGAGGCAAACATTGGCAACTTCCTTTTGCTCTTCTTCTTCCGATGAAGAAGACTCATCAGACCATGTTGCCATGTATGCTTTCTTCTTTTTCTTGAAGGTCTTTTTCAATTGTGGACAATCATATCGATAATGCCCCGGTTTCTTACACTCATAACAGATCAAGGGGTCTTTCTCTTTGTCCTTGTCCTTTTCTTTCTTTTCCTTTTCCTTTCTCCTTCCATTTTATTTCCAAATTTTCGTTTTTGGAAGGGTTTCTTTTTCCTCAAAAATCTTCTGAACTTCTTGTCTCATCATTATCTTCATCACTATCATCACTGCTGCTCTCTTCACATCTTTTGCAGCCTTTAGAGCAATGGTTTTCTTCCTTTTAGTTTCCTCCTCAATATGCTGCCTCATTGTCAATTCGTGGGTCATGAGAGATCCTAGAAGCTCCTCCAAGGGTAGTGCATTGAGGTCTTTGGCTTCTTGGATTGCTGTGACTTTTGCTTCCCACGATCTTGGCAATGACCTGAGTATTTTGCGAACAAGATCAGCATTAGTATAAACTTTTCCTAAACTTTTCAAACCATTCACAATATCGGTGAATCTAGTGAACATGCATGTGATGGTTTCAGTTTGTTCCATAGTGAACAATTCATATTTATGAACTAATATTTATCTTTGATTCTTTTACTTGGTTTGTTCCTTCATGTGTAACTTCCAACCTATCCCATATTTCTTTAGCGGAATTACAAGTAGAGATGCGGTTGAATTCATTTGAGTCTAAGGAACAATATAAGATATTAATGGCTTTGGCATTGAGTTGAGCCATTCTCCTATCATTATCATTCCAATCCCTTTCGGGCTTTGGAACAATAGTGCCATCTATAAGGTGTGTGGGTGTACTAGGTCCATTTAATATAACACCCCAAAGCTCATAATCAGAAGCTTGAATGAATATCCTCATTCTAGCTTTCCAATAAGAATAGTTTGAGCCATTAAAAAGTGGAGGTCTATTCGTGGAATGACCTTCCGCAAACTAGAACCACTTTGTGTTGCCATAATGACCTTTAGCTCTTGATCGTGAGATCAAACTCTAAATGAGCACTATGCTCTGATACCAATTGTTTGGCCCAGATGGCAACCCAAGAGGGGGGGTGAATTGGGTTCTTAAAAAATTTAAGACTTTTAGGCAATTAAAATGAGATGTGCAAGTGAGAGGATTAGCTAATAAGCAAAGCACAAACACAAGTATATGAGAGATAGAGAGAGACAATTAGGCACGGCAAACACAAGATATTTTTATAGTGGTTCGGTGCAATCAACACCTACGTCCACTCCCAAGACTCACTTGGGTCCACACTATAATCTCTCTAGATTACAGCCGAGTTGTTTTCCAAGTTCACAACTCAAACTTGTTGTTTTTCCGGGATCACAACGAACCCAGCCGATTTTACACGGGCTCACCGGCACCAAACCCAAACACAAGCTAAACCTAGCTTGTACCGAGGTTTAACAACCTCCTCTAGTTTAATCCCTCAGATTAAACTAGATACAAACAAATAAAATGAGTTTAATTACAAGCAGCTCCTTTTTGAGCAGATATTTCAAAATAAAAATTGAGTTTAGAAAAGCCTGAATATATAAAGCTTGAGAGCTGGCTTGGCTTCTTTGGATTCCTTCCTTCAACTCCTCTTGATGTTGAATCAGGCCTCGGCACCGATTCTCCACAGATTTGAGCCTTGGAGTTGGGTTGAAGCTTTTCTCCCTTTTCTTTGAATGTGGAAGATCTTTGATTTGCTCTTGAAAGTGTTGGGATCTCCCTTGAATCTTTTGTAGAAGGTAGCTCTGGAGAGCACGAATCTCACTCTTGGATTTCACTCCTTTTGGAATCTTTCTTCTTAAATCAAACGATTTTTCTAATAACACTCTGTTTTTCCCTCTTTTGAATTTCTTACTGAATGATTCTCAATATATATCTTCTCTCTCTTTCTTTGTTGAATGGCTCCTCTATTTATAGATTCTGAAACAATATAGCCGTTAGAAACAAAGAAAAATAACCGTTATTCAAAAATATATCCGTTGGAGCTGATGTGTCAACTCAAAAAATTTCCGCCCAGAATTCGGGGAGTCGGCTCGGGACTGTGCGAGTCGGCTCGAGCAATCGAATCCAGAACGCATCAAAAAATGAGTTTTCAGGGGTCGACTCGAGCAAATCTGGGAGTCGACTCTTGACTTTCAGGAGTCGACTCGCGAAAAGCTGGGAGTCAACTCGAGAAGCACTCAAAAATGAGTCTTTCTGCCGCCTGAGTCGAGTCGGCTCGCTCAGTCACGAGTCGGCTCGAGAAAGTTCAGGAGTCGACTCGGAAACTCTCGAGTCGGCTCGGGACTGATACAAAAATCAGAAAACATTCTGATTTGCTTTGAAAATCATCCCAACCAACTTTGAAATATAATATAACTTAGATAAAGTTGATTTAACAGTAATGCTTAATTTCAAAGCATTTTCATTAAGTCATTGATCTTTAAAAGATTGATATATAAAATCATCTTTGAATTCATAAGTATAGCTCACTGAAACATATATTCAATTGATTCATGAAACTCATTATAATTTTAATAGTTCATAGTTTCCAATTTGAAATTGAATATTTCATTGGTTAACATAACATTTCATAGCCTTTTAGAAAGTGAAGCAATGTCTTTTGGAAATCATCAAAATTAATAAGTTGGGGCAATTATGTTTTCAATAATTTCTCAACAGATATGAATCATATAATTAAAGCAGGATGGATTAAGTGGAGAAGTGTTTTGGGAGTATTGTATGATCGGCGCATCCCATTAAAATTGAAAAGAAAATTCTATAAAATTGCTATTAGGCTAGCTATGCTATATGGAACAAAGTGTTGGATAATATTGAAATAACATGTAAAAAATTAAGTATAACAGAAATGTGGATATGTGATAAAACTTTAAAAGATAGAAATAGAAATAAATATATAAGAGAAATGATAAGAGTAGCCCTAATTGAAGATAAAATAAGAGAAAATCGAATACGATGGTTTGGATGTATATAACATAGATGCTTTAGTTTAAAAAATATTTTTTAACTATTCATAATAAAAATAAAAATAAAAATAGATTTAAATTAATATTAATAAAAATAATTAAAAAAATATAATTATTTATAATTTAAATATTAATTTGATTTGAAATATAGTAAAATAGGGAAAGTAAGTTCATGCAGTTGGCAAAAGTTTAGATGTGTTGAGTTGGGTTGGGTTGAGTTGAGTTGGGGTTATTTGAACGCAGCTGGCCCCCCGTCTCCCCTCCTCCGATTCGTTTAATTAATGGCGTCATTGCTCTGTCAGCATCTGCGCACGCGTCATAACGAGTACCACAATTTCCGTCAGCTTCCATTTATGTCAATGACCGTGACGGCGACGGACCAGTGCACATTGGCTTAAAAAAAAAAAAAAAGAAAGCCCGCTCGGCCGCTCCCAAAATAATGGAATATATACTCATGAGGTTGTCACCGCCCCACGAAAGAAGAACTCGGTCGATTCCCCCTTCCTTCCTCCAATGCCAATCACTCGGTATCTCTTTCGCTCTCCCCTCCTTTCCCTCATCGCGTACTAAAGCCGCTCGCTCGCTCCCCTTTCTCTCCTCTCTATCTCTCTCTCACCCGCCCCGAGACCGAGGCCGGAAGGCTGCGCTCGCCCCCATCTTTGTTACTCCTTCCGTCTCCTCCCCTTTGGCAGCGTTTCTTTGACCTACTTTTCGGACCGGAGACTCGTGCGCTCTCCTCCCTTGTCTCTCCAAGCTCTCTAACCCCAAAGGTAGCAAGAATCATTGCCACTATCTACTATTTGTGAATCCCTGTCTCGGTGATTGTAGAGAATTTTTCTTTCTTTATATTTACTTGGACTTTCGAGCTGTCAAGAAAGAGATCGCCTCCTTGGAATGGATGCGGAATCCCTTTGTTATCTGTGGTTTTTTTTTTTTTTTTTAATTGTGTGTGTGTGTTTTAATTTTTGTAGGATTTCGTCTTGTAGGGTTCTGCTTGTTGAGTTGGGAGAAGGGAACGAGAGATCTCTGTGCTGGTGAGGCGTTGAAAGGAGGTAAGATTTGAGTTCTTTTCTCTTTTTCTTGCGATTATTGCGTCTTTTGTTTGGGTCGGAAATACGGTCTTTAGACGCGATTCTTGATCCCGTGGTTTGCTTTTGAGGATCAGCACATGGGTGGGTTTGAAATTGATGCAAGGTTTTGAGGCTGGAAAGACTGCGAAATTAATTTGAAATTATGCTACCCAAATCTTGTTGGAGAAAAAGAAACGTTGTCTGGTTAAAGAAAATGAGAATGGAGCTAAAAGGCAACTGCAAATTTCAGTGGAATTGAAGTCTAAGGCAGAAAGTGTTTACACTGAACAAGTTTATCTATTTGGCTTGATAGCCCAAAGTGCTTACTGTAAAGTTTACCTAGCCAAGGAATTCCTGTGCTATGAAAGAACGTAAAATCATAGCTATTAAGGGTTCAAACTGGATGTGTAGATTGTGAGCCTAGTGCGAAGTGAAGCTCTGAAAGTGAAAACCTGAAAGGGGTAGTACTTGATTGGAAGTACTGTTAAGCATGTGATATTTGAGGATGACCCAAACCCATAAAGACACTGTGATATTCTGTGCATTGTTTTGTTGCGCCTGAAGCATGCCAGATGTTTCGGGTGCGTGGTGTTATTATTAGGATTATTGCATGTGCTTATGTGAGGTAAATTGGGGAGCCAGCTTAGAGCATCCATAGGTGCTCATTCCTCCCCACATTAGTAAGAACTAGTTCATTTTACTGCATGGAATAACCTCCTCCACAATCAATCCTGAGTTGATTGCAAACTGAAAGGTGCTGGATGGAGCCATATTCAACAAACTGGTGCATGAGAGCATGGAATGGTGAACAGAGGAATTTGATCATAAACCAATGATAGGTATCTAACTTGACCCAAAGGGAAAAAACGGAAAAGAAAGATTAAATACATGAGTCAGTGTAAACATTGGCAAAAATTAATATTGAACCACTATGCAGTAGGTGCTCTCTTGAAATTATGATTGGTTTTTAAAATGTTTTAATGGATTTGAAGATACTGCTATTAGTGGTATTTATGAAGATGGAAAGCAGAATGGCTGAGGTCAAATGTGAAGCACTTTAAGCATTCAAGTAGATGGGGTTGACATAGCGTGCCTTGATTGTAGAGAGCGGGCCTTTTATTGCTGTTGTGTTGACTCATGATTAATCAATTAAACCATAAGAATGCTTAATAAATGACACTGCTAAGGAAAATAGGGTAAACATAGTGGGAATTAGGATATCTGTCCAGTTGTTACGGGTATCGTTTAAATCACGTGCATTGACAAGAATTATTTTTTAAGATAGTGAGGGATTCAAATTTTATGACATATAATTAATTGAACAATATGCATATAAATTTGATCTAACTTTTGACTAGTTAAACTTGCTTGCAAACTATGCTTCCTGCTTCAAACAAAACATATCATGGAAGTTGGCAAAAAAAAAAAAAAAGAAAGCATGTAGTAGATGCTTGTAAATCTTGGTTTTTCTTTGGTTAGGCTGCTGCTGTTTCTTTTGAAGACAAAAATTGTGAACTTTAATGTTTGACAGACTACTGAAGATATTTATTCAAAGTCTCTTGTAGGTGAATGTTATGGTTTTTAACTTGTTTAATTAGGATATATGATCTGTCAGTCTTGGCTATTTGGTAGATAACGAAATATAGCAACGATGCAAAAGGATAGCAGCTTCACTGACACTCCATCAAATCATCTGGGGCGGGTTCGGCATCGAAAACGCTCAAGTGAGGTTAGTTACTTGCTTTTCTTGCTTCATTTTCTAGCTATTTTTCTTATTCTGTAATTGTTTGTTTGGAAATCTTGATTTTCTTTTGATTCTCATAAATGAGCATTTTGAGAAATCAACAGAAGTAAAATGGCTACAGCTAAGAATTCATTTATTAAAATTTATGGTTGTTTACACCACTGGATAGCTTATTGATGGATTAAAAATCATTTTCTCTTTCCTAGTCCGTTTCGCCATTGTTTCTTTCTATCATATACTCACTATATAGACTTTGGGTAGCTGCATTTTCAGTCTTTGTTAGAATGATAAGTACAGTTTCATATGCTGTTAGGTGTCTTGGTTGATGATTTATGGCAAATGAAGTAAACTTGATTATTGCTAACTGAGTGAATTGTTGGACTCCTACAGTTATTGATGGAGCATTTAAAGAAAATTATTCCTTTGTTTCAGGTTCCTCAAGATGCAAATAAAGCCAATGGAGCAAATTTGCTGGTCAATGACCGCAACAAATACAAATCAATGCTAATTCGTACGTATTCATCATTGTGGATGATAGGGAGTTTCGCATTTATAATCTACATGGGCCATCTATATATCTGGGCAATGATTGTTGTCATCCAAATCTTTATGGCGAGGGAACTGTTTAATCTGCTTAGGAAAGCCAATGAAGACAGACAGCTTCCAGGATTCAGGCTTTTAAATTGGTATATTTTTGTTCTATTTGCTAACATTTCCTGCATGCTTAATTGCCAGTTTAATCTAGTGAACTACACTTTTGCCCAAAGAATTTGACTGATTGCTTGTGGTTTGAATTTAGTCTCATTTAATTATCCATTCTCCACAGTGCAGGCATTTTTTTTTCACTGCAATGTTGTTTACTTATGGACGCTTTCTCAGCAGACAGCTTGTCAATACTGTAACTTCAGATAAATTGCTATATCAGCTTGTAAGCGGGCTTATCAAATACCAGATGGTTATCTGCTATTTCCTATATATTGCAGGTTATCATTTTCTTTATGCTCTTTCATCATATATGAGTATATACTATGGTCACATTCTAAAGATAAAAATTCAGCAGCCATGATATTTGTATGTGCCATTCGTATTATTGAAGAATTTTCAGTTGCTTTTCATTTTTCTCTCCCATCCTTTTTAATGGAACCAAAACATTGTGGTTCATCTTTTTCTTGTTTCGTGGGTTGTTCAATTGCTCTAGGTTATGCGGTTATAATGTCACATTGTAATTGTTGGCCTGAGTGCCAAGTAAAATATCCAAACGGAGTCCCAAGAGTTCCATGAGACTCTTCGTATCTCTGGGACTCTTCATATCCCTCTAACTGATCCGTTCATTGGTTGTTTCTTCTTTAAGAGAAGACCTAAGGTGTCTACTGGATAAGACATGCGAGGGTTTACGAAGACTAGCTTCCCTTCCTTTCCTTCCTTCATCAGCACTGCGGCTTAGGGGTATGGATGCATTGGGGACTCTGGTAGCCCCCGACGATCGACGATCCACTACTTCCGCTGCCGCCGAAATAAGGTATGTTTCCTGTTTACGGCTTCTACAATTGGTATCAAAGCCTCGCCGGTCATCACCGGCGAGGGTAGAGGATGTTGGGGCCACACCTTCATCTGCCCTCCTGCTGCGACACCCATGCTGCAGGCTACATATAAAAAAAAGGTTCCGCTGATGCCATGGGTGCCGTAGTGGATCTCCGTTTGATCAGGATGGAGGGTAGGGTCTATCGGATCCTCGCCGGTGGCTGGGAGTTCTCTCCGGCTGCTAGGGATCTCTTCCCCTTCTTCCCTGGTCGTTGGTGGCCGGGGATGGCTTTCCCCTCCACCCTGTCTCGGATCCGTCCGCGTGACATAGGCCGTTCTCACGGCCTGGGGTCACTAGACCTGTTCCTGGGGTCACCAGACCTGTTCCGGTGACCGGCGTTGGTCCCGCCAGTCACCGAAAATTGTCCAGCTTCTTCCCCTGCCGCTGGAGGGTCGGGGAAGCCCCTGCTTCCACCGCATGCAAGGTTAACGCAGGGTTTCTGTCACCGTTCTCCAGTGGCCGGTGAGGCCTTGCCCACTGCCGGAGTTCGGTCTTCCGCCGCCACGAGGGGTGGTGACAGTCCATGCGTCCGAGAGCTGGGGGCCGGGGATAGGGGTGCAACTTGGGCCGGGTTCAACCCGAACCCGGCCCGTGGAACCTGATTTGCAGTAGTACTCAAACTCTAATTTGCTTAACCCGAACCCGAAGGATCCGGGTTGAACCCGGACCGATTTGCAACTTGGGTCGGATTAGGGTTGCAGTCAACCCGAACCCGAGAAAATCCGAACCCGCAAAGCCACAAACAGCAGGCCCACTGGTTTGTGGAAGTGATGATTTAGCCTTGTTTGTTAGGTTTAAAGTATGTAGAGCTGACGATAGTTTTGTGGAAGTGATGATTCTTTGTATGAGCATTCCATCAGAACCTTCGTTACCATTTAAAATGAGCAATATACCTTTAACCATTGCATTTTATCATGTAATGTTGGTGGGCCAAACTAGTATCTTTATTTTTTTAATTATCTTCTTGAGACATTTGTAACTTCTAATATGAAGTTTGCCAAAATTTTATGAAAGCATCTGGAAAGAGATGATAAGTAGAAAACTAAAACATCTGGGAAAGGAATGATGAGTAAAAAATTAAAGAGCTTTGGATGGCGAATGCAGTCTCGCTACTTGGAAAAGATCTCTCATACCAGACTTATGTAGTCTTCTAACTAGCTCGTTTATCGTTTCAATATTTTTTTGCTTCTGAAGGATAAAGGTGACTTCATCAATGCATATGGTGGCTATTGAAATGTTATGCAACATTTGGATTACTTTGAATATGTTTTGGTTTAAGAATGTACTTTTTTTGTTTAGTCTTATGTAAAAGATGTATATTTTTAGACATATAATTTGAAATGTGAAGCTTGTTTGTTTCAAACTTCAGCTTGTTTGTACAATGTAAAGCTTATTTGTTTCAAACTTTAGCTTATTTGTGCAATGTTAAGCTTGTTTGTTTCAGATTGTCATATTTTTTTTTCTATCAACCCGAATTCCAACCCAAAACTCAACCCGAACCCGATTTTTAAAATAAGGTTAGGGTTGAGGTTTTACAAATAGGGTTAGGGTTAGGGTTAGGGTTGACATTTTATAAATAGGGTTAGGGTTAGGGTTGAGGGAAACCCGAGTTTATGAGCCCAAGTTGCACCCTTAGCCGGGGATGCCTCATCCGCCGCCACGAGGGGCGGTGACAGTCCATGCGTCCGAGGGATGCAGCTCCGACGGCCGACGACCCCCTCTTCGTTGATCGGAGCTCCTCCCGGAGCTTTGTCCTGGAAGCCGGGGGGCTAGGGACGACCGTGCGCCACCACTGTGTGGGCGGCGGCATGGAGATGTTCCGTGAGTTTACGGGTGGCATCACCCGTAAATTCACAGAAGTCCAGGGTTTTTTTTGTGTGTTACGGGTGGCACCACCAGTAAATTCACTGAACTCCCAGGGGCATTTTGGTAATTTCATAATTCAAATAAAGTCAAAAAAATATTAGGGGGTAAATGTTATGATGGTGTGTCAAGCCATGTCATGCAGGCCCGAACACATGGCCCTCTGTGCGTTTGCCACGTGTGGATGACGTGGCGGCTATATGGCAGTCCACTTGTCTGACCATGTGTCGGTTCTAGCTGACATCAGCTGCTTGTATAACATTTTTCTGATTATTTGGGTTTTAAAAATTATAAAAAAATCCAAAAAAATCGTAGAAAAATCCAAAAAAATCACAGAAAATTGCAAAAAAATTCAGGACATTTAGAAAAAAATCATAGAAAAATCAAAAAAATATGAACAATTCAAAGAAAATTTTTCTAGATGTGGCATGATTATTTGTGCTTTGTGCATAGATATTATCATTGTCATTTTGCCTAATTTTTATGATTATTTTTTTCGGATGCATAATTATTTATGCATAGTGTATAAATATGGTTTATGCATATTTTATATATTTTCTACTGATATAATTAATTTATGCTTAGTGCATGAGAAAATTTATGAATATTCTGCGAATATATTATTTATGTGGATTATATAGATGTATTCTATGAAATTTATAAATATTCTGTGAACATATTATATATGTGGATTATATAGATGTGTTCTATGAAAAATTATTAGATTTTATGTTCCACCTTATTAGATGAGTGATGATTATGAGCTTAGCGAAGTTTTCGATCTCATTTATAAGAAGGAAGATTCGTAATCTGATTATTTTTCTAGATAATTGTATACACTTATATGTGCTTAATATCCATAGCTTACTTGACTGAATGCAGTGATGGCCTTCAAATCTGTGATAGCTGATCTCAACAAAGGTGAGAAGCTAGATGGACATAACTATGAAATGTGGCATAGAAAAATCCAATACCTGCTGAATGAATTAGAAGTCTTAGAAACCCTGACAACTAGCATGATACCATCAGAGCCTGGCACTACTAAGCAACATCGCCTTGATCGGAAAGCCTATGAAAATTGGGTCAAGAGAGATTGTTGTGCATGCTTTACCATGTTGAGCAGCATGCACAATGATCTTATTGGCAACTTTGAGCATTGCGAAACTGCTCAGGATATGTGGAACCAGTCAAGATCCGGTTTGGTCAAACTTCAGCCACAAGGCTACGTGCCTTGAACCTTAGATTCATGTAATATATCAAGGATCCCTATCATTCCATGTTAACCCATCTTCGTGTGATTGAAAACATGATTAGGGATATGAAGGCTGCTGGAGTTCACCTTACTGATGAGCAACAGGTCCTAGTAGTGATTCGTTCACTACCCGACCCTCAGTGGAGTCAGATGAAGCTCTTGATGACTCATAGTGAGCACATCAAGACTTTTGAGGACATTGCTCGTCACCTTGAGCTAGAGGCTGAGCAAATTGAGACTTACCTCCCTTCGGCCTATGTGGTTACTGATGGGACTTCGAGGCCCAAGAACAAAAAGAAGGAAAAGGCACGTAATAGGAGTGCAAAGGAAATAAAGGAAAAACTGTGGCCAAACCAAAAAGAGGACATCGAGGGGGCAAGAAAGATGTGACAAAGATTAAGTGCTACAACTGTGGAGCAAAAGGTCACTTTGCTCGTGATTGCACTGAGCCAAAGAAGGTATGCTCTATATTCAGCTCTCTCTCTCTCTGTTTGTTCATATGCATTAGTTGCTGACACACTCATTGATTGGATTGTAGATATGAGAGCGAACAAACATATAGTGCGAGATTGAGCTGGTTTTGTGAATTTTCATCAGATACCTAAAAATACCCAGTTTGTCGTACTTGAAAATGGTCTACGTGAGCAGGTTTTGGGTGTAGGAGCATACCGTGTTACGCTTCGTGGTGAACATGTGTTGATCCTACATGACGTTTTGTATGTCCCAACTATTCGGTATAATCTTTGTTCTGTTCTTGCCATGTTGGCACTTGGTTACACTTTTAGTTTTTCTGATGACCGCATGTCACTCTATCTAAATGATGTTTTGTCCTTTTATGGATATTTATTACAAGGGTTCTTTAGATTGGATGTTGAATTGTGTGCTTCCTATTCCTTATTTTTTTGTGCTTCTATTCCTGCTTGTGATGATAGTTTTCTTTGGCATGCCAGACTTGGTCATGTGGACCAAGATATGATGGCACGAATGGCTAAAGCAGGGCTATTGGGCTCTCTTATCAAGATAAGTCTATCTGTGTGTGAGTCTTGTCTTGCAGGAAAGACATCAAGAAAGCCTTTTGGTAAGGCTACTAGGGCCTCTCATCCATTAGAGCTAATTCACTCTGATATCTGTGGACCCATGAGTGTTAAGGCGCGCCATGACGCTTCCTATTTCCTCACATTTATAGATGATTTTTTACAATTCGGGTATGTGTACCTGATCTTCCATCGCTATGAAGCGTTGGATTATTTCAGACGTTTTTTAGCTGAGATAGAAAATCAGAAGGAGATGTCTTTGAAAACTCTTCGAACTGATAGAGGCCGCGAATATCTAAGCAATTTTAATGGCTTTGTGAGGAAAAGGGGATACGCAGGTAGCTTACCATTCTTGGGACACCGCAACAGAATGGTGTGGCCGAGCGTCGAAATAGAACTTTACTAGACATGTTAGGTCAATGATGACGCAAGCAAATCTTTCAATCAGTTTCTGGGAAGATGCGCTGTTGACTGTAGCCTACATCTAATCGTATACCTAGTAAAATGGTACCCTCCACTCCATATGAGCTATGGTATGGTGCGCGATCCTCTGTGGATCATTTGCGCCCCTGGGGCTCAGCAGGATATGTGCACAATGCCTCTCATAAGTTGGAAAAGTTGGGTCCAAAAGCCAGCAAAAAGGTATTTATCATGTGCCCTAAGAATTCGAAGGGTTACGTGATGTACGATGCACATCCTGATGGAGGGTTGACTAAAGTGGAGTCCAGAGACGTGGAGTTTATAGAGAATGAATTCCCGAGCATTGGTGAAATAGAAAGGATCTGTCCTTATATGAGTTACGGGAGGACCTTCCTACTATCTCTGGCAAGGGAGGGGATTTTCGACCTGTCTTAGAGATCGCCACAGATAGTCAAAATGCTAGGCCTAGTGGGAGTGCCGCACCAGACAGTGGGAGCGCATAAGCTGAGCTTAGTAGGAGCTTACTCATGAGGGTTGATGCACCACCAGATAGCGGTCCTTAAGGTCCAGATTTATAGTTACGGAAAAGCAAATGTGGTCATATTCCACGACGATATTATGGGATTGATGGGAATGTGTTTCTCTGCACTCCGTTGGATTCAGATGAGTCTGTTTCTGTTGAAGAGGCGCTTGCTTCACTTGCTCATAGTGAGTGGCTAACTGCTATGAAAAATGAGATGGTATCGATGGCCAAGAATCATGTGTGGGATTTGGTAGACCTTTCGTCTGGGCGTAAATCTATAGAAAGCAAGTGGGTTCTTAAGATAAAGTGCAAGACTGATGGGTCAATTGATAAGTACAGGGCTCGTCTAGTGGCGAATGGCTATACCCAGATGGAGGGTGTAGACTTTGAGGAGTCATTTTCTTCTGTGGTGAGATTTGTTTCCATTCGCCTGATTCTAGCTATTGTAGCCCATTTAGATTTGGAACTATATCAAATGGATGTTAAGACAGCGTTTCTTAATGGAAGCTTGGATGAAGAGATCTATATGGATCAACCTTTGGGCTTTATGACCAAAGGCCAGGAGGACAAAGTGTGCCACCTTAGAAGATCCATATATAGTCTCAAGCAGTCATCTAGGCAATGGTACCTCAAGTTTCATGAAGCCATTACATCAATTGGCTTTGATATGATTGAGGAGGACCACTGTGCGTACATTAAGAAATCAGACGATGGGATTCTGATTTTGGCACTGTATGTGGATGACATCTTAATAGCTGGGAGTTCTATAGGAGTGATCAATGCCACTAAGGAGTGGTTGTACTCTGTTTTTGAGATGAAAGATATGGGTGAGGCGAATTTTGTGCTAGGAGTGAGGATCCTAAGGAATCGTGCTAATAAGTTTCTTGGTTTGTCTCAAGAAATATATATTAAGAAAATCTTATAACAATTCCGAATGCACTATTCTAAACCCGTAGATACCCCAATAGAGAGGATTGTACTTTGAGCATCGATCAGTGCCTTAGAATTGATGAGGAAAGAGAAAAGATGAGCAGGATCTCCTATGCTAGTGCTGTATGGAGCTTGATGTACGCTATGTTATGTACTCGCCCTGATATTTGCTTTACAGTTGGCTTGGTTAGCCAATACCAAAGTAGTTCAGGACTTGCTCATTAGGTTGCAGTTAAAAGGATTTTTCATTACCTTCGTAGTACTGCTAATCCCATCCTATGCTATCAGGATGGAGATTTGAGATTAAAGGGTTTTTGTGATTCTGATTGGGCTGGTGATAGGAACGAGCGTAGATCCACCACAGGATATGTGAGGTGGAGCTATCACTTGGTGCAGTAAGAAACAAAGCTGCACCGCTCTGTCTACTATGGAAGCCAATATATTGCTTGTTCGGTTGCTGTCCAGGAGGCTGTGTGGCTGAAAAGGTTCTTAAGGCGACTCGAGATATCAGCTAATGCATATGAGGCTATTCAGATCAATTCTGATAGTATGACAGCATTACAATATGCTAAGGATCCTAAGTACCATGGAAGGACCAAGCATATTGATATAAGATATCACTTCATTAGGGATATGGTCAAGCAAGGAGAAGTTATCTAAAGTATATCTTCGCTAACAAGATGTTGGCTGATCCTCTGACAAAGCCCATTCCTAGGGATGTGTTCCAGGCTCATGTGAGGAGTCTAGGTCTGTATAGAGTGTGACAGACCGAGATATGTTTCAGACTTATGTATAAGTTTGTCTTTTTTTTTTGTAAGACAGGAATTGTATGGACATCAATGACTATGTGTTAAAGTTTATAAAATGTTTATTTTCATTATTATGATGAGTTCATATTATAGGCGCATATATATATATGTCACAGGCTTAGATCAGCCTACTCACACGGGTGATCGCCTTGACACTTTTGTAGTGGGCAGGATGAGACTAAAGTAGCCATTATAGATGCTTGAGTAGCAATGCATGAGTTGCATATTGCATAAGTTGCAAAATGGGCTACATAAATTATGATAAAATAGATTATAATTAAAGTCGCCTCAATTTGGACTAAGATGAGACTCAGAAGAGTCGAGTACGAAGTACATACATGCATGTGTGGTGTATGAATATTAATATATCCACAAAACCGTACTAAGCCTATTGTAGCCGAACTAAGAGCATTGGAGTATGGTCGAGTCAGGCAACTTTGTGATGTCTGGACTTGTGTTCGTATGGTGTTTGAGTAATGACATGGCCCATTGAGTGGGAGCTCCACTGTAGCATGTATTATGTTGCATGTGCTAAAGTCGACCCTGTAAGGGGTAACGTGATATATTCCCTCTTCGTTACCGTGTAAGCCTTACAACTATGTAGTGTCCTTGGACTTGAACCTATACCATGAAGTTGGAGTTCGGATGACTTCCTTAGCCTTGTCCTCCAGGGTCATGGAATTGATACGGCCACATAAGACAATCCTAGGAAGTCAACTGGACAAAGATGGACTGGTATGAGTGTTCAAGGAAGATTATTCGCGACCACACCTTATGTTTGTGTTTTATTGCCCGGGCAATCATGTGTATGAGTTGCATATGATTATGAATACAAATATTATGATTTTGTGTTTTTTCAAGTGCTGCTTAAGGAAGATCTCTTGAGGGATTGAGAGTGCTTGATCGGGTGTGATCGAATTATCTGGGATACAGTTGGGATTGAATTGTATTCCTATTCGCTGTGTTAGTTATTTATTAACTTAATGCGGTATATCCACTATGTGTCACTGTGTGTGAGTTTCATCGGGTCGCATATCCCACCGCACTGTAAGTTGAGAGAGTTGAGGTTATAAAATATTGTTCCTGTGTGGACGAGTGGGATATTAACAATGCAGAAAAGAATGAGTAAACATCCAGACAAACCATTATGTGATCAATATTACTTAGCTTTACAAGGAAAACAAATTTTGGAAAGAGAGAAAAATTCTTTATTCTAATGGAGATAAAAACTCCCTTACCATAGTAAAGTTAGTTATCGGAAGCGGGTCTGGTTGGAGTATGGGAAAGCAGGTCTCTTTTTTTATAAAAAAAAAATGAGAGCAACTAGGAAGGGGGTGTGGGAATGAGTTTCTGAGGAGATTCAGAAGCAGGTACACCACCCTAAATAGAACATTCCTGCTACTCAGGGTTGAGGGATCAAAAAGCCTGCCTAAGTTACCATGGTGCAAAGTGGTAATTATATTTTTCATGTATTCTTGGACGAAACCATGCAAAAAAAGCTTCTATAATTGTGGATGTTTCGGTATGTGGAGACCAGTGTGGTTCTTTTGTCTTTTTTTTTTTTTTTGTTGGTTTAAACTGATTCCATATATTATTGGTGTACAGGCCTCATTGATCCAAATTTAACAGGCCTATCTGAATTCAAAATGTTGCCCTCAGATTAATGCCTCTTTGTATTTTATTTTCCTATATGTATGTTCATACTTTAGTGCATTCTGATAATAATTAGTCTTTGTCTGTTTGTGGCTTAGGTTTTGTCTGGTTTATTCTGACACTAAAGAAGAAGACGTACAAGTATCAGTTTAGCCAGTATGCATGGACTCACATGATTCTCCTAGTAGTTTTTGTACAGTCCTCCTTCACGTGGCAAATATATTTGAAGGAATATTCTGGTAAATTGTTATCCATCCCTTGTAATGATGTTAGTGGGCTCAAAGTTATTCTTGTTAGCATCATTTATTTCAGATCTGCGATACTTCATCAATGTATGAAATATTTTGAAAGGCCTGACCTTTTTCTTTCTGGAGTAGTGTGCTAACTTTTTGAATCATTTGACTGTTCAAGCCAGCCTGGTTATGCCACAGATTTATATTTCTAATCATCAATGAAGTGTATAGCTTTTTCTTCTTTCTCTCTTGTTATGTTCAAGAAGGTGTTTGATGTATTTACTTGTGTATATATTTGGAAAGTATTTTATTCTATGGAAGGGTTCTTATTGTAGGTTTCATTGAGGTTAAGGTGTTTAATAATTTGAGACTTACGGAGGCATGGTACCAGTGCTGGTTGTTTCTTTTATCTTTTCCTTTCTTTTCTTTTGGGTAGCTCCTTTAACTCATCATCTCAACACCTCCTTGAAAGAAGGTTGTGAAGAAATATTTGTGGTGCTTTCTCCTTTTTTTCATTTTAAATGATGTGTTTTTTGTTTCTGCTCTGAAAAAGAACAAGAGGATGAATTTTTTTGATTGAGGGTTTATTTTATATTTTCGTAGAGACGCTCTGTCCTGTAGCATGGGTTTTTATTATTTTGATTTTTCTGATATTAATCTACTGAAATTAAACTAGCCTGTATTAAGGATGGATTTATATGCAGGTTTCTTTTACCAGCTTCACTGATTGTTATCAATGATATTGCCGCATATTTCTTTGGATTCTTTTTTGGGAGAACGCCTTTGATCAAGCTCTCCCCAAAAAAAACTTGGGAAGGTTTTATCGGTGCATTAGTCACAACTATGTTCTCTGCTTTTGTGGTGAGTTTCATGAACTTGTTCTTTAATTATAAACATGTGCCTGATCTCCTTTTGCATATATCTATACACACATATTTATGTATGTATATATGTATGTGTGCGTGTATACACATGCACATGTATATGTGACACACACACACAGACATAATCATGCACGTGCACGCACACACTAACGTATGATCTTTTTATTTGCACATCTATGCTAGCTTTGGCTATTATACTATTGTTGAAAATTAAGACTCTGTACCTTTTATGTCAGCTAATCATTTCTTAAGGATATTTACCTTTCCCAGATTTTTTTTGATTATGAAGATATTTTCTCATTAGTTGCTTGTGTGCCAATTAAACAGAGAAAGTGGCGATCCAATAAACGGGGCTCCCACCAGTGTAGGGTTCGGAAAATTAGATGTGTGGAGCCTTGCTCTGCATGCAGAGAGATTGTTTCTGTTTCAAATCCATAACCTCCAGATCACAATAGTTCAACCTTACTGTTGCATTAGTTACATATGTTTTAAAATATATAATATTTGAACCTTCCAAAGGGGAAATAAACTATCAAACCATTGCTTTCTTAGCAGTTTGATGTCCCTTTTTTCCTTCTTGTGAATACTGTTACAAGGAGAGTTTCTGAAACCTGACCATAAACTTATTCAATATTTGTTGTAAGGTTATAAAAAAATTATGTTAGGATGCAATTGCTAACCGCATGCAATCCTTAACTTGGAAACTTCTCCAAATTTGAAATTCCAAGACAGCCTGGTGAATGAGCCACTGCTAACAGGAGAGCAAGATATACAGTAAGCAAAGTTCATATGATCATCAAATTGTTCTGTTGCTTTCAAAAGCTGGGATTGGCTGTGTGTCACTCCATCGGCATGCCCTTATGTTGATCAGTTCCATGATTTGAACTTCTGCCTCCATTTGATATATGCCACAATGTTTTTTTTCTTGTTTCTTCATTCAATCTGAACACTTAACACTGTTGCTACTGGATATCTGTTCCTAACCACAGATGCATGTCTCTCAAAATCCTTTGCCCTTCTGGTTCTCTTTGGCCAAAGCTGAACCCAGAAAATGGATCTGCAAACCATACTTATGTCCAATGTATCCGTGGTTTATCAGTGTGAAAAAAAAATTATATGATAAACATTATTTTTCAAGAATCATGTGAGGCATAAAGGATAAATTTTATTAAAAAACTCATAGAATCTGTCGTTCGAAACTTTGCAAGATAAATTCCAGTGGGCTACTACTCACCCTTTCTTTCCTTGGCTTAATGCTGTCCACCAGTTACCCAAGAAAACTTTTTATTAAAAAGCTTTTACCCAAGAAATTGTTCTTTGCCTTAATGCTGTCCTCCAGTTACGGAAACTCGTTTCTGTTGCACAATTTAGAGCTGTGTGCATGCAAGAAGTAGAGGATTCTAGCATTCTCTTACCCAAGGATTGTTTCTTGTTAAATTGGTGCTTACTTTTTATTAGTTAGCCATTCATCTCTCTCTATATCTCACATGCATGCACACTCACACATGCATGAAGTCAGTAGATCTTATTCATGTTCTGTTATTGCTCCATTTTGATTTTCTTGGAAATAAGTTCTTTTTTTGGGCTAAGAACTCTGTTGAATTGCTGGTCGTGAATGTTGTAGAAGATTTTTGTTGTCTTATGAAAATGGTGATTCTCTTTAGAATGATTTTGGTTATAAAACTTATTTCTTTTCATTATGTTGCAGAAGAAACAGTTTTAGCATGTGATCGCATGTTTGATCCTTAAGTGTATTTTACTTGATTTTCATTGGTAGTGATGACCTGTGATCTTATTTTGTGTGAATAACCTGCACTTTAATGGATGATTTTTCCTCCTGTTCTCTTGTAACGACGTCCTGAAACATCCCAATTTAATCATGGTTATGTTTTTAATTCATATTGAGAAGTTTGGAAGTTTTGTTTATCAATTTATATTATATTGAAAGAATGTGCTTCAAACTTGACAAACTTTTTTTTTCCATTCATATTGTGATGACCTGAAAAATACCCATTTGAGGATGATTGCATTTTTTTCATTCATATAGAGAAATTTACTAATTTTTCCAACTCATTTATATTAAGCTTGAATGATTGTGCATTCAAATTTGACAAATTCCAGCATCTAGTGGAGCTACTCATCTAGTCTAGCAATGCATCCATGTAATCATCCGTACAAGTCCAAAGTGTTACTGAACACTCTCTCTCCTAAGAACACTTCTTAGGAAACTCATGAAGAATGAATTAAGGTATAGCATGCATCATGGATGATATAATGTTGATTGTTGCCTGCTCTATGAACTTTACTGGTCATGGTTAATTGAACAAAATCCATAAAAAGAAAAAAGAAACTGGCAACCATGCTGAGTCCGATTGAATGAGGGTAACAGTTCTTATTAGTGTCAATAGAGCTTTTCTCAAATGGAAGATGAGATCTTTTGTCTTTTCCTGCACGAGGCCCTATCTCTTCTCCTGGATTTTAAGGTCCCCAATGACCACATCCATTCATTGTAACCGTCACTTTATATGGACTAAGAGACAAGCTTGGCTTGTTATTGCCTAACTGAAACATTTTAATCAATAAAAAATAAAGGGGAAGTGATAAAGATTGTCATAAAAGACAATTATGGAGCAGAAAAATAAACCTGTAGGAGTTTAATGATATACATCTTAAATTTATAAGTTCTTTTAATTATGTTGTTAGGTTTGGTTCTTCCCCTCCCCATGATAATTCAAATTGTCTTACCTTCAATATGTCTGGACAATCTGTTCTGGTACTAGGTGCTGATATCACTGGCTGAAACTCATGCACTGATATTTATGTTTGATCTTAACATACAAACCTTTGTTATATTTTTTTATATTTGGTGGACATTTTCCTTTTTCCATTATTGATGCAAATGCTTTTCATTAAAAGTGGCAGAAACAAACAGTTTCACTGGTTGGAATGTAATGCCCCAAGCCCACCTACTGGCCCAATTAACTCATTAATGGGCCGAAACTATGGTCCAAAAACTTGAGTAAAGTTGATTGGTGGCAGGTGAATTTGAGTTATAAGCATTTAACATATTTATTTCCATCTAACATGGGACTATCTTAGGGTATTACAATCTTCCTCCCTTATAATGCGACACACAACGAGCTAGCCAGAATTTATCATGCGTCTGATCGTTAGTGCTGCAAGGGTGGCTCCATGTTATGGCAAGACTCTACCACTGTCCTATGGGTAGTCCGTTCCTTATGCCCAATAACTTTGGCACCCTTGTATCGGCTCCAATACCATTTGTAACGCTTCAAGCCCACTTGTTGGTCCAATTAACCCGTTAGCGGGTCAAAACCACGTGATCCAAAAACTTGAATGAAAATTAGCTGGTGGCAGGTGAACTTGAATTATAAGCACATAACACATTTCTTTCTATGAGACTATTCTTGGAGTGTTACATGGAAGTTAGAACATAAACTTGATTTGATTTGCATTTAATCTGTCAGATAGATTGGACATTTCCTTTCCTTGTTCTCTTGATGCATCTTGGTTGGCTGTACAGCTTATCTTGGATATCTTACATAGTGTCATCATTAGACCTCATGATTATTGTTCAAACATAAAAGTATGCTATCCGAAATTGTTGACTAAATCCATGATCATCAAAGATTGGATTTAGTTGTACCATTCAATATGCTAAAAACAAATACAAACTGAGTGATATTTGTATCAACCCTTCGGTAGTAAATATTTCATACTGAAAGGTAGTATAGCTTCTCCACCGTTTTTCCCTGATCCTGCACTTGTGCAGTCATTTCCATTTGTCTAGCTTCTGTTCTTCTTGAATGATGGTGCAAATGTTTAAATATGTTGGTGCAAGTTTATAATTTGTGATATGTTTTTAAATTTCTGTATGTTTTTCTGCTTCCTATATTTTAAGAGATCAGCTTCATATATATACTTCCATGCACAATATTTATATATGGCAATATATTCTAAATCACTGATTGATTTTATTTGCTTTGTACAGCTAGCAAATCTAATGGGTCGCTTCCAGTGGTTAACATGCCCAAGAAAGGTAACCTTTTCCTATGCAGTCATCAGTGATTTCAGTAGTATTTGATGTTGTCGGTTATCCAAATCTCAGTGTTGGAATACTTCCAGGACTTGTCTATGGATGGCTTCACTGTGATCCAGGTCCAATATTTAAACCAGAATATTATCCTTTACCAGGAGGAGTGCCTCGATGGGTGAGCACTGAAAAACTTAGAATGGGTTTCCTTGTATAAATTCATCTTCATTTCAAGTTTGTTTAAAGATTGCTTGTTTGATGAGAGGGCAATTTTTTTTTTAATGCTTTCACCACAGCTATTCTTAACCTTTTATTTAAATGCAAAAGAAGTCTTTATGGAACTAATTTTAGTGCTGCTACCATTATGTTGTTGCTAAATGGATGATTGTTGTTTCCCCTGTTGGTCTTAACTATGGAATGCATTTCAAAAATTCTAGAAAAGGCCTGTGCCATTGGTTGACTTGTCATTATGATATTTGTAGGCAGTTGTTTATGCTTTAAACCTATTTGATGTTCTCTTTTCAATTTATAAGTATTATTGTTCCTGTTCTTATGGTATTGATTAATTTTATTGTTTATCTTTTCAAAATATATCTAATTTGCCTCTGTTCTTCTTGCAGTTTCCCTGGAAAGAAGTGCCAGTTCTGCCTGTGCAATGGCATGCTCTCGCTCTTGGTCTATTTGCATCGATAATAGCACCTTTTGGAGGTTTTTTTGCAAGCGGTTTCAAAAGGGCATTTAAATTTAAGGTACTCATTTTTTTAACTGTAGGACTAATTATTTGAGAGAGTTGGAATATAATGACATCTTTTTTCGTTTCAATAATTTTAGGACTTTGGTGATAGCATCCCTGGACATGGTGGATTTACTGATAGAATGGATTGTCAAGTAAGTTGATGTGAATTTGAAATGTTACTCAAGGATGAAACATTCTAATAAATTCTAGTTCATAGAAGTATGAAGAACACTGGAAAATATTTGGTATATGATGCTTGCGTTTGCTTCTAATCAACTATTTTGGCATTGTGGTATGGCACATTCACAGCTTTCTGTAAAGCAAAGAACTGGATCCTTGTATTGTCATTATAACTGTATCACGAGCTTGAGACTAATTACAGCAACAATTTCAAATAAGCACTGTTCCATTGTTTTTGGATCTGTTGATTCTACATTTTTATTGATAGCTATTGAAGTAGTTAGAAGTAAATCTCTTTAGATTATTCCTCTATACCTCCATCCAACCCTTCCTTGGTCTCCAGTGTTGATCTCTATTATTCTTAATGTACTTTGTGCAATATTGTGTGGTCTGGGTGAATCTTCCATCGCACCTTGTGATTACTCACATGTCTTTCCAAATTCAGCAAGTCCATTGATGGAGATCCAAGTTCATTGTGAAAAATGCATGAAAGAGCTGTAGTACCTGGATTTCTCCTAGACTTAATATTAGTTCTTGTAATTTTTTTCTTTCATATCTAGTTATTTTAGCTTTAGCGGGCTGTTTGAATTGAGGACAGATATTACCAAAAAAAAAAAATCGAAGATCTTATGTAACAGCTTGATAGACATAATTTTTGTGTATGGTTGATTAATAAAAAATGATGATTCAAAGGATGTGTTCTTGTTTCCTTGAAGTGTAATTCAGTAACAGAGGCGTGAGACCTTCAAATCCTAGGTGCGAGACTAGGCCCCAGATTGAGCCCAGTCATATCTCCTCTTTCCTTTATTCTTGTGCTAACTCTCCATGTTTCTGTCTACACAACCCCCCCCCCCCCCCCCAAAAAAAAAAAAAAAAAAGTATATAATAATAATAATCATCATCATCAGGTTCTTTTCCCATTGTTTTCCTTCCAAGCATCATTGCATCAATCCTCAAAGCTAGTTCTGTTTATCCATGGTCAGCTTTCCTGCAAGCTTTAATCTTTACAGCACTGATCTGTTGTTATCTAGCAGTCTTTGGAGTCCATCTGTGTAATCTTGTGCAGTTGTAGGTTTCAAAACCTTGGGTTAGATATGATGCTAAACTTCTGTATCCATTAGGCATTTTACTTCTCTTAGTAAGAAAATCCAGACTTGGACCTGAATGGATAGCAAGGCACTTGAATGTATTTTCTATTGGAAACCCTGTCCTTTCCTACTTGAGCTTTCGTTTTGTATATTTAGATTCATCACTGTATCTACTGCAAAATTTTCGTTTAAATGTCAACCTTTATACTTTAATTTTAACTAAAATTTAGATCATAACTAAATCTACCGGGAAATTTTCATTTGAACTTCAACCTTTATGCTTTAATTTTAACTGATATTTAGATCAGAATAAAATTATTCAGAAAACTATAGGTTAAGTTTTATCTTAAACCCTAATAGGTCCCCTCTCAGAGATGTCCTACATTTATCCATTCAATATTTATAATAACTGTTTTCATATTGTAGCACACGTTTTCTTTAGTTCTCTAAGTGTAGTTTATATCACCTTGTATAAATCTGATTCTATTGTCCACCAATACAGGTAGTCACTAAGAGACCTCTATATATTATTTGATCCACAAGATTCTGCTGCCAAACGTAGGAGTTAAAGTCAATGACAAATATGAAATGGAAAGTTAAAGAGTTGCCACTTATAGAATATTTTTCTGTTTTATTTTTTTCAACCTTGCTAAGAATAAGATGATTTACAAAATTATATTAGCAAATATTTGATCTCTTTAAGATCAGATGGCAATCTTGGATTCAAGTTTTTACTATAGACTATTCATGGAGAACCAAGTTTGATCAAAATTAATCTATTAGTAATGAGGTAATAGAAATATTGAAAAACAAAATGCAATCTTCTTGATTTAATTTGTCTTCTTTTTTTTTTTTGAATCAAGATAGTTGCCCTAGTAACTTAAAAGGAAATGCGCTAATCACATTATGGTTACATTTCCAAAATATTTTGGAAAGCAAGCATTTTTTCTAAGGCTACCATTGTTGATATCTCTCATACATAGAAAATGGTATGTTGCAAACATACCCTGTGTATACCTGCATAAATTCATGATGTTCTATTTTTTATTTTTTTTATTTTTTTGTCTGACAATTCTTTGGCTGTGTTTCCTTTCAAAGAAATGAAAGAATAGCGTGTTGCCGTTTTAATGAAGAAGATTATGGTCATTTTTGCCTGTGTATATTTCATACATTTGCTATGCCCCAAAACATAACCCGAGGGTGCCCATGCATGCATGAAACATATAATATACACACTCTACTCTGTATGCCTATCTGTAAACAGTTTTCTGCTTGCATTTTGTTGTAGATGGTTATGGCAGTTTTTGCATACATATATCATCAATCTTTTGTCATGCCTCAGAGCTTTTCGGTCGAAATAATTCTGGACCAGGTATGTTTTCCTTTTTATATTCTTGGTTTTCCATATTCCGCTTCTCTCAGTGAGAGGCTGACCATGGATGCGATGCAGATACTAAGGAACCTTACCTTTGCGGAGCAACAAATTCTGTACGAGCAACTTGGGAGGATCTTTCGAGACACAGTTGATGCTAGCGTAAAGCCATCTGATTTGATTGATGCAATTCATTAGTTGCAGCGCTTGTAAAATGATGTGCTTTGCATGTTTAATCCATCACATGGTTTTAAATGCTTTGTATATCCCCTTACCTTAAACCATGTCAATATGAATCTTTAATTAGTTTAAAAGTCTTGTATGGTCATTGAAAGATCCTGCGCACTTCACATGTGATGATCATATTGCATCCGGCGACTGCTTGCTTAACAAAGAGGAAACAAACATTCCATTTGAAATCTGCATGAGAATTGCTGATTGGAAGAGGAGGATGTTTTGCTTGTTTTATGTATGATGGATGAGATCCCACCACCATAAAGAATGAATGATCAGGACAAGATCACAGATGGCTGTTCAAGCCTGCATCATCATGAGGAAAGGTAATTAAAGAATCAGAAGTTTTAACTCTTTTTTATTGTCTTCTGTTTTCTTTCTTTCTTTCTTTTTTCTTTTTGCGTAACGAGCATCAAATTTGCATTAGCTGTATTCCATCTATATATATATATATATATATTCTGGGAGTGCATCTAGCAAAAAGTATGGATGGACGGTGGATAATTTTAAATACACTTACCAGAGCAAGGGCCAGGGGTTCGCTTCCTTCTTAATGTTATATACCATGATGATGTTTTATATGCAACATATAATTTTAAATACACACTACCCCTCCCATTAAACAAACAAAAAAGGAATCCAACGTCTGCCACTGAACTATTTGGTGGGCTCTGCTAGCGAGGCTCGGCCGGCCGACCCCTGTGACTGTGGCCTCTTCCGTCGGTCCTGTCCTTGCCACCTACGGCATGTAGCCTGGCACCCTTTTTAGCACGGCAAGCCAGCTATGGCAAATGCGAAGCACGTCAGGTCCCATGTGTGTCGAATTATTTGGTCGTCCAAGAGGGAGCATGAGATACAGGCCAGATCAGTGTCGCACAAGTGCATTTGCAAAGTTTTAAGGATAAAATTTAATTTTGCACCTGGAGCCAAGTTGTGGCCTCTAGCCTTGCCGACTGTTTTGACCATGGAACACAGTCACCGGTGCTGATGATTCAAATTCGAAACCACGGAGAGAAAGTAACCTTAAAATTCCATGGTTCCAGAAGCAAGGTAACGAGAGAACCCCCATATTTCTTGAATCCATTACCAAGTAGTCAACGAAAACCCACTAAACTAAATAAGAAAACGATCGCACGTCTGGCGGAAAATTTTCACCAGCCCTTCGTACACAACCAGACGCGTGAGACGCAGTCCATCTTCAACAACCCCCCTCTTTTTATCCATGATTTTTATTTTTATTTTTTTTCCGCCCGAAACAAGCGGCCAGGGCAAAAACAGACGGAGAGAGGGAGGGACTGGGTCCAATCTCGTACCTGGTCCCAAAAGGGGTGCCGCGGCCGGCCGAGGAACGAAGAAAAAAGGTGGTCTCTAGACTCTCTTCTACTCTCTATTCAACACAACGACTTCTTTGCACCACCCAACTCCACGTTGGCGTTCAAAACGTTGGACTCCCGCTGGATTTGAAGCCACACAAACAGCAACTAGCAACAACAATAACGTCCCCATCCCGTCCCTCATTCCCCAATGAAATAATTGGAAACTTTAAAAAAAAAATACAAGGAAGAACATAGAACTGGGGAGTGGAATTCCACATATTATTATTATTATTATTATTATAGTATTACTAGATTATTTTGTTCGCAATGGGTATGATTAGAAGTCCAAGCCACCCCTAAACTCGGCCATTTAAAAACCCTACCAACTTTGTGAGAAGTTAAAGAGGAACGAAATAATTTTATGTACGTAGCCTAGATTTTCTCTCAGAGAGAGAGAGAGAGAGACATGGAGGGAGGCATCTCGTTCTGGCAAGCCCTGACTCTCTCCTCGATCCTGGGATGGGTGCTGGCGTCGTCGGCCTTCGATCTAACGCGGAGGGTGAGAGCCCTGACCCAGCCCTGGTCGCCCGTCGCGTGGTCGTCGAAACCCCTTTGATCCTTCGATTGCAGGTGAGCCCGCGAGCGATCGACCGCTTTTCCGCCGATTTTAATTATGTTTCTGCGCGAAAGTTGGGGTTTTTATTTGTGACTTGGAGTTCTTTTGTTGATTCTTTAAACAGACGATTCAACATCGGTTCTTGGATAACATGTTCTCCGTGCTGTCCTGTGTGGTATCCGTGCCCTTTTACACCGGATTTCTTCCTCTTCTCTTTTGGGTATGTGTTTGGATTCTCTTTTTTTTTTTGTATTTATTTATTTATTTACATTAATTTCTGTCATCTTAGGTGAAAATGATTCAGTAGTCTTCTTCGCTTTTTATAATTTTGTAGAGTGGGCATAGCAGATTGGCCAGGCAGATGACCCTGTTGATGGCTTTCTGCGATTACGCTGGGAATTCTATAAAGGTAGATCAGATCAGATGCCTATCTGAGATTGGTTTCAATCTCCTGTTCTACTAAAGGTTTTTGCTTCTACTGTCTGTCTTTTTTTTTTTTTTGTTGATTTATTTGATCTTTTGTTTGTCGTGATGTAGGATGTGATATCGGCTCCCAGGCCCATGAGTCCTGTGAGAAGAGTGACTGCTACTAAAGATGAGAAGGAGAATGCCATGGAATATGGATTGCCTTCTTCGCATGCTCTCAACACTGTTTGTCTCTCCGGGTATCCTATCCTTTTGCTTCTATTAGTCATCATGGCTGTCATTACTTGTTGCTCTCATCCTTTAGCTGTCATGACTTTAGAAATTTTATCGGATAAATAAAGATGAAGGCCTAAGGCCATTCAAAGATTTTCCATCAAGACCGAATGATGTTGTTGTAGGGAAGTTGTAGAATTTAAAGAATGCACCTAACTGTTATTAATGTATCACAAAGATGTTCATCAAGACCTAAGGATGTTGTTGTGGGGACGTTGTAGAATTTAAAGAATGAACCTAACTGATATTAGCGTATAACAAAGATGTTCCATCAAGGCCTTGGACATGTGCAATTGACTTCTTGGAAATCTTGTTCCCAGAGAACAATGTCCAACTTTTCTCTATCCGCTCCAATTCCACACTTTTAGAGCAGATTAAACCGTTTAAGCTTTAGCCTCAGCCAACACAAAATAAAAAATCTCAGAAATTGTTTGCAAGAAGTATCAATTTGGAATCAACAACTAATTTTCTTTGTGTCTATGGGCTAGACAAAGTATGATAAGAAAGAAGTTCATTTAATGTATCCCCTTAAGTGAAATCTCTTTACCGCCAAAATCTCAGAAATTATAAGCAAGAAGTATCAATGTGGAATCAACAGCTAATTTTCTTTGGGTCTATGGGCTACAAGAAGTATGATAAGCAAGAAATTCATCTAAAATATCTCTTTAAGCGAAATATCTTTGCAGCTAAAAATACAGAAGCATATTCAAATATCATTGATGAAAAGGCAATGTATTTTTTTTTTTTTTATCTTGCTTGACTTGGTGCACTTAAAATGACCTTTTCTGGAAGCCTAATCGGTATCACAATAACTTATTAAAGTGAAAAGTCACTCTAATGCATCTGCAATTTTGTGCCTTTTTCTAGAAGCTTAATCAGCTCAAGCTCATCACTAGCTGGCTATACTAGGCTCAGGTCATTTAGGCTTGGTTGGTGCTGTGGGGGAGGCAGCAGCAAAGGAGTAGCTGATGGAGGTGGGCAGTCTAAAGTCTGTAGAGGTCGCATGAGAAGTAACGGTGAGGGAGCAGCATGCAGAAATGGAACGGTTGATGGAAGTGAGCTGAGAGGGCAATTAAGTAACTCAAGGTTTCTTTTTTTTTTTCACTGAGCATAACTCCAAGGTTGAATTGGCAAAACAATGAGGTAGATTGAGTTCAGACATTGAGATTGGCCACCCGATGGTGGGGAAGGGGGAAACAATGGGAGAGGTAGGATTGTATAGATGGGGCTACATTAGCAAGAAATGTTTAATAAGTATAAAATGGTGAATGAGCATATTGATTTTTTTATTTCGTTTTTAAAAAATATATAATAAATTTTATTTAAGTTTCCAGTACAATCTTAGTAGATGATATGATATTGAACATGTTTGCTGGAATAGGTTAATCATGAAAACTATCAGATGACTTTTTCTCTAGCGTTCAATATTTTTCACTAGAGCAAAACTTAGATTAATTGCTTACTTGTTCCAATAAATTACTATTTTTGGGAAAAGTTATTAGCTTTTATCCTTTGTAATTCAACAAATAAAAATGATTAATATATATTGAATAAGCAAAACAGCTACAGAGATACTAAAAATGAATAGGCTAATAAGAAATGGTGAACATTAAAGCAAGAGCAATGTGGTAAAAATGTGCGTGCATGCGAATGAGAGAGGGAGAGAAAAAGTTTTGGAATTGTGATAAGTAAGGGAGCATCTTTTAGGAGGAATCACTCCGAGAGTTGGTGTGGTATGGGCACATGAGAATAGGAGAAATTTAGGCATGTTGTTGATAAAAATAGTCCATATTTATTTCTGGTTTGCAACAGTTATTGGCAATCCCATAGTTTTTATCATCTAAACTATGGGAATTAGATTAGGAAAATAAAAAAACACCAAAGATTTTAGAAAAGTTTTATTAGAGTATTAGGTGATATAGATATGTTTTAAGTAGGTGGTGATGGGAAGACATCAGGTTATGGAAAAAAACTTCCATGGTGGACCTGACATGGGTGATGTAATTGCAAGGAAAAGATGGGGAGCAATTAAAATCAGCAGGAAATGGAGGGGGGCAAAGCTAAGCGGATGGAGAGGTCCATGCAACAGGAAAAGAACAGTATGCTGAGTAATTTCTACACTAAAGGGGGCCCATGGCCTCTCTTGCCTTCAAAAAATCTTCACTCTTGGGAAGGAAATCTCTTAGGTAGTGTTTGAAATAGGGGATGGATATCCCCTCTCATTCCCAAAAGCCATAACTATAAGGGATAGCTGTGAATAAAATTAACCAAAAGGATAATCCATGGTTAACCATGGGATATCCCCTCAATTTATTCCCTAGAAAATGTAGGAATAGCTGATTATCCCTCCAAATAAGAGTAAAAAAAAGTTATCCCATGGATTTACCTTTTTGCATTTGATATGATCAATGGGATAGCCAAGGGATATCCCTAGGGATAGCCAGGGTACAAACTCTATCCCGTATACTTATCCATGGATAATATTTTTTCTATCAAACGCTACCTTAGTCCTGGGTGGAAGAGGGTTAGGACCACTATGCTGAGAGAGGATTGGGACCGGTGGCATACATATCTCCCTCCAAATGGCCAAACCATAACTCGACCATAGATCCTATCTGATGGTTGGGATTTAACTTACCTTTTATACTTGAATGTACAATATTGCACATAGATTCTCTTGTTATGGAATACAATTACAGACATTAAGTATGTGCTAAATAAGTAAATAATAGATTGAACATATAAAAATATTTATATTTATATTTATATTGATACATTTATATTTATGTAGCCGACCCCATGTAGTTGAGAAAAGGCTTAAATGAGTTGAGTTGTTGAGTTGTACATTTAAATTAAGCTCAGTTGGGATGAACATAGCAAGCCAGAATAGCTCTTTTTTTTCATTTATATTTCAAGCTCAGGATCTGAACCCAAGCTTTGCCTGGCTACTAGCCAAGCCAAGCAAGCCATCTCAAGCCTAAAATCAAGCTCATTTTATTGGCCTAATATCAATCAATGCTTGTCCAGTGATCCTCCTTCCAACAGATGCATCCTTCACCCAATTGATGGTTGCTACCTTCTGTGCGTAACTATTGATGGTTGTGCCTACTCCAAACAGTCATGGTGCTTCCTTCCACATAGTCATAGTTCTTGCAATCAAAAGCCACTTTTATCCCTCAATAAAATTTCAATCACTGCTCAACAAAAAATATAAATTGATGAAGAACCAATGATTTAATTTTTAATTCCTTCATCTTATTTCTCTCTTGTTGTACTTAATAATCTGTTTAACCATATGCTTTTTAAAGCAATGGTAGTAATATTAGTATGCAAAAATGGCAGTGATGAATAAATTGAGAGCGGAAAGCAACTTGCCTAACATTTGTTATGCTGGTTTTATGGATGTTGCAGATATTTGCTGCACTATGTTCTAACCCATGGTGTTCAAAATGATAGCGTCGCAGTTGCTGTTGGGTTTGCTCTTGTTTTCACACTTGTCATACTAACTGGCATAGGTGAGTTTCCACCTCTTTCCAGATCTGTTAACAGATGCTTTTCAATGTTAGGTATTTATGTTGGTGACAGGATACATTTAAGGAGGCAGGTTTAGAATGTGGCAAAGAAAGGAAGGAGGAATTACTTTTAATGCCGCTTGTGATTTCCATTTTCTGTGTTTTCCTTATGGGTGTTTAAACTTGGTTTTTTTCTTTTCTCTTTAGGGAGGATATATTTGGGCATGCATAGCTTGATCGATGTTGTTGCTGGGATCAGCATTGGGCTTGTTATCCTTGCTTTTTGGTTGACAATCCATGGATATGTTGATGATTTTATTACATCTGGGCAGAATGGTATGCAAACTAAAAGCTCAGTGTTGCTTATCATTATTACATAGTGGTTGATCATCAAATACCTTATTATTTATGATTAGAAGAACAACTTTTCTCAGCCGTGTGCACAGTTGATGATTTTTTCCCTTTCAATCTGGTTTGCTTTGCAGTTACGTCCTTCTGGGCTAGCCTTTCTTTCCTGTTGTGTTTTGCTTATCCTACTCCAGAATTCCCAACCCCAAGCTTTGAGTACCACGCGGCATTTAATGGCGTTTCCTTCGGAATAGTAAGCATCGATTCAGATTTCATTTAAATCTATTATTCTATATAAAATTAGGTTTCTATTGTGGGATGGTTTTGACCATATGTCTGGTAGGTGTAAGAATAATTATGAACTTGACAGATCTGACTAATGTTTGTTAACATTCTGTGAACCAGTTCATGTGAGGGAAACATAATTTCATCATGATTTTATAGGTGTGTGAATGCCGAACCCATGTAGTTGGGAAAAGGCTTAGATGAGTTGAGTTGAGTTGAATTTCATAGGTGTGTGAATCAAAGTGAACCTTTTGGGACCATGACAGATCACTATTAATTATGCTGAGCATTTCAGTGAAACACCTATTATGGGAAAAAGGAAACCACTAACTCCTATTAGATGAAAGTATATGTGGCCGCTGTGCTCTTCACATTTTCTTGAGTATAGCTTTTTTCAGTTTTGAAATCTCCAGTATTATGTTAGGGCTAGCTGGATTGGTTGAGAATAAACAAACCTCTGCTTAGTTCTTTCTTTCAGGGGCTTGGAAACAAATATTGGAAAATAGCTGATATTATATTGAAAACCACCAAAATACTTGAAGCAAGTGTTAACTATCTTGAGCGTACCCCTTTTAGGCCTCTGGCCTGCCAACATTTGTCGCATGAAAAAGTCTTTGTACATCACCTTCGGTGCAGCAAGTCCTACATAGGCTGCACCGTCCCTTCTTATTGGTCCATATGAATACTACATGGCTTAATACGATGGGCAAGGATACCATCTTAAATTTTGATGTGACGTGCATTAATACCTGTTCAGTTTTTTTTGAAATTTGTGTATAGGCTGTAGTGCAATTTTTTGAATAAGTGTCGTAATTTTATAACTATGGTGTTGTAAATTTACAACTCTAATGTCATAATTTTTTGGCTTTCTGAATGGGTGTCTTAATTTTATAACTATGTTGTTGTAAGTTTACAACTATGGTGTCATCTTAAATTTTGACGTGACGTGCATTAATACTCATTAAGCTTTTTTTTGGAATTTATGTACAGACATATTTTCTGAGTGGGTGTCGTAATTTTATAACTATGGTGTCGTAAATTTACAACTAGGATGTCGTAATTTTTTTTTGACTTTTTTAATGGGTGTCTTAATTTTATAATTACAGTGTCGCAAGTTCACAACTGGGGTGTCATCTTAAATTTTGATGTGACATGCATTAATATCCGTTCAGCTTTTTTTTTGGAATTTGTGTTCAGACACGTTTTCTGAATGGGTGTTATAATTTTATAACTTAAATTTATAACTGGGGTATCGCAATTTTTTTTTTGGCTTTCTAAACGAGTGTCATAATTTTATAATTATGGTGTTGTAATTTAAAACTGGGGTGTCATAATTTTTTCCGTCGAGATATTATAAAGTTGTCTTTAACATTTTTTAATGGGTGACGTATGCATGTGGACCAATAAGAAAGAGCGGTGCAGCCCACATAGGACTTGCTGCACTGGATGCGGTATACAAAGTCTTTTTCCTTGTCGCATTTTATCGACATCATCCCCTACCGACATAAACAATGATAGAAAATGTAGGCTGCCAAGACTCTTTCAGTCCTCCGGCCCACCAACATTATTCGCATTTTATACATATCACCCCAAACTGACATTAACAATGGTAGAATATGTTAAATAAAAGATTGAAAACACCTCCAGCAATGACTCTCTCTCTCTCTCTCTCTCTCTCTCTCTTTTATTTAATTCTAGAGGTGACAACCCCATCATTTCTTTCCAGCAGCAGCAGTGACATTATCTGCTATTTGGTGATTAATCAATTTGAGAATGCGCAGTCTGAAACATGTTTCTTTCTTCCCCTTTGTCATCAGATCAGTGGAGTCCAGCAAACTTACTTTCAATTTCACCACGAGGGTGTTCCATGCGTATTTAGTCCACAGCTACCTCTTCATGTCTTCTTGGGAAGGATATTGGTTGGCATACCTACCATACTCATAGTGAAGTTCTGCAGCAAGGCCATAGCCAAGTGGTTGCTCCCTGTGATGTGCAACACTTTGGGCATCCCGATAGTGTCCTCATGCTATGTCCCAGCATTGAGGGGATTTGATGGCAGTAAGAGCAAGAATGATGGCAAGCAACTGGGTTATCTTCAGAAAGTGACGTCTTTCTTCCCTCGGAAAGCATATGATGTCGACACTGGGATAAGGTTTCTCCAGTATGCAGGCCTTGCATGGTCAGTGGTTGATCTGGTTCCTTCAATTTTCTCTCATCTAAATTTGTAGCAGGTAGCCATATCTAATGTACTCTACAAATGATAATTGCGCACTCGCAGCCTGTTTTTATTCACAATTTCTCGCGTGTTGCTCATAATGTAAGTAATATCATCTGTTGATATCAATTTTGTAAAAATCTTTCAAACAAAAGATATGTACGATGCGTTCTGATGGACCTCCATGGGGAAATGGTTTTACCTTCAACCACTTGACCTCATTGTCATTCTTCTTGTCACCATTTCACTGCAATTCAAAGGTTCCGCAGACTGGCTGGCAAATCATTCTCCACAAGAAAAAGAAATAGTCATTGACTATATATATACATGTTCCTAGCCATAATGACTCGGTAGCTTCTCCCCCTTTTTTTTTCACCAGAGTTCCCAATGTTTGTACATCATTATCTTCCATTAATTTTTAAAAAAATTACCTTCTTACCGATAAAAAGATAATGACAGAATCTCATCCCTTATTGCAGGCTGCGGGGGAGGAATGAGCTATTGTTAACGTTGCATTAATCCAATTTATTTCCCGTATAAATTAGTGTCCAATTAATAAATACAAACTTGCGCATAAAGAAAACAACTGAGAATGGTTATCAATAAAATTTCAACACAAACCAAAACCTCAGGCAGGCTCACAGTTATCTCTTAGAGATTTAACATGCAAGATGGACAACTTTTGCTGTAAACACAAGATGTACAGAAATGCCATTACAAGCAACCATAAGACAAATTTTCAGAACCAAACAGTCAAACCAACCTTTCAGACTGATGGACCTTTCAATACATTGATGAAGGCTCTAAATCTTGTAAAACTAAGGCATCCCTTTTTCTCAGCTTGCCTTGTATTCATGACCATCCAATGCAGCATTCCCAAAGCACGGTCTCGCTCATTCTTCTTTCTGTTATTTTCCTTTTTTCTTTTTTTTCTTTTTTTCTTTTTTTTTCTTTTCTTTTCTATCACTGTCGTTCTTTCCTTCATTTTCACCTTTCCTTCCTCCTTTTATTTCCTTCTCCATTTTCCTTCTTTTCTTTCCTTCTTTTCATTCCCTTTTTTTTTTTTCTCCGTAACTTAAAATGTAGGTTAAAAGCAGAGAAAGAGAATAGGAACTGATAAATCAGTTAAATCTAATAATTGAGCAAAGCACCCCTCGAATGTAAAATTCCTCCCCTCTACAAGATCAAAAAAAAGAAAGAATAAAAAAAACAAAAACAGGACAAAAGGGGGAAAACTGAAGTTCTCTTCAAAATGATACATGCTTTTGCTGACGCTGCATCATCAGCCCTGCTTCCTCGTACAACAATGGCAACCAATTACAGGTCTGTGACTTAAAAACAAATAGAACCTTACCCCCAATTATACATTCCTTTCCCCACAAACCACCAAGCATATCAGCCCAAAGTAAAAATGCCAATCTGATAATAGAATCTCGAGAAAATATCTGCTTCACAACCTCATTTAGCAAGCATAGACCTGCTTCCAGAAATCAGCATATCACCTCCAATAACTGCTTCATAGGAAATAATCAGGTGTCCTACGAGTCACATCAGGCTCCCCTCTCCTGGGGGCTGGCTCGAACTGCAACCATAAGGAAAGCTAAATTAACAAGAATTCCATCACAAATACTACAGGCAACAGCAATAGACTCGTAACAACAAGTGCAATCGTCAGGGCATCCATTGCAATAAGCAGTCCACGGGGCTCTTAATACAAGCCCTCAAATAAACAGGAACTTAAACAAAAAGCATTGTGCTTGGCCACGGATATGGCAAAATCATATTTCTTGTTCACTTAAGAACCATCACCATCAATAGACTCATTTTATTATGTTTATCAAATAACTCCCATGGACATTCCAACCATTTACAACAGAAAATATCTGAAAATCCAGTGAGTTTGGGCCATTAACAGAAAACGAAACAAGAATGGCATGTTAAGATCATTGAAGAATTTAGGATGGCAGAAACTAGATGCCCATGTCTGAGCAGGTGACAAACAGAGAAAGCTAAGCATCAACCTTTCACCCACTCAACAGGTGGTATAACCAGGTTGCACTTGGTGTGTAGCGCAAGTTCATCCATAGACATTTCTACATGTCATGTAGACAGCCCAAAACCTGATAACACCTACATGTATAATATTTTTTCTATAATATGATCAGACAACATTTACAGTTTGCCGATAAAATGCATCATAATATCTGGTAATTTCATGTTTTCGCATGGATATATTTAGATAGAAATTTCCAGAACCATTAGAATGGCCTTAAATACAATGTTTAGAGAAGTACCAAGATCTTAATGAGACAAGAAAATCTTGTACCCAGATAGTGTCCAGACCCATAAATGAATGAATGGGATGAGAGAGAGAGAGAGAGAGATCTACCTGGATAAATGTGTGCCCCTTGCAGTCATCAACTTCCAAGATGGATGCCATATTCCCACAGCGGTAGCAATAATTAGGTGCACTGAATATGGTTACCACTTTTTGTTCCTGTTTTTCAATAACCAAAATAATCAACAAAAGATGAACTAAATCACTACTGCAGGAGAAACAAATAATGAAGACCAGATATTTACATGTCCCCAGTTATATCCCTCCATGACTAATTGATGAGCTCTGGCTATCAGTTTAAGGTTGTTGGTATGGTTGAATTGCTCAGATATATCCTGAAATTACAAATTGGCATAGTAAATAAATTGATCCACAAAATGAAACACAAAAGAAGAGCACAGTCACCATACTTGGCCAAAGGTATATCCAGCACCACGGGGAGAAATACCCCACCCACATCTGTCGTCTGGGTCAGACCATAGAAGATCACACATAGGTCCCTCATGAGGAACTTCTTGAACTCGATCGAAGTTACGTATGTTATCAAGGGTTTCAATAGACGGAGATAATCCACCATGGAGGCAAAATATTTCTGACTCCACCTGCAGAGCATGCAGGAACCAAGTAGCTTAGAATAACATAAATTATATATATTATGTGTCATGAGAGCATGAAGTAAACAAATCACAAGCATGACAAGGACCAAACAATCATCAGCTAAGTTGAAAAAGTCAAACAACAAAAAGCATTGTATAGAGAAGTCATCACATCCAGAAGATAAACTTTTGATGCTTGTAAATAGTTCATTATAGTAGGGAACAATTCCTACAGTCAAAAATTGGATGTTTTATTAACTATAAAGATGAAGCCCTAACAGATCTTCTAAGAGAATGTTAACAAAATTTTTAAAAAAATAACTTCGAAAGTTCTAAAGAAGAACTCAAGTGCAATCCAACTATCCTTCAACTACATGAAATTTGGTTTGATTTAAACATGAAGACACATACTTTGCACTGTCATATGCATATTCATATTAATTTTCAGGAATCAATAATTCAGCACGTTAGCATGATCTAATTCAAGGCAACTTTCTGAAACAACAAATAATAATAACCTTAGTTTAGTGAAGTAATGAGAAAAAATTTAGGAATAAGTCTTCACTATAACATTTAGCCATCAGTGACATAAAGTACATTAAATATGTTATAAAAAGAGATGCTGGCTTATAAAAAAAGATGCTGGCCATTAATGTCGGCAGAATCTCCTTAACACATCCCAATACAATAACTCATAAGTGGGCTTGTGGCAGGAGAAAATTGTTCCAATCACCATATAACATTGCTGATGAGAAGTAACATGGGTGCATCCTACAATCAGTGTTAGGCCCAACTAATGCAAAACAGCTGAGAAAATATTATGCAAATGGTAGAAATAAAATTACATATCCTATGAGAAACTTGCATTTTCCAAACCATACCAGAACCACAATTAAAAAATAAGAAGGCCTAACTGAAAGAAAGAGAAAGTGCTAAAGGAAAGAAGGAATAAGTAAAATGCAAAGGAAATTTCAGGAAATACTGAGAGTACAAACCAATGCTGTCAGTGGGAAATAATCGAAAAGATCTGTGAAGATCTTCCATACATTTGCATTACCATATCTGCCAATTAATGAAAACAAATATCAGTAAACTTAACTTGATACTACAGAAAAGCATGTTTGGTGTCCAAAAAACATTCTCAGTTGGAAAATTGACATGATTTAAATTCCTTGAAACAGAGAGCAAAAATGCAAAGCATGTTCTTTAGAAGCACTGAAGAGCACATGCACTCTCATGCATGCATGTGTACACGAGAGAGAGAGAGAGAGAGAGAGAGTACAAGCAGGATTCAAGTCCAAAGCCCATCTATATATCAAATGCAGGCATCTGATCATTTTCTAGAACATTTAATTGCATATGACACTTAAATAGAGAGAGAGAGAGAGAGTACAAGTAGGACTCAAGTCCAAAGCCCATCTATACATCAAATACAGGCATCTGATCATTTTCTAGAACATTTAATTGCATATAACACTTAAATTGCCTGTGTTACACAAGAGGGATTCATAAAAACTTGCAATGGTGCTACCAGCATATGATCTTCACATAATACTAGCAAAATATGTACAACAGTTAAAATATGCTGTTATTCTGTGAAAATTGGTACATGCCATCTAGCAGAATAATGTAGATTTGTTACAAGGTGGTGTTTATTTGTTTAAATAATGCCAATACACTAGCATACAGCAATTAAAGTCTTAGGTTTAAAAAGATTAATAGAGGATGCTTCCATCGGTAACAGTGTGAGCACTCCATGCATAGGGAAGATATATAGTTCATGTTTGCATACAAGAATCATGGGCAACAATACCAACTTTTACAAATCAACAGTTCCACAGAAAATCTCCCAAGTCAAACCACATAGGTATGCACATTATCCGGAATAAGGCCAGGAGAAGTGACCATATCCAAAATAAAATAGCCCTTTTATCATCTCAAGACTCTGAAAGGCATATGCAGGCCAATTAGAAGTGTTCTAAATTGCATTCAAGTAGCAGATATTTACAGTATAAAATATTAAATGAACAACTCAGCAGCAGACAGTTCATGTGCTATGTACACATATGGCAAAATACATTTTAAACAGAAAATTTAGGTTAGATACACATCAACTTTTCATAGTTGATCTATCGTGGTCATAAGTATGAAGTAGGTATGAAAGTGTGACAGATGAGCATGCTGCTGTAATTTATATCACACTGAATCTTGACAATATAAGCAGTGGATCCGAAAAAGAAGAGGTAACATGAATAGCTAAAGAACATCCTCTTTATCAATCTCAAGGCCAGCAAGCAATGGATGATGCATTAGACAGATGACAGAAAGACAAATTAAAACAAATGGAAAGGAACTTACTTTCGTAAGCATTCATCATAAAATCCATAAACTTGGGTAATCTGCAATTCAATAAATTATTTCAGCCTAAAACTCAGAAAATTATAAGCACAACAAGTGATTGCTCTTATAGACTATAAGATCTAAATAAAAGAGTTAGGAATTATATTTCAATTTTAGTTTGTTAATTCGCTTTTAACCAATATAATGTCAGCAAAAGAGCCAAAACTACATACTTGACGACTCTCATGGTTTCCTCTAAGGATGGTAATTCGTTGCGGATAGCGCACCTTCAGAGCCACCAAAAGCTGCCAATCAAAGCAATCAGATCTCTACCAAATTCTACAAAGTGATGCAACAAAATAACAAAGTAAAAATGGCATGCAATTTACCGTAACAGTCTCAACGGAATAGTACCCACGGTCTACATAATCACCCATAAATAGGTAATTTGTATCTGGACACTACAAATGATTTGAAAAAAAAGGTATTGTCAGCAACATTGCCAATAAAAGGAGAATTTCTAACTTCTGGATTTTTCAGCAATTATAGCGTGTCAAAGAGTGCTTAATTTACCCATGTAGGAATTAAAAAATGGTTCACAGTCAGTTAATAATCGATACAGTTGAAACACAATATTGAGAGAGAGAGAGAGAGAGAGAGAGAGAGAGTACCTTCCCTCCAATTCGAAATAGTTCTGCAAGATCATGAAACTGCCCATGAATGTCACCACATATTGTTACAGGGCTTTTCACAGGCTGCAATTCCCGATGTATGATAGTTAGTTTGGAAAACAGCAATAGACTTATTTTAAGATTGCAGTGATTGAAAATTTCAACATGTAAGCGTGAATCAGCAACTGTACAACTTAATAAAAAAACTTATCATATCAATTTTGAAGTTCAAGAATCCATGCATAGAACTGTTTACCTTAAAAATTCAACAAATATTAAGAAAAGCCAAAAACAACACTTTTAACATATAAACAGAAGATTGAATCATAAATAAGATCGAAATATTTTTATAAGATATTATTTGTTGGCTCATAACCATCAAATATTAGCCTCTAATTTCGTTGAGCTTAAGGAATATAACTAAATAAGTATAGTGCAACTCAAGGTCTTAACTTAAACTTCAGCTTCAATGGCATAACAGAAGTAGAACAAAAACTGCAGATCCAACTGCCATTTACAGTACTTACATGGCAATGCCTTGTCATGGATGCATTGACACCATGCAGATTACTTTTTTATAGCATTTGAGGCAAGCGATTGAATCAAAAGATTGCAAAAAACCAAACAATGAGATTGCATAACAATGAAAGCATATTCCATCCCATAACAATAGAAAAGGAAGATTATGTTCCATGTTTTGATACTAAAACAGATAAATATGACTTACAGAGTAAGGTCACAACAGAATAAGCAAGAAAGGACTAAAAGATTATGGTGTAAAACCTACAATGCATCTGCATAAAAATCATGTTACAGCCTAAAGTACAGCTTAATCTAAACAAGATTGACCAAGAAAGTCAAAGTTGTTAATATCAATCTAATCAAATTTAAGAGTTAGTATATCAACATGAACTTTTTTAACAGAAATTTTCTGAAGCATCATTTTCATCAGATATTGCATCACAAATTAAAAGTGTATGAGCTGACAAAACATTTGCCCCATCACAAAAGTGCAACAAATGGATAGAAAAGGGAAATCATGTATTTTCAACCTTATCCAAACTTCCTCTTCAATTCCAACAATATGATTCTCCCATACAGTCTCACCTAGTTTATATACCCTAAATTTAAAAGGAAAAAAAATAATTACAAACACGGAAGTGTATTTGCAGTAAACATGATCTACATAAAAGTGCATCTAGCATCAATTCTTTCTTTGAAACATGAACAAATAAGAAAGCCTCAAAAAAAGATACTGATCAAATAATAGATAGATAAGAAGCGGGTCTTACCTGAACATTGCTTTCTTCCATCAAAATTTCTTTTGCCTTCTCACATAACACCCTGACCTGCATGACAGAGATTTAGAAAATTTGAAAACTAAGCAAAGCCTGTATACCATGTGACAAAGTTGAATTGTGATTTAAAAATAGCAACTGCTGCTAGTGAAATGGGCATAAAACAGATATGCATTGCATAATTATGTAAAAAACAATGATTAAAAAGAAAGTAGCCCATTGCAGAAGACTCCTAGAATTGCAGCTTCTAACGAGGGTTAGATGTACACAACCTTACCCCTGCAAGAGGAGAGGCAGTTTTCATGTTTCAACCTCATGACCTCTCGGTCACAATGAAGCAACATTACCATTGTACCAAAACCCACCCTCCATGATGAAGACACCTAATTTTTTTACTAATTCAAATATTCATAAAATTTTCAGGACAGAATTGAAAAAATAGAAATGTGTAGAAAAAATAACAGACTTTCTTGCTACAAATTATATGGCAGAACCAAACACTGCATTTCATATTATTTCAGGTCCTGTTTCGCTGCCCAGCCACATTGATTTGGAGGTTATCTCCACAAGCATGAAGGCCTAAAACAACATGGAATAAAAGAAAGGGATCAGGGATGCACTTGATTGATCCTAAACTCCCCCTATTTCTTAAAAGACCACCACTATACGATGAGTGGCAATATGCCAACAAATTTCAAGATTGCTGAATTGATGATGGCAGCACTTAATCCCCCAAAATTTTCTTCCTCTGCCACCATTACTTAGCCAATTCCACTTGTATCAAGATATCACACGAGTACAATGATCAAGCATCCAAATAAGTTGGTTCCAATAGACACCAAAAGATGGAGATGATAGTCATATATTGGAATGGATGTATAGATGAAATTAGGTTTCTGGTGTCTTTTTGTTGTGAAGTGTGGAAATGAAAAGGCAAGATATAATTTGAGATGAATTAACAGCAAGAAGTGCAGTAATGAGGTTTTTACACACTTGTTACTACCATGGAATGCAAAAAAAATTGGCACAATGAATATTCCAACAAAATATTGTCCGCATAAGCTATATTTTGGAGAGGTTATGGTGTTCTGTGTTTACAGTGGCGAGACATCATATAACAGGTAAATGAGCGAAAACAAAGGGTACTGTGGCATGTATCCAAGAAATAAGACAAAAGGGTTATCAATTGGGTTTAAGAACAAGGAGGTATCAGGAAAGAATGACAATAAGGATTCTGCCACATGTGGTGAATTCCCCTGCATGTGGTCATCATAGATTGTTAAGAATAGTTTTATAGTTGAGGAAAAAGTGTCCACATTAAAACCGGTTTCCTTGTTTTGAAATTTCACATGTTATGGTTGACTTGAATGAAAAGAGCGATGGAACATGGTTCCCTTGCATAGAAAAGAATTTTACAAGTAAATCATATACAGAGGGTTTTATGGAGCTATGGGATTGTCTTATAGTCTAACCAATCTCTTTTTCACGTGATTATTCAGGCCAGTAAGAAAGCCAAGTGTGATGATATAACGTGTGTTGGTATGAACGAATCTAGAATTTTCAAGTGAATGGTGTTGGTCAACATCCTAACTAACGGTATTCAAAAGGAAGGAATCTATTTGCATGTTTCAAAAGGTTTCTAAAGCCCTATGGGTGTTCATTAAACATAGTAATGCCAATATAGACCTTAACAGACTAGAGAAGGTTTGACTAAGTGGCATAAAGTGGGTCGATTATTGTCTAGGATAGTGTATGGTGTAGGTTTTTAAGGATCCCAAACATTAAGACTCACCAATATATGATTATGGACCTCAAAATCCTCGAGTCCTATTCAGGAAGGACCATCATGTTGGTCAAAAAATCGGGCTAAAGGAGCTATCTATGGTCATCTAAAATACTCAGGGTCCCTTTGAACTCTCAATATAAGGTCCAAACTCTCGACGTAAGGTGTTATTGGCATTGAATGGGGGGCCTTGGGCCCCTAAAAAATGTCCATAATCTAATAACTTAGTATATCAAAAAAAATGCAGGTTGAAATTTAACATCAGCCAACTACAAACTCCCCCACTCCTCTTTACATTTACCCTCTTAGTGAATGGTGCTTGAAAGTTTCAAGATAAATTATACAAAGTAAAAGCATAAGATCACGATTCATTTTAATTTTCTTTTTCAGCCTACCTAGTGCCCACACAAGGCCCAGTGGATGGGGCCATGGGATATCGTGTTATACCTGCAACTCAATTAGAATGGGATCAAGGGATGGCCATATGCCAACTCTCTAGACATGTGAATACCAAGGTACTGTATTGCCACTAATAATGGCACCTATTTATCTCTAATTCTATCCATATGTTTTTCAAATAAATCTATACGTTTTAACGTTTTATGCAACTGGCAGTAAGTTGTGGAAAGCAAATACATGTATTGCTTATACAGACGATGCCTTTTAAAATAAATATTCGAAGAGACCTTTTATTTATGTTGATAAGAAGGTACCAACAAAGCAAAATATATAAGTATTCAACAAATTACTCAGTTGACTACCAAACAACCATAATTAATGCATTAGTGCATAATAGGATGCATTTGTCACGATAGATTATCAACAAAATACATAGCATTAGACATGGATAATGGCATCAATCACTAAAATGAAACAGAAAATGGAACAAATATGTACTCCGAATGATATAAATTCGTATGATGCCTTATGTGCTCATTTAGCATGAAAACAGCAAATGGTTCATGCTACTGCACCAGACATCTGTCAAGCTAGTACACAGCCTAATTGTAAAACCAGAATGATATAATTAATGGACTCACACATGAAAGTATACACAAATGCATGAGCGCGAGCGCACGCGCACGCGTGTGCCCACACGCATGCAAGCACGCGCGAGAGAGCGCGCGTTAAAAACATAGGAATATTTTTTTTAAGCAGAAAACTAATGTAGGCAGTTAAAAACATAGGAAACCTCCCTTTAAGGGCCAGTGATTAGCTACATACTTTCCACAACAAGATGAGAACCATTTATTTGGTAAAAACCATTACCCTTCACGGCAAGAAATCTCGAATTTAACTTCCAATTAAAGAAGAATCCATTAAGCGGAAAACACTTTTCCCCCACAACAGATCCAATCTCACTCCACCGTCCAGCTCTTGCAATAAAGGCAAAATCTTTTAGCAGATCCAGCACATCCGCCCATAAATTCCGAGCACAAAGGCCCCAATTTCCTCTCAAAGTCCAGTCCCCCTAAAAAAATGATGAAACCCCGAACCCCCGAAACATGGTCTGTTAACAGATCGCTCGAAACATACTCCATTTTCCGCCGGAAAACACTAGCACCAGCCCTGATCCGTCGAAACCCCACCCCGATTCGAGCATCAACGACAGGAATCAAGCAGACAAAAAGGAAAACAAGCACCGAAGTGAATACCTTTCAAGATTAAGGATATGGATAAACGGAGAAAGAGAGAACCTCTTGTTCGGATAGCGGCTTGCACTGCATGAGCTGCGCAATCTGCTCGTCGAGGTTGCCAGGGGAGCTCGCGGGCGCCGGATTCGCGCTCATCTTCGCCTCCAGCTCGGGCGACGCTGCCGCGGGTAACGAAACCCTAACCCTCGATTTCACCGCCTCCGGATCTCGATCCTCTCTCCTTCCCCCTCTCGTTTCTTCTCTCTCTTGGGGCTTCGAAGGCAAGCAGTGGCGAAGGTGGAGGAGAGGGAGAGGGAGAGAGAGAGACAGAGCTCGGTTCTGGAGCCAAAGGATCGAAAAGGAAACCCCCTGCCTGTGCCCCCCTTCTTTTTATTTGCATCGCTCGCGTGAGGGAGGAGAAAATTGATTAAAAAATGAAATTAGAAAAATAAAAAAACCAGGATCGAGATCGGCTGACTCTTCTGTAACAGCATTTGCCATGTATAGATGACGTGTCAAAATAAGAATGGTTAATGAGGAGGACTATCTGATAAATTAGCTGTGGGACGCTGGGTCCCGCCTCAGCTATTCCATATCATCTCACGCCGTAGCAGAAAGCTGTTTGAAAGGGAACAGCGAATGGAGTCCACCTGAAAAATACGTACGTATTTGATAATATTAGTTTCTCTTTTTTTTTATGTACATAATGCGGTGATTTTTTGGAAGTTGGAGGTTGATTCATTGGACTCCCCCTCCCTTCTCCGACAAATTTTCTGTTGGATTCGAAAGATCTGGGTTGCTTCTCGTGGATGTGGCCAGGGAGAGGAGTTGATGGTTAGGAAAGCCTTTGTACACCATTTTTTGAGCGGTTGAATCACTCCTTCTTAATTCACATAAAATTTTACCTAGCTTAATGTTATTGAATCAATTCAAATAGCATAAATACGATTTTAAATTTTAAACATAATATACATTAATATTTATTTATTTTTTAAATTTATATTTCATGCATATTTTTAAACGAACATCTTAATTTTATAACTATTTTATCATACATTTACATATGAAGTATCGTAATTTTTTTTTTTCTGAATCGATATAGATATCATAATTTTATATATATATAATTTTACAACTGAATATTATATTTTTTGATTAAAATATATAAAACTATTTTAATATTTTTTAAATAAATATCATATTTTATAACTATAGAATAGAAATATCTTAATATTTAAAAAATAAATAAATCATCCCATTTTGATAGTGTATTACTTACGAATTTATAATTATAATTTTAATTATTTTATTTTTTTACGTTAAGGCATATAGAAAGCATATGATCAATAGAAAGAGACAAGGATTTACTGCATGTACAGAGTCTTTTCCTTATTCTTAATATCTACAGACTCGACGGGATCGAAGAGGGCCCATCGATTTTGTTCGATGCCGTGGAAATCAAACACGGCACGTGGTGCATCAATCGTTGCTTCGAGCTCACGTACCTTCCGCTTGGTCGCATCTATGGCAAGCCTTTTATGAAGATCCGAGGCATTCTTGTGTGTTAAAACATAATGTTTTTTTCTACCTAGAAATATATTAGTATACATAAATAAATAAATATATATATATATATATATATATATATATATATATATATATATATATATATATATATATATATATATATATATATATATATATATATATATATATGTGCAAAGTAGATTGTATTCAAAAAAAATATATCTTAAAATAAAAATAAATCAATAATCAGACCTGGGAGGTGGTTTACATCACTGCCCTAAAGGAGAACTGGTCCCCCTTCGTGCGAAGAAAATAGAACCTCAACTCTCCTTCAAGGTACAACCCGGAAGCCAGATTGCTACATCCATTGGCGGCACGATCTCAACGGATGCGATCAGCAATCTTCAATGCAATCTTTAAAGAAAAAAAAAGAAAAAAAATAATAAAATATAGAATTGTTGTTGTAATCTCCCCCAAAATTTTCAACCTTTCAAAACCCTATTTATAGATTTTTTTTAAAAAAAACGATCAAATTTTTTTTTAAACAGCCAAGCGTTTCAATTTTTTTTAAATGGTCAAGCGTTTCAAATGGCCGAGTGGAAAACGGGCATTTTTTTTTTAAAACGTCGGCATTTGGTTTTCCAAACGGCCGAACGTTAATAATTTCCCATAAAAAAAATAAAAACAAAGGAATAACACTACAAGAAAATACTGAAATAGCGACGCAAATTTAGCGACGCCAAATTGCGTCGCTAAATTGCGACCACTTTGCGACGCCTTTGTGACAACAAAATATTGCGACGCATTAGCGACTCATTAGCGACTCAATTAACCAAAAAATCAAAAAAAAATTATATTTTTAATATTGCGACGCAAATATTGCGTCGCAATATTTTTAAATTAATTTTTTATAAAATATAAATATCGATAAAAATATTGCGACGCAATATTTGTGTCGCAATGTTTTTAGCAGAATTAAAAAAATTAAATTTTTAATATTGCGACGCAAATATTGCGTCGCAATATTTTTAAATTAATTTTTTATGAAATATAAATATTAATAAAAATATTGCGACGCAATATTTGAGTCGCAATGTTTTTAGCAGAATTAAATATTTTACATTTTTAATATTGTGATGCAAATATTGCGTCGCAATATTTTTAAATTAATTTTTAATGAAATATAAATATCATTAAAAATATTACGACGCAATATTTGCGTCGCAATGTTTTTAGCAGAATTAAATATTTTAAATTTTTAATATTGCGACGCAAATATTGCGTCGCAATATCTTTAAATTAATTTTTATGAAATATAAATATCAATAAAAATATTGCGATGCAATATTTGCGTCGCAATGTATGTAGCAGAATTAAAAAAATTAAATTTTTAATATTGCGACGCAATATTTTTAAATTAATTTTTTATGAAATATAAATATCAATAAAAATATTGCGACGCAATATTTGCGTCGCAATGTTTTTAGCAGAATTAAATATTTTAAATTTTTAATATTGCGACGCAAATATTGCGTCGCAATATTTTTAAATTAATTTTTAATGAAATATAAATATCATTAAAAATATTGCGACGCAATATTTGCGTCGCACTTTTTTTAGCAGAATTAAATATTTTAAATTTTTAATATTGCGACGCAAATATTGCGTCGCAATATTTTTAAATTAATTTTTTATGAAATATAAATATCAATAAAAATATTGCGACGCAATATTTGCGTCGCAATGTTTTTAGCAGAATTAAATATTTTAAATTTTTAATATTGCGACGCAAATATTGCGTCGCAATATTTTTAAATTAATTTTTTATGAAATATAAATATCAATAAAAATATTGCGACGCAATATTTGCGTCGCAATGTTTTTAGCAGAATTAAATATTTTAAATTTTTAATATTGCGACGCAAATATTGCGTCGCAATATTTTTAAATTAATTTTTAATGAAATATAAATATCATTAAAATATTGCGACGCAATATTTGCATCGCACTTTTTTTAGCAGAATTAAATATTTTAAATTTTTAATATTGCGACGCAAATATTGCATCGCAATATTTTTAAATTAATTTTTTATGAAATATAAATATCAATAAAAATATTGCGACGCAATATTTGCGTCGCAATGGTTTTAGCAGAATTAAAAAAATTAAATTTTTAATATTGCGATGCAAATATTGCGTTACAATATTTTTAAATTAATTTTTTATGAAATATAAATATCAATAAAAATATTGCGACGCAATATTTGCGTCGCAATGTTTTTAGCAGAATTAAATATTTTAAATTTTTAATATTGCGACGCAAATATTGCGACGCAAATATTGCATCGGTCGTCGCCGATCGGGATCAGGTCTTGGATCGATCGCAACCGTCGGATCGTCGCCGATCTCGGACGGATCGCCACGGTCCGAGATCGGTCGTGGACGATCGGGATCAGGGCTTGGATCGATCGCAACCGTTGGATCGTCGCCGATCTCGGACGGATCGCCACGGTCCGAGATCGGTCGTGGCCGATCGGGATCAGGGCTTGGATCGATCGCAACCGTCGGATCTTTGCCGATCGGACCGATTGCCGCGGTCCGCGATCGGTCGTCACCGATCGGGATCAGGGCTTGGATCGATCGCAAGCGTTGGATCGTCGCCGATCTCGGACGGATCGCCACGGTCCGAGATCAGTCGTGGCCGATAGGGATCAGGGCTTGGATCGATCGCTACCGTCGGATCGTCGCCGATCTCTGACGGATTGCAACTGTCCGAGATAGGTCGTGGCCGATCGGGATCAGGGCTTGGATCGATCGCAACCGTCGTATCTTTGTCGATCGGACCAATTGCCACAGTCCGAGATCAGTCGTCGCCGATCGAGATCAGGGCTTGGATCGATCGCAACCGTTGGATTGTCGCCGATCTCGGACGGATCGCTACGGTCCGAGATCGGTCGTGGCCGATCGGGATCAGGGCTTGGATCGATCGCAACCGTCGGATCGTCGCCGATCTCGGACGGATCGCCACGGTCCGAGATCGACCGTGGCCGATCGGGATCAGGGCTTGGATCGATCGCAACAGTCGGATCGTCGTCGATCTCGGACGGATCGCCACGGTCCGAGATCGGTCGTGGCCGATCGGGATCAGGGCTTGGATCGATCGCAACCGTCGGATCTTTGCCGATCGGACCGATTGCCGCGGTCCACGATCGGTCGTCACCGATCGGGATCAGGGCTTGGATCGATCGCAAGCGTTGGATCGTCGCCGATCTCGGACGGATCGCCACAGTCCGAGATCGGTCGTGGCCGATAGGGATCAGGGCTTGGATCGATCGCTACCGTCGGATCGTCGCCGATCTCTGACGGATTGCAACTGTCCGAGATAGGTCGTCGCCGATCTCGAACGGATCGCCACGGTCCGAGATCGATCGTCGCCGATCGAGATCAGGGCTTGGATCGATCGCAACCGTTGGATCGTCGCCGATCTCGAACGGATCGCCACGGTCCGAGATCGGTCGTGGCCGATCGGGATCAGGGCTTGGATCGATCGCAACCGTCGGATCTTTGCCGATCGGACCGATTGCCGCGGTCCGCGATCGGTCGTCACCGATCGGGATCAGGGCTTGGATCGATCGCAAGCGTTGGATCGTCGCCGATCTCGGACGGATCGCCACGGTCCGAGATCGGTCGTGGCCGATAGGGATCAGGGCTTGGATCGATCGCTACCGTCAGATCGTCGCTGATCTCTGACGGATTGCAACTGTCCAAGATAGGTCGTGGCCGATCGAGATCATTAAAAATTTTATAGAATAAATTGTGATGCAATTTATCGTCGTAATTATTAACATTAATTATAAATATAATCATTTATAAATATTAACAAATAGCTTGCGACGCCTTAGCGACACAGTTTAAAAAAATATAAATAAATATTGCGACAAAATATATGTGTCGCAATATTATTAGAATACATATAACTGATTAAAATATTAAAAAATATTTGCGACGCAATTTATCGTCGCAATTATTATAATAAATTTAAATATTTTTATTTAAAAATATTTAAAAAATAATTGCGATGCACTTATTGCGTCGCAATATATGTAATAACTTTTTTATTAATCAATTTAAATTATTAAAAAAATATTGCGACGCCTTAGCAACGCAATTATTAGAAAATAAAATTATTTTTCCCGCCAGGTGATGGCGCCAATTTAGCGACGCTTTAGCGACGCATTTATTGGCGTCGCTATATTTTCATAAAAGTATTTTTTACATTTATTAATGATGGATTAGCGACGCCCACGTGCATCGCTAAGACAAAAAAAAAAAATTATTGCGACGCAATTAGCGACGCCAAATTGGCGTCGCTAATTACCTATATTTAAACCCCCCTTTCTTCTTTCCTCCTTCCGGTCTGACCTAGCCGCCGCCGCCGTGACTCCCAGCCCCCCCGAAACTCCGGCGATCTCCTCCGACTCCCAGCCCCCCCGAGGATCTCCTCCGACTCCGGCTACCCGGCCAAGGCGAATCTCAACAAAGGTTAGCCCCAAAAATCAAAAAAAAAAAAAAATTCTGTTTTTTTTTTATTTACCTGCTGCCGTCTTCTCCGGCCACGGCCGCTGCCGTGGCCGGCAGTGGCCTGGCCACTGTGGCCAGGCCACTGTTATAAAAAAAAATTTTTTTTTTTTTAAAACAGGGGGAGGGGAGGAAACCCCCCCCCCCCCCCCCCTTCTTTTCATGTCCGGCCACGGCCGTGGCCGCGGCCGGACAAGGCGGCCACGGCCGCTGCCGTGGCTGTCTTCTCCGGCCACGGCCGCTGCCGTGGCCGGCAGTGGCCTGGCCACGGTGGCCAGGCCACTGATATAAAAAAAAAAAAAAATTTTTTTAAACAGGGGGGAGGGGAGGAAACCCCCCCCCCCCGCCCCCCCTTTGTTTTCATGTCCGGCCACGGCCGTGGCCGCGGCCGGACAAGGCGGCCACGGCCGCTGCCGTGGCCGTCTTCTCCGGCCACGGCCGCTGCCGTGGCCGGCAGTGGCCTGGCCAAGGTGGCCAGGCCACTGTTATAAAAAAAAAAAAAAAAAATTTTAAACAGGGGGGAGGGGAGGAAACCCCCCCCCGCCCCCCCTTTGTTTTCATGTCCGGCCACGGCCGTGGCCGCGGCCGGACAAGGCGGCCACGGCCGCTGCCGTGGCCGGCAGTGGCCTGGCCAAGGTGGCCAGGCCACTGTTATAAAAAAAAAAATTTTTTTTTTAAACAGGGGGGAGGGGAGGAAACCCCCCCCCCCCCCCCCCGCCCCCCCTTTGTTTTCATGTCCGGCCACGGCCATGGCCGTGGCCGGACAAGGCGGCCACGGCTGCTACCGTGGCCGGCAGTGGCCTGGCCACGGTGGCCAGGCCACTGTTATAAAAAAAAAAAATTTTTTTTTTAAACAGGGGGGAGGGGAGGAAACCCCCCCGCCCCCCCCTTTGTTTTCATGTCCGGCCACGGCCTGTGATACTGACTGTATATAACCTTCCTCCGTGGAAGTGCATGAAAGATCCTGCAATGTTTTTAACCGTTTTGGTTCCAGGACCATCAAATCCTAAGGAAAAGATTGATGTCTTTCTGCAACCGTTGGTGGCCGAATTGAAAATGTTGTGGGAAACAGGAGTGGTAGCCTACGACATTTCTATGAAACAAAATTTCTTATTGAGAGCTGCTTTGATGTGGACAATAAGTGATTTTCCGGCATATGCAATGTTGTCTGGTTGGAGCACTGCTGGACGTCTGGCATGCCCTCATTGCATGTATGATTCGGATGCATTTACATTGCAGCAGAGTGGTAAGCAGTCATGGTTTGATAACCATAGGAAGTTCTTGCCACCAAATCATCCTTACAGGCGTAACTTGATCGCCTTCCGAAAGAACAAAGCAGTCACAAAATTTGCCGAACCGGTTAGGTCCGGCATGGATCTATTTGATTCTATAGAGAATTTGGGGTTGATGTATGCATGGGAACCAGATGCAGATAGAATAAATAGCCGTATATGTAAAGAACATAACTGGAAGAAGCGAAGTATATTTTGGGATTTGCCTTATTGGAGCACAAATCTCATCCGGCACAACTTGGATGTCATGCATATAGAGAAAAATTTCTTTGATAACATATTTAACACGGTGCTAAACATCCCGGGAAAAACAAAAGATACTGCAAAGTCAAGAGAAGAACTTAATCAGTACTGTAGAAGAGGTGATTTGAGAAGGAGTGCCGATGGGACCTATCCTAAAGCATGTTACACTCTTGACAGAAATTCACGAGAAGTTTTATGTAACTGGCTAAGAGGGTTAAAATTTCCAGATGGTTATGCCTCAAATATCGGTAGGTGTGTGGACATGCATAAGCTCAAGTTGTTCGGCATGAAGAGCCATGACTGCCATGTTTTCATGCAACGATTATTACCTATAGCTTTTCGTGAGTTGCTTCCGCAACATGTCTGGAAAGCAATTACGGAGCTCAGCTTATTCTTCAAGGAGTTATCTGCCGCAGTCATTACTTCTGCATCAATGGCAAGGCTTGAGGAGGAAATTCCAATTATTTTATGCAAGCTTGAGCGAATATTTCCTCCCATTTTTTTGACTCAATGGAGCATTTACCGGTTCACTTGCCATACGAAGCGAGCATAGCTGGTCCTGTGCAGTATCGCTGGATGTATCCATTCGAGAGGTAAATATATACATCATTAAGATATGTTGACATTTGAAATATTATTTCATTGCTTGAAAAATTTGTTAATTTTTTGTTGCAACTTTACATATAGGTATCTTAAGAAGTTAAAAAATAATGTGCATAATAAGGCTAGGGTTGAAGGTTCTATATGCAATGCACACTTGGTCGAAGAAGTTTCAGCTTTTGCCTCGCATTACTTTGAGGGTCACGTCCACACGAGGAGCCGAAATCATGGTCGTAACGATGACGTATGTGTGGACGAAGCAGAAGCTAATGACGGTAGAATATCAATTTTTAAAGCTATCGGCCGTTCATTTGGTGGGCAGAAGTCAAGAAATCTTAGCGATATGGAGTATAATGCAGCACATTATTACATCCTAATGAACTGTCGAGAAGTCGATCCATATATTGAGTAAGTGTATACTTCAATGCTAAATTGAAAATTTAAATTTATATAATAATATACCATAATATTTAATTTCTAACAGTAGTTTTCATCCTTTTCATCCCATAAGGATGTTTTGTGATAGACAACGACAGATGAATCCCGACATCAGTCAAGTTGCAATTGGGCAGAAATTAGAAATGGAGTTTGCTTACTGGTTTTATGAATTTGTGAGTAGTATCAGTCAATCAATTTCGATAATGGCAATTATTTTTTGAATTGGATGTCAATAGCTTATTAATTTATAGGTCAACGGTCCATGGTCGACAACCGACAATATTTTCATTAAATGTCTATCGCAATGGCCATTGAAGACCGTAACAACCTCTACTGGCTATTTTGTAAATGGGTACAAATTTCAGATTGAACGATTAGCAGCTTCAAGAGGTACTCAGAACTGGGGCGTGTGTGTAAAAGGAGAAAGTGTTGGAGCAAATATGCAGGATTATTATGGAAAGTTAGTAGAGGTGGTTGAAGTTGAATATCCCGGTTGGCCTTTAAAACGAACCGTATTGTTTCGTTGTGATTGGTTCGATCCGATAATTCATGTGGGCAAAAGGGTTCATAACGACTATAATTTGGTTGAAGTGAACCATCGACGAAGATTACATAAATATGACCCATTCATCCTTGCATCCCAAGCTCAGCAAGTCTTTTACTGCGGATATCCAAGTTTGCGCAACGACAAGCGAGATTGGTGGGCCGTTTCTAAAATCGTCCCACGTTCAACAATTGTATTAGAGGAGAGTTCATCAAGTCAATCAGCCGAGTGCCCTGCATTTCAAGAGGATGAGATGGAACTGCATGCAATTGAGGACGACACAAGAGCTCCTGAAACATCACTTAGAGATCCAAGTGGTGATGTCCAAGAAATTGCGGATGCAAATGTTCGGTTTTCTTCCGATAATGAAACTGATTCGCAATCCGATACGGCATCGGATGTTGAACCAACATTTCACGAAACAAATGACACCGATTAAACATAAAGGTTTTTTAAAATTTAACTTTTTTTTATAAGTGTTAAATTCTTACATAGTCAATCATTAATCGTAATTTAATTGTGTGAATCCATAGTATTTTCAGTATGAGGGGCAGAGGACGTAGTTTGGATCCTTCGACATCAGATCACATGAGCGTCGGAGATGGAGAGTTTGGATCTCCAGCAGAGGTGCAGCCTTCGACCTCTGCAGCAGTATTACCATCTACCCGATCGGCACAGACCTCCGAGAGTTCTTCCACCTTCGGCCGCACTTTACTTCGACTTGATGCTCAGGGGATGTAAGTATATATTAATTACAAATATTTGTTAATGTTTTTAAGTCATTAACTTATAAACTTGCATTTTTTTAACAGATTCATTGAGCAGCATCATGTCTCCAGCCACATCAGCGCCGTTTTTCAGAGGCGTGCAGATCCCAGTGGCTACGATTGGCACCACGTATCGCCGGCCACGAGGGAGTTTTATTTTTCTGAGTTTTAGGTAAACTTATTAAATACAATTTAGCAGTGATATATAATTCTTTAAAGTTAATAAATTCAGAAACTAACTGTTTATTTTAATGCAGAAAAAATTTACGTGGGATCCTGCCACCCATGATGCCATTAGGGCAGCATGGGAGGCTCTGACGCGACGCCGATACTCCGACATGCTTCATCGTTGGAGGTCGTCGGGTCAGCGTCCTGCGCACGTGCCAGAGGGTATTTGGCACGAGTGGCAGCAGGCCTGGGAGTCCGATGGCTGGCGCAGGAGGTCCGCATCAGCCAGCACGAACCGCCGATCTGAGAAGGGCGGTCGTGGCACGGGTCTCTCCTGTCATACATCGGGCTCCATTTCGATTCAGGAGCACAGACGGCGTATGGTAAGAAAACATAAATATTTTAATTACTATTTTAGTTCTTTACAAATATTTTTATTAATATCATTTTTTTTATTGTTATAGACTGAGCAGGAGGGCGGAGATCCTGGTGAGTTTCGTCTATTCAGGGCGACACACACCAGGAGGGACGGCTCCTGGGTCGATACGCGATCACGGGAGGTTGCGGTAAGAAATTAGATTTATGTAGTATCTGTTTAATTTTTAAAATTTTATTTCTAGAAATTTATTAACTCATTTATTATTGATTTCATAATTTCAAGGCACGAGTCGACGAGCTTCGATCCCAGGCATCACAGGTCGACTCTACTGATGGGGAGACGCCCATCGAACTCTCAGCAGATGAGAGTCGACGTGTGTTTTTGGAGGCTGTTGGTGCCCAGCCACGAGACCGCAGGGTCTATGGTATGGGCACTAGAGCTTCTACATTTTTTCCCCATCAGGCCTTCAGCTCGCGAGTTCCTGTTGATCTTCCTCCCGAGCGTTTAGAGGAGCTTCGAAGATCTATTGCAGAGGAGCTTCGCCAGGATTACGAGCAGGATTTTGAGGATCGTATGCGAGGCCGGGATCAGGAGGTTGCTGACATGCGAGATGAGATGCAGTATTTGCGGGATATGGTTAGACGCTTGTCGCAGAGTCTTCAGCCTCCACAGCCTCCACAGCCTTCACGTGATCATTCAGATTCTTGATGTATTTTTCTTTTTTTTTTATGTTGTAAAAACTTTTAAATTTTAATATATAAATTATTTTTTGAAATTTATTATTGTTTGGATTGAGTGAAAAATGTTTGTATCAATATTTAGATTTAGCAAATTTTATTAACCGTTTTAATTTTTAATTATTTAAATATTTTTTAAAAAAAATTTCGACGCTCTGCGACGCATAAAAATGCGTCGCTAAATTTAAAATTAAAATTTTTAAAAAAATTAATTAATAAATATTGCGACGCAATTTATTGCGTCGCAATATTTAAAATTAATATAAAAATTAAAAATTATTAATAAATATTGCAACGCATAAAATTACGTCGCAATATTTAAAATTAATTTTTAAAATTAAAAATTTATTAATAAATATTGCGACGCATCAAATTGCATCGCAATAATAAAAAATAATTTTTAAAACAAATAAATTATTATTAAATCTTGTGACGCATTAATTGGGTCGCAATATTTAATAATAAATTTTTTTGTTTTAAAATTTAATTTTAAATATTGCGACGCAATTATATGCGTCGCAATATTTATTAATAAATTTTTAATTTTTAAATATTAATTTTAAATATTGCGATGCAATTTTATGCGTCGCAATATTTATTAATAAATTTTTTTAAAAAATTTAATTTTAAATTTAGCGATGCATTTTTATGCGTCGCAGAGCGTCGCAGAGCGTCGCAATATTGCGACGCAATTGCGACAAAAGTGTATTGCGACGGGGAGTTGAGCGACGCCATCATTACGTCGCAATTGCGTCGCTATACCATGTTTAGCGACGCAATTGCGACGCATTTTGGCGTCGCAATATTTTAAATTTCTTGTAGTGTAATAACCAAATAAATTAAATTCAATAAGCAATTTCAAAACTTTAAAATTTACTGTGCTTAGTGCAAGTACCTTCTAGGTTTAAACTTATATTTAGTATAAAATACACACAGTATGAAGATGAGCTGATCATAATGCAGTTAGCGCTATCTAGGCCATGCGCTTGCCTTGATTTTTATGAGAGTTACTAGGGATTCGCTCCGGTCCCATAGTCGCGGCCTCACGACTACTCTCACTAAGGTAAATCCTCCAAGGGTATGTGCAACGAAATCATACATCGCTGAATTTACAGCCTTAGATCTATTAAGAGCTATGCGCAATAAGGTAGATCCTCCAACGGTACATGACCTCGCTGAAGAGCTATGCTCAACCTAACCGTCACAATAAAGCACCACACCATAGGGATGAGATGGAGACAAACTCCTAAAGCGGTGCTTCCAAATATCACCTCAGAGATCGTTTCCCTTTGAACCTTAACCATGGGGTTGCCATGACGGTAGGGGTCCACTCTGGTGACTAATATATGGGCTTAAGCCCCATCCCCCTCGATGTCTCAAAAACCGCAGCCTTCGAAAGGCCTTTGGTTAAAAGATCCGCCACATTATGTTTAGATCTTACCAACTGCAGTGATATTGATTCTTTCATTTTTTTTTCTTATAGATTTATACATGATCAGGATATGGGCAGTAATGTCCATTAGACAGAGAAAGACTAATTATGCCACATGAATAACAATAATTGATCATGCTACTTCACAAAAGAACCACAAAATATAATCTACAAATGAACATCATAAACTTGCATAGCATAGCAGTGAATTCATGAAATTGTTTCACTACCCATAATCTAATTATGCACCATTACCCATAATCTAATTATGCACCATTACCCCCACAATACTGGGACTACTACGTCACATCATCAGGAGGCTCAACTGATAGCATTAAACATTTTAACTTTTTCCTTTTGTCATTCCATAATTATCTAAAAGAAACTACCAAACTAGCCTTAGATAAGACCAACCTTATTTCAGCGAAATAACCATCACTGTCACCTTAATAACAATTTTTTTTTTGGATTGCAACAAACAGTACAAAAATTTTAGTGAAGCAAAAAATGATCCCATGACATAACTAACAATCATAACATTATACACTGTAATTCACCAACATAAGAAGATATGGACGGGATTCATAGATGAACGCACACAAAAAAAATATTTAATATGAATAACAAAACACCAAAAGAAGAAGCACCGAAAAGCCATAAAATATTTTTTTTCTTTTTATATTTAAATCATGGTAGGATCTGATAAAGATTCTGTTTCTCTCTGTCAAAGAAGCGGACTATTCATTCAGATCAAAAGTCAAATGAAAACAAAAAAGATAACAACATTTGAACCCACGAAGAGATCAGATTACATCTCAGATCACATCCAAAACCAAATCTCAGATCGCATCCAAAACCAAATCTCAGATTTTCTACTTCAGTTAGTTCGGCTTGCAGAGCTTTGGTTTCAGGGCCTTCGAGATGGAGATCCTCAACAAGCTCAAGAATTTCGATGCCTATCCAAAGAACAACGATGATTTCTACAGTCGGACATTCTCGGGAGGCCTCATCACCATCATCTCCTCTATTGTTATGCTTCTCTTATTCATCTCCGAGGCTAGACTATATATTTATTCAAAAACAAAGACTAAGTTGATAGTAGATACCTCAAGAGGAGAAAGACTGCAAATCAATTTGATATTACATTTCCATCCCTTAGTTGTTCGCTTATTAGTGTTGATACCATGGATGTAAGCGGGGAGCAGCACTATGATATAAGGCATGACATCACAAAGAAAAGATTAGATCATTCTGGTAATGTTATTGAGTCAAGGCAAGATAGAGTTGGTGCACCCAAGATTGAAAGGCCTTTACAAAAGCATGGAGGAAGGCTTGAGCATAATGAGACTTAATGTGGTTCTTGCTATGGTGCAGAAGTGTCAGATGATCTGTAACTCATGCGAAGAAGTTCGTGAAGCATATGTGAAGAAAGGATGGGCCCTGACAAATCCAGATTTGATCGACCAATGCACAAGAGAAGGCTTCATCCAAAAGGTCAAGGAACAAGAAGGGGAATGATGCAATATTCAAGGGTTCTTAGATGTCAATAAAGTTGTTGGAAATTTTCATTTTGTACCTGGAAAAAGCTTTCATGGATCTAACATTCGTGTGCATGACTTATTGGCCTTCCAAACAGAAAGTTACAATATGAGCTACAAAATAAATAAACTATCCTTTGGAAAGGAGTTTCCAGGTGCTATAAATCCACTTGATGGTGCACAGTGGACACAACAAGCCTCATCTGGGATGTACCAATATTTCATTAAAGTTGTTCCCACAATTTACAGACACATAAGAGGACACAGAATTCACTCAAACCAGTTCTTATTTAGATTGTTAAAACATATTGATTTTTTCATGCTTGCAACTAGGAATATATTAGTATACATAAATATATATATGTATGTATATTAAAAAAAAATATGTGGTGTGTGCGAGGCAGATTATATTCAAAATATATATATATATATCTCAAAATAAAAATAAGTCAAGAATCAAGCCTAGGAGGCAGTTTACACCACTGCCCTAAAGGAGAACTGGTCCCCCTTCTCGTGCGAAGAAAATAGAACCTCAACTCTCATCCAAGGTACAATCCGGAAGCCAGATTCCTACATCCATTGGCGGTACGATCTCAACAGATGCGATCAACGATCTTCAATGCAATCTTCAAAAAAAAAAAGAAAATAATAATAAAATGTAGAATTGTTATTGTAATCTCCCCAAAATTTTCAACCTTTCAAAACCCTATTTGTAGATTTTTTTAAAAAAAAACGGTCAGATTTTTTTTTTTAATAGCAAAGCGTTTCATTTTTTTTAAATGGCCGAGCGTTTCAAACGGCCGAGCGGAAAACAAGCGTTGTTTTTTTTTTTTTAACGCATTTGGAAAAGCCGAACATTAATAATCTCTGGTTAAGTAATGGTTGCATTAATGGGGAGTTAAGCAAGTGCTAATTAGATAATGAATTACTTTGTTCACTGGATAGATGGACAAGGGGTGAAGTCATCAAACATGTGGTTAACCATTCAGCATGCAAACAAAGCCTCATTGAAAAACACATGCTTGCATTTGTGCACATAATATATGCATGCTTGTATATAGATGTATTTTTATATTATTTTATTATTTTACTTGCAGCTACTAGCATATATATTTGCATTCTAACATAAATGCAAAAGTTTTTCTATTCCAGATAAGTATTTTCTGGTATAATGGTAAAAGCATTTTAATATCTCCTTGTTGTATTGTTCGTTGCTAGACAAAAGTGATAGCATTGGGCAAATACTTATTGCTTACCTACTATTGTGAATCTTTCATATTACCAAATGGCAAAGAATGGATGAACTTTGATGCTGTGACAAGGTATGCCATATAAATGCTCTATTTTGAGTCTCTTGATATATATTGCCATAAAATTTAATAAAAGTTTTTAGAATTTATTAAATAATCTCATGACTGTTGGAATATCCAACTTATTATTTATCTTGTATTTGGATATTCAATTCTAATATATCTTTGCTTGATTCACTTATTTAAGGTCTAAATATATATATATATATCTTTGAAATTTGCCGAGAAGAATTTGGCAAATCAATTAACCAAGGAGTTATCTAGGAGTGGAGTCTAGATTCATCGAAGGGGATGTGGCTTAAGCCCATTATTTGGTCGCCAGCAGTGGATACCTAACCTCTATGATTGGAGATCCCATGAATGAGGTTCAATGTGGTAGAAACGAAGCTGATTGAGTGATCGTGTTAGAGCACAAATTTTTGAAAAATTTTTCATCCCATCCCTATGATGAGTGCTCTTATAAAGTGACAAAGTAAATTTGTGTAAGGTTGAGTTATACTCTTAATGGATCCGAGGTAGGTTATCTGCAGGGTATTGTCACAAATACCCTTGGAGGATTCACCTATATGAGAATCATCATATTAGGCCGTGACTAAAGGTTTGGGCTAACCTTAAAGAATTCTCATGAAAAATCAAGGTACTAAGCGCAAGGCCTTTAATATGCGCTGACCGCTTAAACCCAATTGATCCATACTGTGTTTGTGATTAGTAGAAGTCTAAGTCAAAGGACCTAGTTCAAGGTCTAATCCACTATGGTTCCTTAAGATGTATACAATCAACACTAAGTGAGGTTCAAGTCCATAGGACACCTTACCTATTGCGCAGTATAAGATGCCCTAAAATTTTTGTTATATTTATTTTATTTTATTTTTTTATTTTAAATTTTTGTGGGAGATTGTTAGAAAAAGTTTAAATAAAAAAAAGAAAGAAAGAATGCCCGCGATCGGGCTTCATTGACGCCACGTTCCGTTGGAATGTTGCGTGAATGTTGGAAGGCCAACGTTTCAGAAACGGCCCAAATAATTTATTTTGTTAGCCGTTTTTGACGTAATTTGGGGCTAACGGCTATTAGGCCTTTAAGGCCATTATGGGCCGAGCCATTGGAGCTTTTATGGGCCGAGCCTATAAATAGGCTTAGGGATTCAGATTGAGGAAAGGCATCAATCTAGAATAATTTGGAGTAGCCCTATATGATTTATTTTATCTCATTTTATTTTTATATATTTTATTGATCTTTTGGGCATCTGAAGGTAATCGTTGGGTTTGCACCTCCACACGATCGTGCTCGTAGTAGAAGGATCGGGTCGAGCCAGGTCATTGTACCTTGGGGACAGATCGCCAATAATCTGCATGAAGGAACGAAAATATGATCCTTAGGGCATTGTCTAACTTGCCTCTGTCCTGGTTTGATTCATCTTATACTTTGATTTTACTTTATTTGTATATTTAAAATTTTTTAACATATTTTAGTAATTTAAAAAAAAAATTATAAGATCAAAAATATTTTTCAACATTGTGAGCTTGTGGTGATCGTCACATAAATTGCTGCTGAACTCTATTTTACCTTTAGTTAATTCAGTGAAAGCATAATTCTGAATTATTTCTGAATGGATCTGATCTAGTGTCTAATAAATTATGCCAATCAATGCTCATATCATTGTACCTCAGCATGTAAGCATTACTTGTGTGGTCTCCCAAAGATGTAGCAGCAGGTCAGAACTATTCAAAAATGACTTAGACTTAAAAGATGGTATAACTTTTTTTTTTTTTTAATGAAGAGTTAGCCTACCAACTAAAAATTGAGAAATTAAAAAAATAAATAAATGAAGAGCGTGTATGTTCTCATGATGCAAGATAAGAGTTTTGCTATAACTTTCTTTGGTGGGTTATCACCATTGCTCTTCATTGTCTATTTTTATTCGGTGCAATGAAAAAGAATTCGTATACAAGCAAATACTAGTAGATCATAATACGCAGCGGAATAATAAATAAAATGCACATACCACATAATCATAGAAATACCAAAATTTATGTGAAAAATACCTCTAAGATAAAGAAAAAAAAAACTATGGACAAGCCAGAGAAGAAGATCCACTATAAAATAATAAATATCTAAGTCTTAAAGTCCCTTGTCTGGACTTGAGAAACAATCACAAAAGAATAATACGGATATAAGGATTACATCACCAAAATATTATCTCCTTATTTTCTTTCATTCTCTTCTTCTTCTCTTGAAATTCACCACTCACCACGAAGAAGGATGACGCCTCACTGCGCTCCCAACGTCTTCTCCTACGAAAAAAATCATCACGGACGTGATATGGGAGCATGAGAAAATATTCACTAATTTCTAGCAAATCCTTCCAGAAATATTCTCCCACTCCTTCACGGTTTTTCAATCAACTGCTCTCTTTTTTTTTTCTTTGCCTGACGGCTAAAAAACCAAAAACTAAAAGAGGAGAAAAAGGGAAGGCATATAAGAGAGAAAGAGAGGCGCTCCTTTTTAGCCCTAATAGGCTAAATAAATGGGCCATGGGCCCAACAACCTCCCCCTTCAGCTTATAAGGGATGCTGTCTCATGCTTTCTTAGTGTGAAATCATGCCAACCAATTGTCGTCATATCTCTTGCCTTTCTTTTGACAAGGTCTTTGTCAACATGTCTACCCCATTTTCATCTGTGTGAATTTTTTGAAGCTGCAACGCTTATCTTCAAACACATTTTCATCTATATGCTTTGACTTGGAATGAAAAGTTGGGTTCTTGCACAAGTGGATGGCGCTCTGGCTGTCACAATGTACCACGTAATTTTTTTGTTTTAGCCCCAATTCATGTAAGAATTCTTTCATCCACAGCATTTCCTTACAGACCTCAATAGCATCAATATATTCTGCCTCTGTGGTGGAGAGAGCTACACACCTTTGTAATCTAGATATCCATGACACAGCTTTCCCTGCAAAAGTAAGTATAAAACCTAATGTGAACTTCCCTATATCAATATCTCTCGCCATATCTGCATCTGTGTAACCAATCAGCACAGGTGGACCACCCCCAAAGCTTAAACAAACTTTGGAGCTTCCTCTGAGATATCTGAAGATCCACTTCATTGCTATCCAATGCTTTCCCTGGATTTGCAAGAAATCTGCTAGCAACACCCACTGTATATGCGATGTCTGGCCTCGTACATACCATCACGTACATCAAACTTCCAACTACTGAAGCGTAAGGAACCTTCTCATTTTCTCCTTCTCCTCATCATTTGAAGGACTCTGCTCTGAGCACAACCTGAAGTGACCTGCAAGAGGAGAACCAACTGGCTTTGCATTGCTCATACTGAACATATCCAATACCTTCTCAATATACTTTTCCTATGACAACCATATTTTCTTGGTTCTTCTATCACAAAAAATTTACATGCCCAGTATTTGCTTTGCTGATCCCATATCCTTCATTGTAAATGACTGGCTCAGCTCCTTCAACATGTCAATCATAGACATATCTTTCCCAAGGATAAGCATGTCATCAACATAAAGTAGGAGTATGACAAAATTATCACTAAGCCATTTGATATACACACAATGATCTAAAGCCATTCTTTTGTATCCATTTTCAGCCATAAATGAATCAAATTTCTTGTACCACTGCTTTTGCCATACAAGCTTTTTTTCAATCTACAGACAAGATTTTCTTTACCTTTGACTTTGAAGCCTTTTGGTTGCTCCATATAGATTTTTTTCTCCAAATCACCATGAAGAAAAGTTGTCTTCACATCTATCTGCTCAACCTCTAAGTCTAAACTAGCAGCAATACCTAGAGCAACACGAATTGAAGACATTTTAACAATAGAAGAAAAAATCTCTTCAAAGTTAATACCTTTCTTTTGACCAAAGCCTTTCACAACCAATTTGGCCTTATACTTTGGTTGAGAATATTGTTGTCGAGTCTTTAACCTAAAAACCCACTTGTTCCTTAAAGCCTTCCTTCTTTTGGTAGTTCCACTAAATCATATGTGTGGTTCTTCTGTAAGGCATCCATTTCTTTCTGCATACCTACTAACCACTCCTTTTTCTGCTCACTTTCAACTGCCTTTGGGTAACATTCTGGTTCACCTGCATCGGTAAGCATTATATATTCATCCGTAGAATACCTTTTGGAAGGTTGACATTATCTTGTAGATCTTCTCAGCTGAGGCTCTGTAGGAGGTTGCTCCTGATCTTCTTCCTGCTCAACATATCCTACGGGTGAGTTAACATCTGCTCCTGCACTATTTTTTTGCACATCTCCCTCATCACCCTGACATATTGGAGGAGTAACTGGGTCACAGTCTGTCAATCCTCCTGTAGAAGACTTGACTAGCACCTCCTTCTTAAAGTCTTGAAGGGTTTGATCTTCAAAAAATACCACATCTCTGCTTCTGAACACCTTTTGCTTTTCTGGATCCCAAAGTTATAACCAAACTCATAATGTGGGTAACCAAGTAAAGCACATTCTTTTGTCTTACCATCCAGTTTGGACCTCTCAATGTCTGGAACATGTGCAAATGCACGGCAACCAAACACTCTCAAGTGTCTGTAAGAGACATCTTTCCCTGACCATACACGCTTTGCAATATCACCATCTAGAGCTGTATATGGTGATAAATTTATTACATTAATTGTTATCTTCAATGCCTCATCCCAAAATCTTTTAGGTAACTTGAACTGTAAAAGCATACATCTGATCTTTTCCATAATGGTGCGGTTCATCCTCTCTGCAATTGCATTATGCTGAGGAGTACCAGAAACTGTTATCTCATGCTGAATGCCATGTTACCTGCAATAATCATCAAATAACCCTATGTACTCACCATCATTATCTGACCTTATGCATTTCAATTTCTTTCATGTCTCTCTTTCAACTCTGGCATGAAACTTTTAAAGACATTAATAACCTAATCTTTAGTCTTCAAACCATAGACCCAAACTTTTCTAAAAAAATCATTTATAAAAGTGACAAAATAAAGTGCACAACTAATACCTGGAACATTAACAGATCCATCAGGAGTTTTTGTCCTTAGAGGACCACAAACATCTGTATAGATATGACCCAAAACATGCATTTTTCTAGACAAAGCAGGACTAGCAAAAGAAACTCTATATTGCTTGCCAACGAAACAATCAACACATGGGTTCGGATGTATACCTTTGAAGTCTGATAGAACTTCTTCCTTGGAAAGAACTTGCAGCCCCTTCTCACTCATGTATCCCAGTCGTTTATGCCACAACTCTATGCTGAAGTCTTTCTCTATAGCATTCAACTGTTCACCATAAGCTTTAGCCTGCAATCTGTACAAAGTATGATATTTCTTCCCACTGCTATAACAAGTGAATCTTTACTGAGCTTTCATTGCCCTTTATGAAATCTGCTATCAAAGTCTTCATCATCAAGTCTTCCAACTGAGAATAAATTTAGCCTCAAGTCAGCCACATGCCTTACATCCTTGAGCACCAACTTACAGCCAAGATTGGTCTTCATGTGGATGTCACCCATGCAAATGATGTTTGTTGTGCCTTGATTTTTTATCTTGACAATACTAAAATTTTCAGTCCTATAGGTAGAAAAAAACTCCCTCAGTGGTGTAGCATGATAAGAAGCACCTATGTCAATCACCCACTCATGATTCTGACACTCACATGAGAAGATACCATCAAAAGTTGACAAAATCAAATAATCATCACTCTGCACTGAAGCTGTGATATTATTCTTTGACTCTGTATCCTCTACTTCTTTTCTCTTTTTCTTACTCTTCTTAGTCTTCTTACACTGATTCTTGTAGTGCCCTTTCTCACCACAGTTGTAGCAAGTAATATCTTTTATTGACCTTGATTTGCTTTACCTTTGTATGAATTATCTTTATTTCTAGACTTTGACCATCCTCTATTCTCTGAGACAAGTGCCTATGAATCAATCTAAGAAGTTGCTGAATTCTTTCTCCTCAACTCCTCATTCAACAAACTGCATGTTACTTGACTCATGGTGACAATACCGTCTGGTGCTGAATTACTGAGGAAAACTACCAGTGTCTCCAACTTTCTGGCAATGAACTGAAAAGTAACAATGCCTGCAACTCATCATCAAGAGACATTTTTATAGAGGATAACTGGTTATGAATACTCTGCATTTCATTCGAATGCTCAGTAATAGAAGCACCTTCTTTATATTTCAGATTTATTAGTTTTCTGATTAAGAAAGCCTTATTGCCAGCTGTTTTTCTCTCATAAAGACTTTCTAACTTTTTCCAAAGAGAGTTTGCAGAAGTCTCAGTGGAAACATGGTGAAAGACACTATCATCCAACCACTGCCAAATAAAACCGACTGCTTTTCGATCTAACATGATCCAAGAATCATCTGTTATTGTAACAGGCTTTGCTTTGACCTCTTCCAAAGGTCCATATAAATTCTTGCAATACAAGAGGTCTTCCATTCTTGGTTTTCATATCATCCAATTGTTTCCGTTCAGACTGATCATGTGGAAAATATTACCGGCCTCCATGCTCGCACACAAAAATTTACAGGCTCTAATACCAATTGATAGGAAAGAATCTGTATACGAGCAAATACTGGCATACCGTAATACGCAGCGGAATAATAAATAAAATGCATAAACCATAAAATCATAGAAACATCAAATTCTACGTAAAAAATTCCTCCAAGATAAAGAAAAAAAACCATGGGCAAGCCAGAGAAAAAGATCCACTATAAAATAATAAATATCCAAGTCTCAAAGTCCCTTGCTTGAACTTGAGAAATAATCACAAGAGAATAACATGGATATAAGGATTACATCACCAAATATGGTCTCATGCGTTATCTTCTTATTTTCTTCCCTTCTCTTCTTCCTCTTCTTTTGGAATCCATCGCTCATCACGAAGAAGGATGACGCCTCGCTGCACTCCCAACGCTCCCATGAAAATGCATGTCTTCTCCTACGGAAAAAAATCGTCACGGACATGATCTGGTAGCGTAAGAAAATATCTCATGAATTTCTAGCAAATCCTCCCAGAAATATTCTCCCACTCCTTCACAGTTTTTCAATCCTCTAAAAATTCTTCCACTCCTTCACGGTTTTTCATGGCACTGCTCTCTTTTTTTTTTCTTCACGTAACGGCTAAAAAACCAAAAACTAAAAGAAGAGAAAAAGAAAGGCATATAAGAGAGAAAGAGAGGCGCTCCCTTTTAGCCCTAATGGGCTGAATAAATGGGCCATGGGCCCAATAGGTGCATCATTTTGTAGTAAATGCTATGCTCATCTCCTCTCTTTCTTTTATTTGAGTTGTAAGCAATTTTAGAGTATGCAAGAATGAGTATTTTTTAAGAAATATATCATATGTAGTTTAATTAAAAATATTTTAATGTTATTTTTCAGTGTAACTAACAATGATCGAACTTATTTCAATGCCTATTTTTTAGTATTATGGGATCAACGGCTATTAACTAGTTTTTCATAAAAGATGAGATGCGAATATTTGCTTGGTTGGTTTTTAAGTGGCTATAGCACCATCAATGGTACACAATTGCCAATTCATGACTTTAGTCGTATTCATTTTAAATCTAGCTAATATAAATGGTTCCTTCAAATATAATAGCATGCTCAATATAATATATACTACAAAATGTAATGTCTTTTAAGCATCTTAATGCTCTATTTATGGCATGCTGATGATATAAATCAAAAGATGTAGCATTATGTCCACTCAATCTCCCATTAACTTGTGAAATATTATATCTAGTATTAGTATAGAAAACATCAAAGTATTAGCTTCGGGTGCATTCTAATTGAAATACAAAATTACCTTATTCTATTTAAGTCTACTATTAGAATCAAGAGATGTGCTCTCAGATGTGCAATAGTACCTATTAAAATTATTGAGCATTTTCTCTGTAGCATGTGCTTGATTTATAGTGATTATCATTAATCCATTCAACTTTGATCATAGGATGATATGCTTTTCTTAGAACCTTCATATCAAGGTTACTAGATGAGAACATTTCGATATCATCAATAATCCATGCCGGTACCAAATACTAAAATATCATTAATATATATATATATATATATATATATATATGCATGCATGCATGCATGTATATGATTGTATGTATGTGTGTATACGAGCATAATCATGTAATTATCATATTATACTTTACAATAAATATATTTATTGGCATAATTAATAACAAACTATAATTTTTTAACATTACTTGATCAAATTGTTCATGTTATTATTTTGGAGCCTATTTTAACTTATATAATAATTATATAAGTTTACACGCTTTATGCTCTTAAACAAGTATTACAAATCTTTTATTTGTTTCACGTGTATTTGCTTTTCTAAATCATTATTAGAGAAGAAAACTTTAACATTAAGTTGATAAATCTTGAGTTTCTAAATTAAAGTTAAAGCAAACAACACTCTTATGGTAGTTTTCCTTGATCCCCAAGCATAAGTGTTAAAATAATTAAACTCTATCAAGGCCGATCCCAAGTCCGGATAAAGAAGGAGGATTGCGTTAGGTAGCTAACAACTAGCGTAAAACTTTGTCAGATTCCTTAAAACATAAATCTGCTAAATCAAATTAGCGAAGGAAGTAGATTCATGTAGCCAACCCTATATGGTTAGAAAAAAAAGCTTATATGAGTTGAGTTGAGTTGTATTCTAAATAAATCCCTTAGTAACTTATCTTATTTTGCTTTTCAATTAAGCTATCTCTCTTAAGATTTTTTTTTTTTTTACATATCAAATGACATCCTATACTTTGTATTTCTTCAATAAATTAGTTAATTTCTAAGTTTTATTATTTATTTATAATTGTATCTATTTGTTTATAGCTTCCTTCAAATTGCTATCCCTACCATCTCTCTTACTGCAATGCCATGTAAGATGCCCTTTGTAGCCATGTGACTAGTCAGTTTTATAAATTGATGCTTTAAGGTTGGTAGTCAAATTTGTTTGTAAAGCATGTCGAGTAGGAGGTCTAAAGGTTTTATACTAAAATTAATAATAAATAATTTGAAATTTGACATTGATAAAAGAAGGATGATTAAGATGTTCTATTAGTCTCTTGATGCTTGTTGTCACTAGTTTTTAATAAGTCAAATTGTGCATCTTTATGCCTCTTTTTTACTGATTATTAGTTTAATATGCTGGAAGCATTATAAAAGGTATAATTCTTCATGTTGAACTAGATAGGTTAACTGCTAAGAAAATATAAAAACACCAATGCTAATATTTATGGTGGATGATTGTAATTATATACACTAGAGTATGGTGTGTGTAATGGATGTGCTCTGAAAAAAGATACGGAAAATATGGACAGCATCGTCTAACTAAAATAGATATGTTAAGGAGTGTTGGATCAAAGGAGTTAGCCCAAGGGAGCATCATGAATTAGGAATTGTTGGCAACTTTATGTGCCGTAATGCATAGAAACTTGAGAATTCAAGTTATGTGTTAGAATGGATATTCGGTTGCCGCGGAAATCTATTCTTCAACTCGGGTGCGCTTCCGGCTCTTGATCCAAACGTCGATCTCGTCGTCTCGGGATGGAACCTATAAGATAGTACGCACGCAGAGAGTGCTGTAGGGGTTGCCCTCTACGGAGGACCCTCCGACGCTCAAGTCAGTGGAGATTCACAATAAGCATATGTGAGGAGAAGACTCTCACAAAGAGATGTTCTTCCAGGCTCTTGTGAGAGCTCTAATGGAGTATGAGACTCAGTGAGTGAAAAATAAATGCGTAAGGGTTGTCTTAGAGTTTACGCGCGTACCTGAGAGGTTGGAATGCTGTAGTATTTATAGGTGATCACCTGATTTCTTGGACGTGCCCTGGATGAAGTCTGAAAACTGTTAGAATTCGAATCAAATTTGTTATGAGGCCGGTAGGATCCGTATCTTATCAGTTAGAGGATCGACGGCTGGGAGAGCTAGTTGATGCCTTGAGGCTTGATGATCACATAGACCTAGGCCACTCTCGCAGATCTTAGGCCACTTCTGGGCATGATTCGTCGCCTGGAATCTTATTCAGCTATAGTGGATTTGAACTCTCCCGCGCCGGATTCTGCAGAGGTATTTTGAATGCCGTGGTTGGCCTGAATGAGGAATAGCCTGGCTTTTCGAAGTGTAAAATGGATTGGCTCGAATGATCGAGGAATGGCTCGGCTCGGATGGCCGAAGTATAAGGATAGTTCGGGTTACCGAGGAATAAGGATAGCTCGGCTTGGATGGCCGAAGTGTAAGGATAGCTCAGGTTACCGAGGAATAAGGATAGCTCGGCTCGGTTGGCCGAAGTATAAAGGTAGCTCGGGTTACCGAGGAATAAGGATAGCTCGGCTCGGATGGCCGAAGTATAAAGGTGGTCCGAGTTGTCAGGGTGATCTGACTTCATCAAAGTTGATTTGATCTTGTTGCTAGAATGTTACGCCAGCTGGCCAGCTGGCTAGCAGGGTGTTTGGATTGGGTGCAACCCCATCGCCAATGTGAGCGGTCAATCATGCAATGACGATTTTACCCCTCATCACATGCCCCCCACTCCCTAGTCCGAAGTGTAATTTCGGATATAGGGAGTATAATTCTAGAGCAATCTTATTTGGGGGTTTCGAAAAGGCGGTCAATGATGATCTCTTAAATGACAGGCTGCTGTTATGTCATCATTTTTCGCCGCTGCTCGAGGAGGAAATGCCTCATTTCCAACAAGTCGCGATAGCGGAGGTTCCACATGGTGGAAGTCCTTTATTTCTGGCGTCCATATCGGGGTCTTTGATGTCTAGGGCCTTCTTTCTGAAGCACTTATTTAAAGAGGGTTGGGGTGGCGCTCCTTCTGCAACGCCCCTTTGTCCCTGCCACAGAGATTTTCCTTTCTCTCTCTGAGTCCTTGCTTGTCCGTTCGTGTCTTACCCCCTATTCAGCCAACATGAGCGGTCCAGGCGATGTTGCTTCTGAGGTAACCTTAGACGATCTGGATAGGATCCGTCACCATTATAGAGTTTCTCTGGATATAGCCTTATGGGTGCCGAGGACCGAGCACCGAGTTTCAACCGGGCTAAGCCGGGGAGTCTTCTTCTACGAGGAGAGCTTGAGGGCAGGTCTCCGATTCCCTCTTCACCCGTTAATACAAGAGGTGATGAGGTTTTACAACATATGCCCGACGATGGTGGCTCCGAATAGCTAGCGCAATCTCGTCGGGTTCATCTCGATGTGCAGTCACGTTGGGGTGACTGTGACTCTTCCCTTATTTCGAGTTTGTTACAATCTAGTTTCCGGGAGGAGTTCTGAGTGGCCATATATTGGCCTCCGAAAGTCATTTAAGATGATTTCTGACAATCCTTCTTTGATAAAAGGGTGGAAGTCTCGATTTTTCATTGCCAAAGGAAACATTGGCTTAGATTTTTCGAGAGGGTGGGCCAGTTATGTGAAGAATCCAAAGGCGCATATGGAGTTGAGCGAACAGAAGAAAAGAGATCTGGCTACCCTTCACAGTGGTCAGGAGATCTCTGCCAGCACCTTGTTAGCAGAGTATGCCCTTTTCACCGCCAGACTTAGCTCCATTGACCCTCAAGGTAAGTCTTTATTCTAATGGTCAACATGCTCATATGATCTTGCCACTGTTTAACTGAACATTTGCTGTATTTTTAGCCGTGAGGTCCGCATTTGCGGGCCAAATAAGGAGAGAGCTGGGCAAGCGCCACAGGGGCTCCGGCTCTGAGGATAAGCATAGATCCGATAAGAGGGCTCGTCCTTTCGGGTCTCGCTCGAGGGAGTCCAGGAGAGACGATGTTGGTCATCGCTCTTCTGCTTCAAAGAGGGAGGAGGTGAAAACGCCAGTTGTAACCGATAAGCCCTCCCTACCAAAGGGAGGTGAGATAGCAGAGGAGGCCATTAGGGGAAGCTCGGAAAGAGCTGTCGAGGTTCCCCCCTCCAAATAGTAGTTGTGTTAGACGATGTCGAGGAAATGTTGCCAGTCGGTCCGGCGATCCTCCTGCCGAAGGTTCCTCAGTCACCAGTGATGAGGAGTCCACAGCGTGTGGAAGAGACCTCCGCTCGGCGAAGGGGCCAGGAGAGGCAACGGTGGCTATCGAGGCTCAAGTGGAGCCACTTGTAGAGAGGTTGGTGGAGGTCGAAGTGCCTCCTATTGAGGGTGTCTCTGTTACGGCATCAGAGGATGCCGTGAGAGAAATTGAAGTTCACGCGGAGTCTGCAGAAAATAAGGCGATAGCCGAAGAGGAAGAGGAAGAGGAAGAGGAATCGCTGGATGAAGGGGGTGTTCGGGCCGAGGTCCCTTCGGTTGAGGCTGAAGCATTCGAGGCCTTGCATATTGGAGTTCTGACAAAGGAAGTTGAGCGGATGATTCCTCGGGTCGGAATCCCTCAGGCCAGTTCTTCGGCCATGAGCTCCTTCATCCACAGCCCGGAGGTGGATGATATGCTCACCGCCTTGATGAGGTCCATCCTGCATGCGAAAGGGAGTTCCTCGACGGATGAGCCTGCTGCCGAGGATATCATTGAGGCGGCCTTCGGTCGGCTCGGAGCGCCGAATGATGCTTTCCTTCTCCCCGAAATTAGCAATTCTACCCTCATGACGATGGCTTCAAACTACATCTCCTGGGTGAGTTACTGTATCGAAGTTGTAATTCTTGGTTGGTCGACCGCGCCAAGGTTTCTTACTTGTGTTCTTCTCGCAGCACGCCTTGGTCACAAGAGCGCTGATTTGGTGCATAAATTTGGCCACTGGGGCCTACGCTCAGGCTAGGAAGGAAGCGGCCAACCTTCGGGCGAGGATGGATTCAACCAGTCGGCTCTCTAGGGCCTTGGCGTCCACCAGGATGGATTTTGAAAGGGCGAGCGAGTCTCACCGTCTCGCAGCTGAAAGGGCCTCTCGGCTCGAAACCCAAGTAAAATAGCTCCAGGGTTTTCACGAGCAATCGGACAAGGCTTGCCTGGAGTTATCCCAGATTAAGGCGAAGCATGACGACGACGTTAAGACTATGCAGCAGTACTTCGACAAAAGGTGGAACCAGTTGAGGGCTAGTCATGCTGAAGATAAAAATAATTGGAGCAAGAGGCTCGAGGAGGTGGAGCGTAAGTGTCGGCGGCAGCGGGATCAGCTCGCCGATCTGAATAAGGAATTTGCCGATATGGAGAATCGATTGAGATGGCAAAATGAGCAGATTGCTCGGCTTACCAAAGATCTCGATCGATCTCGGTGGGAGGTGGGTCTTCAACAAAACAAGTCGGTAAGCTGAAGGCCTTGGAAAGGGTTCAGGAGCTGAGCAATGAAATGGCTCGGCGGGAGGAAGAGGTATAGTGTCTTCCCATTTGTTTTCTTTCGGCGCTTTTCTTTTACCTGCGAGCTTAAACATACTGATATTTTGCAGATGGGCAAAATCGAGTTCGAGACACAGGAGAAACTTAAAGCTCTATGGGCGGAATTGTCCGTGAGCCGTTAGATGAACGTCTCGGGGATTAACTAAAGCCAATAATCGAATCGTCTCAGTTGTGGAGGAGTACAAGAGTTCCGCCCAATTTTTCGAGGAGCATAGGGAGGCTTGTGCCAATACATTTAGGTTCGGTGAGGAGGAGACTCGAGCAAAGATCTCCCGGGCGCATCTCGAATGGGATTTATCTTTTTTGGATGCCGAACATTTTGACGCCTGTACCCCGGGGGCCGAAGAAGCTGAGTATGAGGATATTTCAGACATCGATCTTGATGCTATCCTGGGCCCTAATGAGGCCATGGCTCCCGAAGAACACCCTCAGCTCGCTGCCGAGAACCAACGACATTTGAAGTGGGTGAAACAAGCCAAGTCCTCCCGGATGTTACCGAGGAGGCTCCTGGGACCGATCCAAATCTTTATTCTTGAGGGTTACTTGTGTATTTTCGTGTTTCAGATTTGTAACCTGGCCAAAATTTTTAATAAAATGGATCTTTCGTCTCCATTTGCTTGTCTTTTTCGGATGATTTTTTTGTCGTGGGTTTTTCTAGATGGCGAATGAATCAATTCGTGTTCCTTTCTGGATGGAATGTCTTGTTTATTCAAAGTTGGATCAATTTGCTTTGTTGATGTAAGCTAGCTCAGTTTGAACTTAAGGAAATGTCTCGGTCGAGGCCGAGGCTTAACAGATGGCTCGGCATGCCGAAGCAGAGAATAGCTCGGCCAGAACCTTGAAAAACGTCCTGGTCGAGGCTAAGGCTAGGCGGATAGTTCGGTTTATCCGAAGTAAGAAATTGGCTTGTTTGGCCGAGGCATAAAATGGTTTGGCACGAGATGACCAAAAACTGCGCGAGTACCTTGGCGCCGAGATTTGGTGGATAATCTGGTCTATAAGAAATTGTCTCATTTTCCGCTCAAGCGGGTGAGACGGATTTGCAACTCGCCGAAGGACGCTTTGTTTTTTGCGTAAGGCATTTATTTCGTTGGTCTTTTCCAACATGGGTCTTTTTAATGTATGCGATAAGCACCCGATTGCCATTGGATGGCATCATTTTCACAAGGTGATTTCTCAGGCCTGCCTATATCTCAAGGACCGGCGGACGATTTTCTGCATTTAAGGCTCTTGATTCGAGATCAGAGGGAAATCTTTTATCGTGCATCATGGCTTGGGAAATGTGTTCGGCATGCTTCGGAAAGTGCCCCTTTTATCCTGAACCGGCACATGACAGCGTAGCCCGGGCATTTCGAATTCCAGGGCTCCCTTCTTTAATAACCACCCCCGGCTTGTTTGCCTATAAAAAGGGGTAGGGAGCGGACTGTGCCAGGCCATCCCTCAAAGTCTTTTCTTTCCTGTGAGCCGTAAGGGTTTCCATGGCGTCTGTCTCATCAGGAGTGGAGAGACTGAGCTTTCCTTTTGAAAGTTGGCTCGTCCCAGATAGCTGGGGCAACGAAGAAGCTGCTGAAGAGAAAGCAGTCCTCAAGGAAGGAATTCTTGGAGGTCATATGGAGAGCACATGGGAGGCCCGCAGAGGTCATATGGGGAGCACACGTATGCGCTTCCTGTGTGTCCTTTGTCACTTGCCATGGGGACCATAGGAAATGCATGACATACGTACCCCTCATGACTTACATGAATTTCGCCTCCTCCCTCAGCTTGAATTCCTCAGTTCATTCGCCTGAGGAATCTTTTGCCATGTAAAGAGGGAGGAGGGATGTGTCGGTCTGCTGGTTCCCTGCCTATGTGCTTGAGCAGTGGCTAGCAGACCAGCATCCCACCTGGTGGAAGGCATCTTCAGCATCGGCATCCACAGGTCTTTGACCTGGTTATGATCCCTTCATGTGTTCATCCGAGGGATTCGTGAATGGCTTGCTTTGTTCTTTGGGATTAACCAGTGGCTCAACATAGCCTGTCTGGTTTCTCTGATTTCTGGGGTCGGATGTAAAGACATCGTCATCGACCGAAGCTGCTTAGCCAAGCCTTTTATTTGTTTGTATTTCCTGTGCTTTGACGCACTTGTAATACCTCTTGAGAGATTGTAATCTTTTCATTAATAAAGAAAGTTTCTTCCCTTTCTTCTTTTAACATCTATTTATTTTTCTGATATGATTGTGTTGAGAGTTGTCACTCTCATTTTATGCTTTTCAATCCATAGCATAATCTATAAGTTCAGCAGCGTTCTTGCTACTTTATTTTTGGCAACATGTTATTTGATCCTCCGTGGAGGAAGTGTTTGTCTCTGTGTGGGTCAGAGAAAGGCCTGGGCGACCCTACGAACTTTATGTAGTAAACATGATCCTGTTTAAGGAATGATGTACGTATTTCTTTGAGAAGAAATAATTTGCATAGTCTTGCTGGTAAGCGGAGAAAAGTTACTAACCTCTGCTGAAGCATAATAGGATGTCTTAGTCGCGTCAGAATGTTTGAGAGATCACTCGTTTAGGCTGAGGCTTCAAATAATATATCACTCGGTGTGGCCGAGGCTTCAAATAATGTATACTCGGTGTGGCCGAGGCTTCGAATAATATATCGCTCGGTGTGGCCGAGGCTTCAAATAATATATCGCTCGGTGTGGCCGAGGCTTCAAATAATATATCACTCGGTGTGGTCGAGGCTTCAAATAATATATCGCTCAGTATGGCCGAGGCTTCTTATAATATATCGCTCGGTGTGGCCGAGGCTTCAAATAATATATCGCTCGGTGTGGTCGAGACTTCAAGATTATATTTTACTTAGCACTGCCAAGATACAAAGATCGCTCAGCCCGACCGAGGATTTATAAAGATTATATTTTACTTGGCGTTGCCAAGGTATGGAGATCGCTCGGTCCGACTGAGGATTTATAAAGATTATATTTTACTTGGCGCTGCCAAAGTACAGAGATCGCTCGGCCCGACCGATGATTTATAAAGATTATATTTTACTTGGTGCTGCCAAGGTACGGAGTCCTTCCAGCCCGGCTGGGATATATTTTACTTGGCGCGGCCAAGGTTCGAAGATCGCTCGACCCGGCCAAGGATTTATAAAGATTATATTTTACTTGGCACTGCTAAGGTACGGAGATCGCTCGGTCCGGCCGAGGATTTATAAAGATTATATTTTACTTGGCACTGCCAAGGTACGGAGATCGCTACTCGAATTGGCCGAGGCTTCAAATAATATATCACTCGGTTTAGCCGAGGCTTCAAGATTATATTTTACTTGGCACTGTTAAGGTACGGAGTCCTTCCAGCCTAGCTGGGATATATTTTACTTGGCGCGGTCAAGATTCGGAGATCGCTCGGCCCGACCGAGGATTTATAAACCTGTCTCTCATCGTAGCCATCAAAGAAAGCAACAAAAATAGAAATTTTTTGAATCTTTAAAAGTTTAATTCAATGGACAAAGTAAGTTCAGGGAGGGCATACTCTCATTGATGATAAATGCGAAGATTATCCAAGTTCCACGTCCGGGGAATAAATTTCCCATTTAGATCTTGGAGCTTGTAAGTGCCGGGTCTTATCACCTCCGTAATTTGATAAGGACCCTTCCAATTAGGAGACAGCTTCCCTTGCTCCAGTGGCTTTGAGACGAATGCCTTCTGAAGTACCAGATCACCCGGGGAGAAAAACTTTCCTTTGACTCTGGTTGAATGGTAGCGGGCAACTCTTTGTTGGTAAGCCGCCATTCGGATCCGGGCTTTCTCCCTGACTTCATCTATCAAGTCAAGATTGGTTCGGAGTTGTTCGTCATTGGATTATTCCGTGTAGCCTTCGGTGCGAGGGGAGGGGAGTCCAACTTCCACGGGGATAACAGCTTCAGTGCTAAAGGCCATCTTGAATGGAGTCTGGCCTGTGGGAGCCCTCTCGGTGGTTCGGTACGCCCACAACACGTGGTGGAGCTCCTCCGCTCATCTGCCTCGCGCTTGGTTGTGCCGAGCTTTAATTCCCTGCAATAGAGTTCGATTTGTTACCTTGGCCTCCCCGTTAGCTTAAGGATGTCTGACCGATGTCAGGCGATGAAGAATGCCATGATCCTTGCAAAACTCCCGAAACTTCGGATTATCAAATTGCTTCCCGTTGTTGGTGATGATGGTGTGGGGAAGACCGAAGCTGCAGATGATGGACCTCCACATGAAGTCTTTAGCCCGAGCTTCAGTTATCTGGGCGACTGCCTCGGCTTCAACCCACTTAGTGAAGTAATCAATTGAGACAAATAAGAACTTCCTTTGCCCCATTGCTAGGGAAAAGGACCAAGTATGTCCATTCCCTACTTGGCGAAGGGCCAGGGGGATGAGATGGAAGTCAGGTGAGCAGAGGGGAGCCTCTGAATATTTGAGCATTGTTGGCACGCATCACATGCTCGGACAAGGTCGTCAGCATTTTTCTGCATCGTTGGCCAATAATATCCTTGGCGTAGCACTTTGTGGCACAGAGCGCGGCTACCGAGGTGATTGCTACAGATGCCTTATGAACCTTCCGAAGAGCATAATTGACTTCTAATGGGCAGAGGCATTTGAGCAATGACATAGAGAAGGACCACTTATATAGCCGGTCATCAATCAGGACGTAATGAGATGATTGCAATTTCAACTTCCTTGTATCCTTTTTGTCAGCAGGCAGCAACCCTTCTTTGAGGTACTGGTGCAGAGGGTCCATCCAGGATGGTTCGGCGTCAACCTGCATCATGTGGTCGGCATCGGCGATGCTGGGCTTCTCTAGGACTTCTAGGTGGAGTTTTCGTTCGAGATCCATCAACTCTGTAGTTGCCAGGTGGGACAGTAGGTCAGCGCACATTTTTAGCCCTTAGGATCTGGACAATTTTAAATTCATCAAAATAGGAGGATAGATCGTATACCTTTTGGAGATACCGAATCATATTCGGCTCTCGAGCCTCAAATTCTCCCTGCACCTGGCCGGCCACCAATTGGGAGTTGGTGTAGGCAATCAGCTTCTTGACTTTAAGCTCCCGGGCGATTCGAAGTCCGGAGAGTAAGGCTTCATACTCTACCTCATTGTTTGAGGTCGAGAAGGAGAAGAGAATGCCATATTCAAAGGCCGAGCCTTCCGGACTGGTGAGGACTAGGTCGGCGCTAGAACCGCCTACGCTGGAGGATCCATCGGCGTGAAGCAACCATGGGGCGCTGGGCTTTGGTTGTCCGAGGGTATCCAAAACAGAGCCATAAGCTGATATTGAATGTCGTGCTCGCTAAGCTCGATAGCCAATTTGGTCATTCTTCCTGATGCTTCTGGGCGATGGATAATTGCCTTGAGAGGTTGGTCGGTCAGGACGATGACAGTATGCGCCTGGAAGTATGGCCGCAACTTTCGGACCGATGTCACTAGAGCTAGGACCATCTTCTCGATCCAAGTATACCTCGATTCAGCGTCTTTGAGCAGCTTGCTGATATAATAGATAGGTCTTTGGATTCTGTTCTTCTCTGATTAGCACCAAGCCAACAGTGCCTTTAGAGACCGTCAGGTATAGGTTCAGCACCTCCCCTGGCTTCGGGCTACTGAGAGAGGTGGCGAGTCAAGGTATTTCTTGAGATCTTCGAAAGACTTCTGGCAATCTGGGGTCCACTGAAAGTTTTTGGCCGACCGAAGCACCTTGAAGAAGGGAAGGCATTTCTTGGCCGACCGAGCTATGAAGTGGCTGAGGACTGCTACCCTTCCGGTAAGGCACTGCATGTCCTTGACTGACCCTGGCGGAGCCATCTGTTGCAGGGCTTGGGTTTTCTGAGGGTTTACCTCGATGCCTCGCTGTGAAACCATGAAGTCGAGGAATTTCCCGAAATTGATTCCAAAGGCGCATTTGATGGGATTGAGCTTCATCTGATATTTTCAAAGTGTAGGGAAGCTCTCTGCAAGGTCCTCGACGTGCTGGGATGCCTTCTTGCTCTTTACCAGCATGTCATCAACATACACCTCCATATTCCGACCAATTTGCTCCTTGAAGACTTTGTTGACCAGCCTTTGGTAGGTGGGACCTGCATTTTTCAAATCGAAGGGCATAACTCGATAGCAATAAATACCTCGGTCGGTGATGAAGGCAATTTTCTCTTCGTCTTCAGACGCTATTCTGATATGGTTGTAGCCTGAATAGGCATCCATGAAGGTTAGCATTTGATGCCCTGAAGTTGAATCCACGAGCTGGTCAATCCGCGAAAGAGGGAAGCTATCTTTTGAGCAAGCCTTATTGAGGTCAGTGAAGTCGATGCAGATCCTCCATTTGCCATTCGATTTCTTTACCATGACCACGTTCGTCAGTCAGTCAGGGTAACTAACCTTCCGGATAAACTTGGCTTTGATGAGCTTATCCACCTCTTTTTCGATGGCTTTTTGGCGCTCTAGGGCGAAACTCCTCTTCTTCTGCTTAATGGGCCTGGATGTTTCATCCGCACTGAGGCGGTGGACTAAGATGTCTGGACTGATTCCAGGCATATCCGATGTAAACCAGGTGAAGACGTCAGCATTCCTTCGAAGGAATTCGATCAATTCTTGTTGAAACTTTCCTTCTAGCTGCGATCTGACCTTTATAATTCGGTCGGGCCGAGCCTCGTCGAGTGGTATCTCTTCCAGTTCTTCGGCGGGCTCTCCTCGTTGCTCGGTAAGATCTTCTTGAGCATCCAGCCCGTCCACCTCGGGCTTTTTGGATTAGAGGTCGGCAACAAAGCAATGCTGAGCTACTATATGGCTTCCTCGAACAACCCCCACTCCCCACTCAGTGGGGAATTTCATGGCGAGATGGGGAATGAAAAGATGGGTTTGAGAGAGATTTGTCCTGGTCTACCGAGGATGGCATTGTAGGGGGATCTAAGCTTAGTCACGAGGAAATCCATAAACACGATAGCCACACGGGGCCAGGTGTCGGCTCGGACTGACAGAGTGATGACTCCTTTAGGGATTATGGAGTCACCTGTGAAGCCCACCAGGGTGGATTCCACCGGTCAGAGGCATTCTACCTAGAATTTTAACCTCACAAAGGCATTGAAATACAGAACATTAACAGAGCTTCCACTATCAACCAGAATCTGATGTACATCGTAATTGTTCATATTTAAAGATACAACCAGAGCATCATCATGGGGGTATTGTACTTCCCCAAGGTGATGACATCATCAGAGAAAGTGAGCTCATCGACCCGAGCTTTCTTCGATGGGTTTTCCTCCTCGCCTGGCTAAGAAGATGGGGATCCGGTCGCCGTTATCATATTAACGTTGCCGATAACTAGAGGATTTGGCGGTGGGAGCTGGCGAGGCTCAGGCTGGCGATTCTCTTCATTAATTGGCTCAGGGGGGCCCTTGAACCGGTTCAGTCTGCCTCGCCTGATCAATTGCTCAATCTCATTTTTGAGTTGCCAACAGTCCTTGGTATCATGCCTGTAGTCTCGATGGAAGCAACAATACTTGGTCTGGTCCCTTCGAGCTCCGTTGCCTCGAAGAGGAGGGAGTCGAGGAAGCTGACGCTTGATCTCCATCAGGATCTGCACTCTTGGCGCGGTAAGGGGAGTATAGCGGTTGAATCTTCGGGCCGGACTTCGAGTTCGGTCCCGAAGCGGCGGTGGAGGAGCCCTGTGGTGGCAAGGTGGGCTAGCGCGACGATGGGCCCGCTGCTTGTCCGGGCCCTTTGCCTTTTTCTTCTTCAACTGTTCGGCTGGGGCTGACCTTCTCGATTCTTTCACCCTAGCGTATTTGTCCGCCAGGAACATCATGTCCAAAAGGTTCTTTGGGTAATTGATGCAGGGCGATATTCAAAACGCCTGCAACTCAAGAACGATCTAATCTGTGAGAAAAGAATTCGTCCAGGTTTGGTTCGAATCTTGACAAGAAAAGAGAAAATTTTGAATTTTGATCACTCACAATCCGAAATTTAAAGGAAGAGCAATTGAATTTTCAATTCAATTGTTTTGAATCAGAAAAAGAAAACATTCATCTCCATTCAAGAGAAAAAAAAAAGGAAATCTAAAATAGCGTCTTTCTTCTCTTCCTTTGACGGCCGCCCAAAACCAACCTAAATAAAAGAGATAAAACCCTAACATCATAAGTTTAGTTAAAAATTACAACTATGCCATTAAAAACGAAAACAGGCCCAAAACTCCTATCAGACGAGCTCGGATGGCCAAAATCCATAGCAGCTCATTGACAAAGGCAATGACTTTGAATCAGCAGTCCGTTTCCATGTGACCAGCCAAGTTTGGGCCCAGTCCGACACAGTAGTTGATCGGATTCGATTGACCCAAAGTGTCAAAACGAAGTCGGGTCAATTTCGTACACTCGGCCCAAACATAGAATTTCAAGCCCGTTTGTTCTGCAACCTCTTGGACCTTCGTAGACTACCTGGCGTGGGCTTTCCTGAAGTGGCCTGCTGACTCTGGGTTGTTGGTACAGGAACATCCAAGGACTGTTCGACTGACCCGAACTCTGGTCTGAACTGATGTCCTCATCACTCTCCCCTTTCTCTGAAAAGCTTGACCTCAAGCTCGAATTCTCTCCTGCATAAGGGGTCAGATGCCGAATGTTGAACACATCCGAAATGAATACATCATCTGGTAACTCAACCCGATAGGCATTGTCACCAAATTTCTCCAATACCTGGCATGGACCTATCTTCTTCGGCTTGAGCTTCGTTAAAGCTCCCTATGGATACCGCTCCCTCGGTAAGTAAACCCATACCAAATCGCCCACTTCAAAGGACTGTTGCCGACGCTGCTGATCAGCTTTCACCTTGTATTTGGCGTAAGTCTGCTCCAATTTGGCTCTAACAGTCGCATGTATCTCCTGCAAGTCAGACACTCTATCTTCGACCTTCTGACTCACCTTCTCTGGCGTCTCAACTGGCAGAACATCCAAAGGACCTCTTGGCAAGAACCCAAACAGTATCTGAAACGGAGCAAACCCTGTAGAACGGTTCACTGAAGAGTTGAACTCAAACTCAATCTTCGGCAAACACAAATCCCAGCTCCTGAATTCATGCACATTTGCCCGCAACAGATTACCCAAGCTATGGTTGACAACTTCAGTCTGTCCATCCGTCTGAGGATGATAAGGACTGCTGAATTTCAACTTTGTGCCCAACTTCTTCCACAGCTCTCGCCAGAAGTGTCCCATAAACTTGCTGTCCCTGTCTGACACTATGGATGCCGGTATACCAAAATGCCGAACCACTGAAGCAAAATATAAGTCAGCAACCTTTGACGCATCAAAAGTGGTTTTGCATGGCAAGAAACATGCCACCTTACTGAACCGATCCACAATCACCATAATCGAATCCAGTCCCCTTGCTGTCCGCGGCAATCCTACAACAAAGTCCATAGAAACATCTCGCCATGGTGCCTCTGGGATAGGTAAAGGCATGTACTTACCTTGGTTCGTGTCTGTCCCCTTCGACTCTTGACACAACCTGCACCTTTTCACAAAAGCCTTGACATCTCGGTCAAGACCAGGCCAATAAAACCGCTGCCGAATCAACCAGGCTATTTTATCCCTTCCGAAGTGACCCTGGTTATGCAGTTCCTGGATGATCAACACACGAAGAGATGTATCAGGAACACATAAGCAGTTACCTCGAAACAAATATCCATCATGGAGAACGAAATCAGTTCGCTCCCCCACCTCAATTTTGGCCAAAATCCCCTTGAAGTGCTCATCCACACGAATGTCCTCCCTTACACTCTCAAAGCCGAGAGTGTACACATGCATAGCGCCAATCAACAAGCTCCGCCTACTTAAAGCATCAGACACTCTATTCAGCATACCAGACTTGTGCTTGATGCTGAAAGTGTATTCCTGCAAGGCACTCACCCACTTCGCATGCCTTGAACTCAGTTTATGTTGACCCTATAAAAACTTCAGCGCCTGATGGTCTGAATACAGTACAAACTCCCGCTGAATCAAGTAGTGGCGCCAATGCTGCAAGGATCTCACAATGGCATACAATTCCAGATCATAAACCGAGTAAGCCAGTTTAGCTCCTCCCAGCTTCTCACTGAAGTATGCGACTGGTCTTCCTTCCTGGTTAAGCACTGCCCCAATTTCAGTCTTCGAAGCATCACAATCCACCTCAAAAACTCTATCAAAATCAGGAAGAACCAATAAAGGAGCTTCGGTCAATCTGACTTTCAGCCCATCAAATGCCTCCTGTGCGGCATCATTCCACCCGAATCTGGATCCCTTCAACAATTCCGTTAAAGGTGCAGCCAGCTCACTATACCCCTTGACAAACCTGCGATAAAACCCTGCAAGACCCAAAAAGGATCTCAATTCTGTCAAGGTTGAAGGTACTGGCCATTCTACAATTGCATGGACCTTATTCCTGTCTGGGAGAATCCCCTCTCCAGTCACAACGTACCCCAGAAAAATTAGTCTCCCAACCATCCAAATGCACTTCTCTGGGTTAGCAACTAACTGGTTCTCACGTAACACTGACAAAACCTGTGCCACATGGCCCACATGCTCTTCGGCTGTCCTGCTGTATATCAAAATATCAACAAAGTAGACAACCACAAATGAGCTAAGAAATGGACGTTTCATTACGCGCATGAACGTGCTCGGCGCGTTTGACAACCCAAATGGCATTACCAACCATTCATACAACCCTTCCTTAGTCTTGAAGGCTGTCTTCCATTCGTCTCCAGGCTTCATCCTTATCTGATGGTACCCACTCTTCAAATCAATCTTCGTGAAGACCTTAGCACCACTCAACTGATCAAGCATGTCGTCCAACCTCGGTATCGGGAACCTGTACTTCATAGTAATTTTGTTAACCGCGCGGTTGTCAACACACATGCGCCACGTACCATCCTTCTTCGGTACCAAAAGGGCTGGCACCGCGCACGGGCTAATACTCTCCCGTACGAACCCCTTGTCCAAAAGTTCTTGGACCTGCCTCCTCAATTCCTCATGCTATTGCGGTGTCATCCGATAATGAGCCTTATTCGGCAACACTGAGCCCGGAATAAGGTCAATGCCGTGCTGAATATCTCGGAGAGGTGGTAATCCAGCCGGTAGCTCCTTTGATACAACATCTCGGAATTCCTTCAAGACAGACACCAACTCCTCAGGAATCATATTCGGCCTTTGCTTCTCTTCCACGCCGAAGTCCCCTGACTTGCTCACTAAAGCAAAACAAACATCCTCTCCATCCAAACTCGCATCAAATTCTGTGCTTGGTAAACAAATTACCGTATTCTGTCCACTCACTTCCTGAAGTGGCTTCAAAATGACTTTCCTCCCATCTGGACGCAGCATATAACTGTGGGTGTACCCGTTGTACACTGTCCTGTTATCAAACTACCACGGACGCCCCAGTATGATGTGAGTAGAATCCATTGGAACAACATCCGCCTCAATAGTTGTCTCGAAATGAGGACCAAAACACAGTGACAACTTACACCTTCGGCTGACCTGAATGTCTACATTTTGGTTCACCTAACCGAGCTTATATGGATGTGGGTGAGGGTCTGTCTGCAACCCCAGCTTCTTCACAGCCTCCTTTGCTATCACATTCTCCCAACTGCCGGAGTCTATGATAACACGACATGTTTTGCCAGCCACAAAACATTTCGTTGTGAAGATGTCATGCCGACGCCAATCTTCATCTGATCTCGGCGCCAGACACATTCTTTGTATCACTAAGCTCTCCCCTTGAATAAGGTCCGAATCAATAACACACAGCTCATCATCAAATTCCTCATCCTTAGGGAACTCTCCTCCATATTCGCCCTCCATATACAACTGAGCTCGCGCCTTGGGGCATTCATTGGCATAGTGCCCCAAATTCTGACACCGATGGCAGCGAATGTTAGCCCTGTTGCTGCCCACTCTCACCTGAGAACCTGAGGTTCCATTCGACCCTGTTGGTCTTGGAGGTACTGATGCCTGTGGCCTCGCTACTGGAGGCATAAATTTGCCCCCTAAATTCTGTCCTGAACTCTGGCCCGTAGTAAAACCCCCTCTGCTCTGAAACCCCCTGTTTCTCATCAAGCTCTTTTCCACTGCCTGAGCCCTCATATGCGCATCTCCTACACTATCAATTTGATGCACAGCCAGCGCATCTTGGATTGGCAGCCGCAAGCCATGAAGATACATGGCTATCAATCTCGGTTCAGCCTCAATCAACCGATTTCGTGCAACCAATCGATAAAATTCAGTTGTGTACTCCTCGACGCTCCGACTACCTTGCGTCAAACTATGCAACTTCGAATACAAAATCTGCTCATGGTTCGGAGGCAAAAACTCCCTGTTCATCTCCTGCTTTAGCGCTGCCCATGACGCTAATGGAGGTCTCCCATCCATATATCTACGATAGTGCTGCGCATGCCACCAAGCAGCAGCCCTATCTCTGAATCGAATTATGACAAGCGATACCTGCTTGTCTAAAGGCACCTCTTTCAGACAAAAAACGTCATCGACTTGAAGGGTCCAATCAACATACTCGTCTGGGTTAATTCCTCCTTTAAACTCTGGAATTTTGACCCTGAAGCCTGCTTCCCACCGATTCTGATTTTCGAAATAGGGAGGTTGATCGACATACCTTGGAAGTCCAACATCAGGCCTCTGTTGCCCTCTTCGAATTGGTGGTGCCTCCAGATTTTCGAAACCCCTCTCCCTACCTTCATCAATTTCATCATGCTCCTCCACTCGAATGGGTTGGGCACGATCTTGCACCTCCATCCGCGCCATCATCGCCTGCATGGTTTGCATCATCTGTTGCATCACCTGATGATGGTCTCGCATGACGTCTTGCATAGCATCTCTCATGGCATCTCTCAGGGATTGATCGTTGTTCTTCTGCTCCATTGGATCAAGGCTCTGATACCAAGTTGATGCAGGGCGATATTCAAAATGCCTGCAACTCAAGAACGATCTAATCTGCGAGAAAAGAATTCGTCCAGGTTTGGTTCAAATCTTGACAAGAAAAGGAGAAAATTTGAATTTTGATCACTCACAATCCGAAATTTAAAGGAAGAACAATTGAATTTTCAATTCAATTGTTTTGAATCAGAAAAAGAAAATATTCATCTCCATTCAAGAGAAAAAAAAAAGGAAATCTAAAATAGCGTCTTTCTTCTCTGCCTTTGACGGCCGCCCAAAACCAACCTAAATAAAAGAGATAAAACCCTAACATCATAAGTTTAGTTAAAAATTATAACTATGCCATTAAAAACGAAAATAGGCCCAAAACTCCTATCAGACGAGCCCAGATGGTCAAAATCCATAGCAGCTCATTGCCTAAGGCAATGACTTTGAATCAATAGTCCGTTTCCATGTGACCAGCCAAGTTTGGGCCCAGTCCGACACAGTAGCTGACCGAATTCGATTGACCCAAAGTGTCAAAACGAAGTCGGGTCAATTCCGTACACTCGGCCCAAATATGGAATTTCAAGCCCGTTTTTTTGCAACCTCTTGGACCTTCGTAGACTACCTGGCGTGGGCTTCCCTGAAGTGGCCTGCTGACTCTGGGTTGCTGGTACAGGAACATCCAAGGACTGGTTCGACTGACCCGAACTCTGGTCTGAACTGATGTCCTTATCAGTAATTCACCTCCAGAGCTAGGTAGAAGTCTCCCTCCTTAGACACTCCTCCGGCCAGGGCGGACATGGCCACCTCGTGGTTGAGATGGTCAACTTATAGGAGGGCCATGTTGAAGCGGCCAAGGTAACTCTTCAGTGACTCCTCCTCTCTCTGCTTGATCTCGGAGAGGGAGTCGGATCTCCGTCGCTAGCGACGGCTACTGACGAACTGGCTAATGAGCAGACAGCTCAGCTCATCGAAAGAATCAATGGAACCTGGTTTTATGTTGTTGAACCAGGTTTGGGCAAATCCCCTTAAGGTGGAGGGGAAGGCTCTGCACAAGATCGCATTTGATGCCCCGTGGAACATCATGATGGATCTGAAGCTGCTGAGATGGTCATCGGGATTGATGGATCCATGATACGGCTCGATGGTAGGGAGCTTGACATGAGGGGGAATCACTTCCCTCATGATACTCTCGGAGAAGGGGATGCCCTGCTCCGCTTTCGGCTGGGATGGAGGAGCTTGCCTGACGGCGTCCAACTCTCGACGCCACTCTTACCGCGTCTCCTGCATCTGATGTCTGATCCCTTCATCCAGAGTGGTATGAGGGACCGGGCGAGGAGAAGATGGCAGCGATGTCGAATCCTGAGAAGACATCGAGGAGGGGGAGCAAATCTATCTGAATCTGAGCGGGCTCTTCCCTCCAGTTCGCTATAGTACCAGCTTCACCTTTGCAGGCCGGTGACCGCGATCCGCTGCCCTAGGCAGATCGGAAGAAGAAATTACTGACGGAACAGGGGCAGCAGCCTCCTCATGGGGTTGAGAGGCAGGGATAGCAGTTTCGGGGATCACCTGGAATCCCTAGACCAACTGGTCAAGGCTTGGACTTGCTGAACCAGAGTGGCGAACTAGTCCAGGGTTACCACCGTTGCCGGTGGCAAAGGAGTTTCAGCTGGCGGTGGTAGCGGAGGTGTTGCATCACTAATTAGATCAGGCCTTTGAGAGGCGGCCTGGTCCTGAGCTTCAGAGGTAGCTCTCTTCCGATTGGCCATTAGAGGATGCTTTGCTCTGGTTTTTTGAGACTTGTCTCCTGGATCACAAGTTTATGGGACTTGAGGACCCTTCCTCTAGCGCCAATCTGTTGCCATGGAAATCTATTCTCCGACTCGGGTGCGCTTTCGGCTCCTGATCCAGACGTCGATCTCATCGCCTCAGGGTGAACTTGCAAGACAGTCCACACGCAGAGGGTGCTATGGGGATTGCCCTCTGCGGAGGACCCTCCGATGCCCAAGTCAGTGGAGATTCACAACAAGCATATGTGAGAAGAAGACTCTCACAGAGAGATGTTCCTCCAGGCTCTTGTGAGAGCTCTAATGGAGTATGAGACTTAGTGAGTGAAAAATGAATGCGTAAAGGGTTGTCTTAGAGTTTACGTGCGTACCTGAGAGGTTGGAATGCTATAGTATTTATAGGTGATCACTTGATTCCTTGGACATGCCCTGGATGGGGTCTGAAAACTGTTAGGATTCAAATCAAGTTTGTTATGAGGCTGGTAGGGTCCGTATCTTGTCAGTTAGAGGATCGACGATTGGGAAAGCTGGTTGATGCCTTGAGCTTGATGATCACACAGACCTAGGCCACTCTCGCAGATCCTAGGCCACTTCTGGGCATGATTCATCGCCTGGAATCTTATTCAGCTATGTGGATTTGAACTCTCCCACGCTGGATTCTGCAGAGGTATTTTGAATGTCGTGGTTGGCCTGAATGAGGAATAGCCTAGTTTTTCGAAGTGTAAAATGGATCGGCTCGAATGACCAAGGAATGGCTCGGCTCAGATGGCCGAAGTATAAGGATAGTTCAGGTTACCGAGGAATAAGGATAGCTCAGCTCGAATGGCCGAAGTGTAAGGATAGCTCGGATTATCGAGGAATAAGGATAGCTCGGCTCGGATGGCCGAAGTATAAAGGTAGCTCAGGTTACCAAGAATAAGGATAGCTCGGCTCGGATGGCCGAAGTATAAAGGTGGTCCGGGTTGTCAGGGTGATCCGACTTCATCAAAGCTGATTTGATCTTGTCGCTAAATGTTACGCCAGCTGGCCAGCTGGCTAGCAGGGTGTTTGGATTGAGTGCGACCCCATCGCCAATGTGAGCGGTCAATAATGCAATGATGATTTTATCCCTCATTAGATATGCTGAGCAATAATGATACAATCTATCAATTTATGTTAAAGAGAGAAACTATTTCTTTCTATTAACTTTTTTTAATTATCTTTTCAAATAAATTGGTATAATATGCTTTGTGTTTGAAAGGCATACTTAACATTCCAAAATAGATCCATATTGAATGAAAAAGAAAGTATTATATGCTTATAACTCAAGTTCACTTGCTACCCATTAATTTTCATTTGAGTTTTTGAGCTATGTAATTTTGTTTGCTAATAGAATTAATTAGACCAATAGTTAAGCTTAGTATGCTATAAATAGTATCAGAAGTTCATTAACCTAATACGTGGGTTTGAGATGTTTTCAATAGTATTAGAGCTGATATAAGTGTTTGAAAGTTGATGGAATATCATATTTATAGCATTATAAGGGAGGATATTGTAACATAATAAAAAAACTTAGTGATGACGCCCGATCACCTGTATTGAGAGCCAGGGAGACTGATCTGGTCGCCGATGAGATTCTCGCCCAACCAGACAACCTGCAAGAAGTCCCAAGACTGGAGGGGTTCTCTGGTGGGGACCCTTCGATGCTTAAATCAGTGATCGAGGTCACAGCTGAGGAAGAGCTCGAGAGAGCTCCTTTAGGGTGCAGAAAGCTCTGAGATGGCATTTCTCTCAGATAATGGAATGAGAGGGTGATTATTTGTGCATACCTTAGTCTCTTGCGGACTTACTCTTTTATAGGCAGTTGGGACCTGCATGGGGATTAGCCGCGTGACATTCCGCGAGGGGGAGATATCCGCGGGACATGTGGGGGTTACGTGAATTTAGGGCTGATTGGTGGGTCCTGTCCCATCAGAGAGGTGAAGCCGGCGGTTGGTAGACCAAGTCTCATCAGTCGACGGAGTCAGTCGGTAGGTGGGACTGGTCCCATCGATAGCGTGGTCAGGTGGTAGGTGGGTTTGGTTTCATCAGGCTGCGCTGGTCAAAGGGGTGATGGTTCTGGCAGACGTGGGGCTGACCTAGAGAGGTTGGGGCCGCCTCGGCTACCTTGGAGGCGCCAGGGCCGACTTGAAGAGGTCGGGGCCATCTCGGCTGATTTGGAGACACCGATACGAACGGGGCCGATCTGAGGAGGTCGGGGCCGCCTCGGCTGACTTAGAGATGCCGGGGTGGATGGGGCCAACCTGAGGAGTTCGGGGCCGCCTCGGCTACCTTGGAGACGCTGGGGCCGATGGGGTGACCTGAGGAGGTCGGGGCTGCCTCGACTGACTTGGAGATGCTGGGGCAGATGGGGCCAACCTGAGGAGGTCGGGGCCGCCTCGGCTACCTTGAAGATGCCGGGGCCGACGAGACCGACCTAAGGAGGTCGGGGCCGCCTCGACTGATTTGGAGATGCCAGGGCCGACGGGGCTGACCTGAGGAGGTTGGGGCCGCCTCGGCTGACTTGGAGACGCCGGGGCGGATGGGGCCAACCTAAGGAGGTCAGGGCTGCCTTAGCTACCTTGGAGATGCCGGGGCCGACGGGATGTGTTTGTGCCACGTGGTTGATTTTGCCATGATTATTCCTATGGCTTTTTAGCTACATCATTAGCCACATCAGATGCCCCCCGCTCCTGAGCACGAAGGGCCACGTGTCAGCTGTCCTTTGGGTGAAAGGGGCACGAAAATTCGAAAATTGATGATCAGTTACGGGTGCCTTCAATGGTCCGATGAGTCGACGCGCCTTCCCGAGGCGATGTCGCTTCGAAAATCTTCCATAATCATGTGGTAGGTAGGCGCTGACGTCGGCTCCGATTGTCTCGAGGGGGTGCTTCTTGAAGGATGGGAGAAAGGTGGGCGCCATCATTGCCTCCCTGCTTTTCAAGCAGTGCTATTGGCCAGAGATCCTGCTCCTCAGCGGAACCGAGGCAGCATGCCTCGGGTGTGAGCAAAATGGCTGGCACTTGAGAACCCGGCGCAATGGGTGAAGGTCACGCGGCAAATTCTTGGGCAATGCAATTTGAAAGTTGGGTATAAAAGGCGCTCCATGGGCTTGGGGGAGAGCTTTACATCACAAACGCTTCACTGCCTCCTTCCTTCTTGAGCTTCCTTGCAAACCAAGACCTCCAGGCTTCATCTTCTTACCAATTTTCAGGTTAGTCTCCATTTTTCACCCTTCACCTTTGACCCATGGACCGTAGGGCCATTAGGAAGGGTAAGAGGCATGTGGTAGAGTCGTCCCCCTCCCCTGGTGAGGACCACACCTCAACTGTCAGCCAAATGCCCCAGCCATTAGGTGGGATCACGATCCGCGACCGACTGAGGGCGAGTGACCAATCCCCGGTGAGAGCAGTTCCCATTTCTTCCCGTCGTCTGGCATCTCCTCCGGTAGCTGGACTCGACCCAGCGGGGCTAGAGGGGATTGCTTCCACCATGACCCCTGAAGAGGTAGAGGCCCTTAGGGTCATGTATAGGGTTCCTGATTTTATTCGTCTGTCTGCGCTGGGACCTGAGGACAGAGTGACCTCCATCCTTCCAGGTCGGGTCGTTCTGTACAAAGAGTTCTTTCGGTGCGGGCTGCGGCTTCCTTTCCACCCCTTTTTTCCTAAATATTTTGAATATATATAGGTTAGTGCTGACGCAGTTGACTCCGAACTCGATTCGGATCTTCTGCGCCTTCGTCATCCTTTGTCATTTCCAGGTTCCACGGCCAATCTGTCTCTATTCCGAGTTTTCTATAAGCTTCACCGCCAGGGTGAGGGAGCCTGGTGGGTTTTTACCGCTAGACCGGGTAGGGCCCTTCCTTTAGGTCTTCCATCCAAAATCAGGGGGTGGAAATCTCGATTCCTTTTCGCCCATGTGGAGGGAGTGAGGACCGATTGGGGGGAACCGGACGTCAGCTCCAACGAGAATTCTGTTGGGAATTGTATCCTAAAGCTAATCATTTGATGATTGTGCTAATATAAATTGTATATAAATTGATATATTAATAAAATTTATTTGGCAGTTTATTCATTACAAGAACATCTTCTTAATACTCCTGATTGTAATGAAGCCCTTAGGATCTTCTTTCACGATAAAGGAGGACTTGTCTTTGAAGGTCCTCAAAAAGATTCGCGACCATATGATATACTATGACAGAGCCATAGTACTATCAATTATAGGATGTTGTATATCATATTTGTTGGTTGTCCTCTTAACCAAGGAGTGTAGAGACACTGGTATGACATACAGGTGAAAGTGTAGGAGTACATTTCATCGAATGTGACTCATTTCTGGATACTCTACTGTCAAGAGTTAATCCGAGAAGATATAGGTATAAGTATCCTTTAGACCTAAAGATCACAACCAGTGGCTTACAAGCAACTCATTGTACTTAGGTGCCGGACCACCTGGATTTCTAATCCAGCTACAAAAGGTTACTAGGTGCAGTCAAGTACTTATGGTAGTCAGTTGTAGATCAAGATAGAATTTGACCTATCCCGTTAAAAGGAGAAATGCTTGTGTTTCAATTTAGCAAGACCTTGGCCAAGGCACTTCATGTGAAAGTCACATGATCACTAAAATTGAAATCACTTTATGGATTTGCTATTTAGAGTTGACAGGCTCTTAAGCCATCCTTAGCATTTGTGGTCAAGAGGATGAATTATATGGTAACTATTTCTTAGGATTCTTGGAGTTTGCTCGGCAACTCTTCGACCTATCTGGACGTCGGGTTCCATTGCTAGATGGGCACATCGATTAGTATAGAAAGTTGTTTCTATGCTACCGGCTTAGGTTCGAACCTAGAGAGTCACATACATAGAAGTTTCCTAGGATGATCTGTTTGATGATCAACGATTGAGAATCGTATATGATTTAATTAATCAATTTGATTGATTGAATTATCTCAATTGGGTTAAGTACAATTGAATAAGATTCAATTTGGTTTAAGTCTATTAGAAAGACTAGTCAATTTCAAATATTGATTTAAAATTAGACTTGATTTGAATTTAAATAGATTTAGGACTAGCCAAATTTGATTTGGGCTAGGACCATGATCTATGTGGGTTCAGTCCAATAAATTCAGATTAGTTTAAACCAAAAACTAAACCCAAACCTCTCGCATATAGAATTTAATGTCTTGCATTAATCTTCTCCAAACAATTCCATGGAATTCTAAAGTGTTAGAATAAATGCTCATCTTTGTATTAACCAAGCGCTACGGTTCGATGACTCTTTGATTTTTATCGAACGTCGAATTAACCAAGCGCTACGATTCGATGACTCTTTTGTTTTTTACCGAACATCGGAATTAACCAAGCGCTACGGTTTGGTGTCTCTTTGGTTTTCGCCAAGCGGCGGAATTCTAAATGTTAGAATTTAATGGGCTGGCTAAAAAGAGACTATAAATAGAGGACATCCCTCACCAGATTACTCAGAAGAGAAAAACAACACACGATATATCGTGAATTGATTTTCTAAAGAATTAGAATAGAAAATCCTGATGATTCTGATGCTAACGGAAGTGTGGAGGATCCTAGAAGAAGAATTTCAAGTGGAAGGATTCAAGATCAGCAAAGTCATTTTCCGCGAGCTAGCACTCCTAGGAATCTGATCATTCGGGGCTTCGCGTGGACAATACTAGAGGCCGGACGATTGAACGGCTGCATAGCATAAAAGGATTTACCAATTGCCTTCAAGGTAAGTGATATGATTCCTAGATCTTAAGGCATGCTTCAAGATAAGAAGTATGACTTCTTGCCTTGAAGATCAAGACATGATCTTGATAGTTTTATTTATATGCATATTTTGGATTAATCGATCCTATATATAAGGCAAAGATATGATCTTGATGCATGTTAGATAGATTAGTATGTAATCTTTAAATTTTTGCATTGATAATTATTATCAATTTTTTAAAACATGCATGCCTCGGAGATTGTTTCTCCCTTCAAATGGTATCAGAGCGATGGTTTCGTATTAATCTAATTTATTGCATGTAAATTAATGCTCCTATTAATTGTGTAATCAAGGCTAAAACAAATCTTAGGTCTATTCGGTCATAGATGGATTGAAAATCCAAATTACCCATTTAACGAGGTATTCTGTGACATATTACCGTAATAATTTAAATTGATCTTTGGCTTCAAAACACTGATTACACACACTCTCAAAATATGTTTTATATTTGATACATATTGATGTTGTATAAAAACATAATATTTGCATGTTTAGTATAAAATATAGATATGATATATGATGGCATGATGTCTATGTTATGAAACATACAAATATTTATGAGAGTCTAATTTGAATGTCAAATGCTAATTCATAATCTCTTTAGATATGATCTAAATATAGGAATTATGAGTAGTAACATAATACATGTGATGCTTGATTGAAATATATGACATGTAAACATGAAATATATTTAATCCTTTGGGTTAGCTAAATAGGGTCCATAAAGGGTTAGACCCTAAGGTTTAAATCAACTGGACTATAAGAGTATTTGATCAAATCTAATTAGATTAGGTTAAGAATGCTCTAAATCAAACAATAGTTGTAGTTGATCATGTCCTTCTCTTTGATTAAACCAAATGGAAGTAGATTAGGCTCCGTGGTTGAGTATGAATCTCTTAGATGGTCAAATCAGAATTGGTTAACCATATGATGTCAAGGTGAGTTGGCAAGTTGCTCTAGGATCAACGATCGAATGGTTTTTAATTGGGAGCTACTCGTATTGATGCGTCTTTAACGAGTTAATGGCATATCCCTCCCATCGATCTCACTCACCTGGTCAATATGGTGAACCATTTATGATTCAGATCATTTACTTGATTCGGGTTGACCCATGCCTGTAAGGAAATTAGTCTGACTGATTTAGGTGCCACTTAACCTAACTTAATCTTGTTTCATTCTACCGATTTCATAGATTCAGTGGGAGAACTTGATTAGTCAATTTATCTACAAATTATTAAATCATCTAAAATTATTAGGTCCTTAAAATGAAATAGTTATATGATAACTAAATCATAGCCTCCCATTAAGGTGGGTGATAATGAGTCCGATGTCTTGATAATCATTGGAGGCACTCCATGCCTGGTACTTATCAACCATCGGAATTATCATTCATTATATGATAAGTCAGTGTAACTATTACATAGACAGTCAGGTGAGCCGAGCTTCACTCGGGCTTGGTTGTCTATTGATAGGTTACACTGATTATATCATTTAATAGTTGGACCTAACCAGAACTTTCAGTGGAGGCACTTTATGCATGCTAAAGAGGTATATGGGGCAAAACTGAATACAAAGAATTGTTTGGGGAAACAATTAGTTTTGAACCTACTCTTAGATGCATATGGGTTAGCCAAGCTTCACTTGGGCCTGTATGTAGTTTATGTAGATCTTAGTGCTCGCTAAAGAATTAAGAATAATTCTTCGAATTGGGGTGTAGAGGCTGCCAATTTGAATAAAATAGTGGGAGAATCTTTAGACTAAAGTCTAAGTCTTTAGACTGAATCAATTTATATACTAATAAACTTTAGTTTTTCCTTATGCAGAACATGGCCACTAATTTATCATTAAGGTCTCTATTGGATAGTGACAAGTTGAATGGTTCCAATTTCAATGGCTGGTTCAGAAAACTTAAGATCGTCTGTGAGCAGGAGAGGATTCTATATATTCTGAATAATCCTGCACCAAAGATACCTGATGCAAACACCCAAAGTTCTGAGAGAGACACTTATAAGAAGTGGCTCAATGATAGAACTAGCGTGCGTTGTATCATGCTAGCAGCAATGAACGATGAATTCGGTCGCCGGTTCGAGAATGCTCAACCAGAAGAAATCATTCAAGCAATGAATGAATCTTTCGGCACACCCGATGATGTTGAAAGGCATAAGACTAGTTGTGCTATTTTCAATGCTCGAATGAGGGATGGATCTCCTGTCACTGATCATGTATTGTACATGATCGAGAAGATAGAACTCCTAAGCAAGCTCGGCTTTCCCTTACATGAGCAGTTGGGAAAAGATGCGATCCTGAATTCCTTGCCTCCATCCTTCCAACCTTTCCTTACTCATTTTCGAATGACAAAGACTGCAGTCAACTACCACGATTTGTTGGGGTTGTTACAGAACTTTGAGAAGGATAACCAGCTCTCTAAGGGTTTGGTTAATGTGGTTGAAGGATCTAAGGTAGGGCATAAACCCTTTGGGAAAGGGAAGAAGAAAAAGAATAATAAAAGGTGCAACATGCTAGGACATCTATAAGGGGTCAGATGCAGAAGAAGAAAGTTGATAAAAGTCAAGCTGAATGCTTTCACTGCAAGATGCAAGGGCACTGGAAGAGGAACTGTCCTCTTTACATTACCATACTTTATCAAAACAGGCCAAAGAAGAAAAAGAAGCAAATGTTGCTCAACAAGGTATTTATATGATAGCACCTTGTAGTTTTTCTGTATATGATAATCAGACCTGGGTATTGGATACTGAGAGTCCTTTTAACATTTGCAATTCATTGCAGGGACTACAGGTCACCAGAAGATTTGAGGACAATAAAAGATTCCTTAATGTCGGCGATGGAAGATTAGTTCCAGTTCTAGCATTAGGAGTACTTGAAATAGTTTTCAATAGAAATGTCATTATACTAAATGATTGTCATTTTTGCCCAACGTTCTTGTTGAACGTAATTTCTATAGGCCTTCTGGCCAAAAGTCATTATGAAATTTTAATAAAGGATATTATTTGAATATCATTATGAATGGAGTCACTGTAATGACTGGGCATTTATCTAATGATATTATATATTATCACAGCCTGTGAATGTAGTGTACAATTCAAGTAAGCGCCCTAGAACAACTGATGTCACAGACATTTATCTTCGGCACCATCGGCTGGGTCATATCAATAAGAACAGATTAAACAGGTTAACTCAGAGGGCATCCTTCGAGTTGATGATTGTGAATCATTAACTACCTGTGAATCCTGTCTTCTTGGTAAAATGACCAAGTCATCTTTTACTGAAAAAGGTGAAAGAGCCAAAGAGCTATTGAGTCTAGTACATAGTGATGTATGTGGACCAATGAGCACTTGTGCCAAAGGTGGATATTACTACTTCATTACTTTTACAGACGACCTTTTAGGTTTGATTATGTCTATCTTATAAGACATAAATCTGAGTCGTTTGAAATATTCAAACTATATCATAAAGAAGTAGAAAAACAAACAGGAAAATGTATTAAGACCCTTCGATCAGATCAAGGAGGCGAATACCTTTCCAATAAATTTGTGACATATTTAAGAGAGAATGGGATTCTCTCCCAATGGACTCCTCCTGGAACACCGCAGCATAACGGTGTGTCAGAAAGAAGGAATCGAACTCTGTTAGACATGGTTCGGTCCATGATGGGTTTTGCGAGCTTGCCAATATCAATTTGGGGATACACATTAGAATCAGCTTGTCATATTCTTAATAAGGTTCCAAGTAAGTCTATTTCTAAAACTTCACATGAGATGTGGTATGGACATAAACCGGTTATTATCTATCTGAGAGTCTGGGAGTGTCTGGCTTATATGAATCATGCAAAATCAGACAAACTTGAACCCAAATCTGACAAATATTTTTTTATCGGCTATCCGAAAGAGACCAAAGGATATTACTTCTACAATACTGAAGAACAAAAGTTGTTCATTAGTAATAGAGCAGTTTTTTTTGAAAAGGAGTTCCTTAGTGAAGGAACAAATAGCTCTAATGTTAAACTTAAGGAAGTTCATCAAGTAGAAGGAACAACACAAACCAGTGAACCCTTAGAATCTGAGTTGATTATATCAAACTCAAAACCTATTTTAGATGCACCATTAAGGCAATCTGGTAGAGTACCACATCAATCGGACAGATACTTAGGTTTCTTGGTCCAGAATGATGATCCTGTTGAACTCGATGAGAACAACAAGGATCCGATCACCTATATGGATGCTATGCAAAGGACTGACTCTAATAAATGGCTTGAGGCCATGAAATCCGAACTTGACTCCATGAAGGACAATAATGTATGGACATTAGTTGACCCACCCGAAGGGATAAAACCCATGAGGTGTAAGTGGGTTTTCAAGAGGAAAAGAGGTACAGACGGAAAGGTTGAGACCTATAAAGCACGTCTGGTTGCTAAGGGGTATCGTCAACATTATGGTATTGACTATGACGAAACATTTTCTCCTATGGCAATGCTGAAATCCATTCGGATTATGCTAGCTATAGCAGCACACTTCGATTATGAGATTTGGCAGATGGATGTTAAAACTACTTTTCTAAATGGTGATTTAGAAGAATATGTGTATATGATACAGCCTGAAGGTTTTATATCTGAAGATGAGTCTAAAGTGTGCAGGCTACAGAAGTCCATTTATGGACTTAAGCAAGCATCTAGGAGTTGGAACATACGATTTAATAAAGTGATCAAATCTTATGGCTTTATTAAAAAATAAAGAAGAACCTTGCATTTATAAATGGGCTAACGATTCCATTATTGTATTTCTTGTATTATATGTGGATGATATCCTCTTAATCGGGAATGATATTCCTGAATTACAAGGAATAAAGACATGGTTATCATCACAATTCTCCATGAAAGATCTGGGAGAAGCATCATACATCCTAGGATGAAGATCTGTAGAGATAGATCTAAGAGGATGCTTGGTTTATCCCAATCTACGTACATTGACACAGTGCTAAAGAGGTTTAGCATGGAGAATTCCAAGAAGGGCTAGCTTCCGATAGGCCATGGAATTCATCTTTCTAAGAAGGATTGTCCGACAACTCCTAATGAAAGAGAACGTATGAGTCGAATTCCATATGCTTCGGTAGTGGGATCGATTTGTACACCATGACATGTACAAGACCAGATGTGGCATACTCACTAGGAATAGTGAGTAGATACCAATCTGATCCAGGAGAAAAATACTGGCAAGTTGTTAAGACAATCCTTAAGTATTTAAGAAATACTAAGGACCAGTGGTTAGTCTATGGAGAGTCTGATTTGAAACTTATTGGATATACTGATTCCAGTTTCCAATCAGATCATGATGATAGCAAAAGTGTATCGGGTTTCGTGTTTATCTTGAATGGTAGAGCTATTTGCTGAAAAAGTTTCAAGCAACATACAGTGGCAGATTCGGTGTGCGAGGCAGAGTACATCGCTGCATCAGATGCTACGAAAGAAGTTGTGTGGCTGCAAAAGTTCATCTCCGAGCTTGGAGTGACACCTTCCATAGATGGACCAGTCTTGTTGTACAGTGACAGCACTGGTGCCATAGCTCAAGCAAAGGAACCACGAGCACATCAGCGCACTAAGCACATACTGCGCTGGTTTCATCTTATTCGAGAGATTGTAGACCGAGGTAACATAAATCTTCAGAAGATTGATGGAAAGGAAAACCTAGGTGACCCATTTACTAAAGCACTCAACATCAAGGAGTTTGACAACTATAAGTTGAAGATGGGTATTAGACACTGTAATGAGTGGCTTTAGGCTAAGTGGGAGTTTGTTGGGAATTGTATCCTAAAGCCAATCATTTGATGATTGTGCTAATGTAAATTGTATATAAATTGATATATTAATAAAAGTTATTTGGCAGTTTATTCATTATAAGAACATCTTCTTAATACTCCTGATTGTAATGAATCCCTTAGGATCTTCCTTCACGATAAAGGAGGATTTGTCTTTGAAGGTCCTCAAAAAGATTCGCGACCATATGATATACTATGACAGGGCCATAGTACTATCAATTATAGGACGTTGTATATTATATTTGTTGGTTGTCCTCTTAACCAAGGAGTGTAGAGACACTGGTATGACATACAGGTGAAAGTGTAGGAGTACATTTCACCGAACGTGACTCATTTCCGAATATTCTACTATCAAGAGTTAATCCGAGAAGATATAGGTATAAGTATCCTTCAGACCTGAAGATCACGACCAGTGGCTTACAAGCAACTCATTGTACTTAGGTGCCAGGCCACCTGAATTTCTAATCCAGCTACGAAAGGTTACTAGGTGCAGTCAAGTACTTGTGGTAGTCAGTTGTGGATCAAGATGGAATTTGACCTATCCCGTTAAAAGGAGAAATGCTTGTGTTTTAATTTAGCAAGACCTTGGCCAAGGCACTTCATGTGAAAGTCATATGATCACTAAAATTGAAATCACTTTATGGATTTGCTATTTAGAGTTGACATGCTCTTAAGCCATCTTTAGCATTTGTGGTCAAGAGGATGAATTATACGGTAACTGTTTCTTAGGGTTCTTGGAGTTTGCTCGGTAACTCTTCGACCTATCCAGACGTCGGGTTCCATTGCTAGATGGGCACATCGATTAGTATAGAAAGTTGTTTCTATGCTACCGGCTTAGGTTCGAACCTAGAGAGTAGAGAGTCATACGCATAGAAGTTTCTAGGATGATCTGTTTGCTGATCAACGATTGAGAATCGTATATGATTTAATTAATCAATTTGATTGATTGAATTATCTCAATTGCATTAAGTACAATTGAATAAGATTCAATTTGGTTTAAGTCTATTAGAAGGACTAATCAATTTCAAATATTGATTTAAAATTAGACTTGATTTGGATTTAAATAGATTTAGGACTAGCCAAATTTGATTTGGGCTAGGACCATGATCTATGTGGGTTCAGTCTAATAAATTTAGATTAGTTTAAACCAAAAACTAAACCCAAACCTCTCACATAAGTCTGAAAGATTAAATTCACATATAGAATTTAATGTCTTGCATTAATCTTCTCCAAACAATTCCATCGGAATTCTAAAGTGTTAGAATAAATGCGCATCTTTGTATTAACCAAGCGCTATGGTTCGATGACTCTTTGGTTTTTACCAAACGTCGGAATTAACCAAGCGCTACGATTCGATGACTCTTTGGTTCTTTACCGAACATCGGAATTAACCAAGCGCTACGGTTCGGTGTCTCTTTGGTTTTTGCCAAGCGGCGGAATTCTAAATGTTAGAATTTAATGGGCTGGCTAAAAAGAGACTATAAATAGAGGACATCCCTCACCAGATTACACAGAAAAGAAAAACAACACATGATATGTCATAAATTGATTTTCTAAAGAATTAGAATAGAAAATCCTGGTGATTCTGGTGCTAACAGAAGTGTGGAGGATCCTAGAAGAAGAATTCAAGTGGGAGGATTCAAGATCAGCAAAGTTGTTTTCCGCGAGCTAGCACTCTCGGAATCCGATCATTCGGGGCTTCGCGTGGACGATACTAGAGGCTGGACGATTGAACGACTGCAGAGCATAAAAGGATTTACCAATTGCCTTCAAGGTAAGTGATATGATCCCTAGATCTTAAGGCATACTTCAAGATAAGAAGTATGACTTCTTGCCTTGAAGATCAAGACATGATCTTGATAGTTTTATTTATATGCATATTTTAGATCAATCGATCCTATATACAAGGCAAAGATATGATCTTGATGCATGTTAGATAGATTAGTATGTAATCTTTAAATTTTCGCATTGATAATTATTATCAATTTTTTAAAACATGCATGCCTCGGAGATTGTTTCTCCCTTCAAATTCGGTCGTTAGCGATAAGGACGGGGAACTCTTCCGCTACTTCTCGTCCTCCCAGATTTCTTCCTACAAGGATCTCCTGTCCGAGGAGAACTTGTATGAGGCCAAGCTGGCCCCAGCAGTCGGTGAGCACAAAAACCCATCCCTCTCGCCCTCGGCTGGGCGTTGCCTTTGCCATTCATTGCCTCACTCCCCTTCTCTTCTCTCTCTCTCTTTTTTTTTTTGTACTGATCTGTGTTTTCTGTGCAGCAATGAGAATTCCTGCGGAGAAATTCGAGACCCTCACACGCCAGAAGAGACTAGTGGCCGGCGGGCAGGCGAGGCCAGCCAAGAGGGTATGGAGAGGAGCCCGTGTCGAGCCGGCCAAGACCTCAGAACCCCCCGTAGCTCAGGCGCCTGCGGAAGAGCCGGTTAGGGAGGTACCGGCTGAAGGAGCGGTCCCCGGGCTAGCCGGGGCCAAAACAGAAGAGGGGGAGATCCCAGCCACCATCGAGGCTGTCGTGGTGGTTTTAGATCCATAGGAGGAAGTCCCTGCTGCCGCCAATTTACACGAGGTGGGGCAGGTTGCAGTTGCCAAAAGCCCTTCGGCTCCCGCCGAGCCGAGACGGAGAAGGTGCCCCGCTCAGCCGGAGAGGGGGTGGTTACCGTTAGAAGTTTCAATGCCGGGGCGAGGCGGCCCCGCGAGCATAGAGCCAAGCCAGGGAGCTCATCCCGGCGATCCATGCACTGCCCGGATCGACGATCGGTTGATGAAGCGCTGGGGGGGCCAGCGCGACCGGCACCCAGGCTTTCCACCATGGAGGACGCAGCGCGGGCCACCATCCTCCTATCAAGGGCATGAACGTCGGCGACCGACGAGGAAATGGGGCGGCAGTCCCATGCCGCCATCCTAGACATGGTGATGGTAAACGTACTCCAGGTAATCCTTCGAACATAACCTCTTTTTGACATACCTTGGTCAATATGTGGCTGATAAATTTCTCTGGTATAGCTAGCCAATAGGGCCTTTGCCCTTCGTGCGGCGGCGACCCATACAGGAGAGGCGCTCACACGCACCTTCAGACGGGCCGACAAGTATAAAGAGAAGAGCCGGGCGCTGTCCGAGAAGCTTGCTCGGCAGCAGAAGGAGGCCAAGGCCTGGGAGGAGGACCTGAGCGGCCGGGCGAGGGAAGCGGAGTGCCGAGCTGAAGTCAAGAGAAACCGAGCCTCCGCAGCCGAGACTAAGCTGGCGCTGACATCGGCCAGGCTGGAGTCGGCCAGCAAAAGGATTGAGGAGCTGACCCGCCAGCTCCAACAGTCGAAGAACCGGGTCAAAATGGCCATGGATGAGGTCCAGGTCGTGATGGAAAAGGCTGCCGCGGCTGAGAGAGCGGCGGTCAATGCGAGCCATGAACGGGCCGAGGCAGTGGCCCATGCTCATGAGGCTAGTGCCCGCACCGAGGAGGCAGAAAGCAGGGCCTGAGAAGCCGAGGCACATGCCAGGGAGGTTGAGGCCAGGGCCAAGGCACGAATCCTTGAGGCCGAGGCCAGGGCGGAGGCACAGATTCGAGAGGCCAAGGCTAAAGTGACTAACGCCATCGCCGATTTTAAGGCCTCGGCATAGTTCGAGCAGGAGGTCATCGAGGCTAGTTTTGACGCCTACGTGAAGGGCTTCAAACTTTGCAAGGAGAAAGTGTCTGCAGCCCTCAATATCAATAGCTCTAATCTTGAAACGATCCAGCCCGGGGATCTTGGCGAAGAACCGACGGAGGATGAAGAGGACAGAGAGGAGTCGGGGCTGAGCGAGCCCTAGAACAGCCTTGCATTTTTGTTTTATGCAACTTTGTATTTTTCCCTTTCTTTTTGTAACTGACCCTAGATCAGATTTTGTAATCATTATAAAGTACTTAATGAAAAAGGAGTCATTTTGCAAATGTCTTGTTTCTCTTCTTGTGAGCATCATGTATGTCAGAGGCACCGCGGCGGGTCCATGGACTTAGGCATGAGGGTAACCGAACATGTTTGTAGAAACTCGCGCTGCTAGATAGGCTCATAATTAGCTGGAGTAACATGGCGCCGGCTACGACCGTTTAGGAATGCTTTTAGAGTTCTCCCACGAATTTAGAGAGTCCTGATTGAGGCAATCTACTCACAGTTAGGAAGATCTTTCCTTTAGACTACCTTTGGCACCTTGTCCATCTTTTTGATAATAACTTGAACGAGTCGGCAAAAATCCGGGCCGCCAACTAAGCTTTCGAATCATTTGGTCCCGGACCAGCTAAGTAAATCAATCAACCGCTGGCCATGAGGGAGAACCCGGGTGGTTCTGAACAGCTTTTGAGAGCTTGAACGGGCACTAGGCTGTAAGATTCAAGGAGGGGTCTTTGGAGGCCAGCTTCGAAGGCTATTTTGGCGGGCAAAGTTCGTTGGGGACGGCGCATAACCGAGCAACGCCCTTTTAGTCATGGCGCTAATGAGCTCTAACCTTGAACTGTCTTAGAGACCCGCGCACCAAGGCCAAGGCTGAGAGGAAGAGTTGGGACAAGGCTGACCAGGATGAGGTTGGGGCGAAAGCCCAAGGTCGGCGCCGGGCAGAAGCGGGTGCCCATCGACCAATTAGCCCTTGGCAGCTGAGGTAGACTTAGAGTTGCTAAGGCGAAGTTGTGGTCATCAGAAGCCTTCTAAACCCTGGAGGGCGACCCGGGAGTTAAGAGTCATCAAGTTCCTTTTGAATCCCGAAGAGTGACCTAAGAGTTGGGAGTCATCAGGTTCCTTTTGAATCTCGAAGGATGACCTGAGAGTTGGGAGTCATCAGGTTCCTTTTGAACCCCAAAGGGTGACCTGAGAGTTGGGAGTCATTAGGTTCCTTTTGAACCACCTCGGGGGTGTAGGAACCGCTGCGAGGGGTGACTCAACCAGTTACGGAGCCTCCAGAGACTTGAACGACTCAGGAGCACCATCGTGCCGGGGCCGAGTGGTGTCCCATGGGCCGCGATGCCGACGAGATCCTTTTGAACCACCTTGAGGGTTTAGAAACCACTGCGAGGGGCAACTCGTCCGGTTACGGAGCCTCCAGAGACTTGAACGATGCGGGGGCACCGCCGTGCCGGGGCTGAGTGGTGTCCCATGGGCCGCGATGCCAGCGAGGTCCTTTTGAACTGCCTCGGGGGTTTAGGAACCGCTGCGAGGGGTGACTCGTCCGGTTACGGAGCCTCCAGGGACTTGAATGATTCGGGGGCATCACCGTGCCGGGACCAAGTAGTGTCCCATGGGCTGTGATGCCGGTGAGGTCCTTTTGAACTGCCTCGGGGGTTTAGGAACCGCTGCGAGGGGTGACTCGTCCGGTTACGGAGCCTCCAGGGACTTGAACGACTCGGGGGCACCGCCGTGCCGGGACTGAGTGGTGTCCAATGGGCCGCAATGCCGGCGAGGTCCTTTTGAACTGCCTCGGAGATTTAGGAACCGCTGCGAGGGGTGACTCATCCGGTTACGGAGCCTTTAGGGACTTGAATGACTCGGGGGCACCGCTGTACCGGGGCCGAGTGGTGTCCCATGGGCTGCGATACCGGCGAGGTCCTTTTGAACCAGCTTGGGGGTTTAGGAACTGCTGCGAGGGGCGACTCATCCGGCTATGGAGCCTCTAGGGATTTGAACGACTCGAGGGCACCGCCGTGCCGGGGCCGAGTGGTGTCCCATGGGCTGCGATGCCGGCGAGGTCCTTTCTTGAGATCCGGTCCTCGGAGACAAGGAAGAAACAACTTCGGTGATGAAGAATATCCTTTATTGCTCATAGCATAAAGAGATACATCATTGATAATACTGATGGAGGTTGTCCGCATTCCAGGTACGTGGGATAGGTCAGCCATTGAGCTCTTCAATTCGGTATGCCCCTTAACAGAGTGCCTCAGTGACGCGGTAAGGACCTTCCCAATTGGCGGACAGCTTGCCCCCCTTCATCGGCTTGGACACCTCATCCTTTCTTAAAATCAAATCTCCAGGACGAAATACTTTGGAACGGACCCGAGCATTATAATACTTGGCTGCTCGTTGGCGAAAGGATGCCATATGTAATCATGCCCGATCATGTGGTTCATCGATAAGGTCGAGGTTAGCTCTTAGCTGGGCAGAGTTGTCTTCCTCGTTGTAGGACTCCACGCGCGGGCTTGGCAATCCGATTTCCACGGGAATGACCGCTTCGGACCCAAAGGCTAGACTAAAGGGGGTTTTGCCTGTCGGAGCCCTTGGGGTTTTGTGGTAAGCCCATAGTACGCTAGGAAGCTCCTCCACCTACTGACCTTTGGATCCATCCAGGCGAGTTCTGAGCCCCCTGAGGATGGTGTGATTCATAACCTCGGCCTCCCCATTGGTCTGTGGGTGGCCGACGGAGGTGAATCGATGGCAAATGCCCAGTTTATCGCAGAAAGTCTTGAATGTGGCATTGTTGAACTGGCGGCCGTTATCGGTGACGAGAGTGTGGGGTAGGCCGAAGCGGCATATGACCGACTTCCAGAAGAAGGCTTTGACTTTGTTCTCAGTGATCTTGGCCAGTGCCTCAACCTCGACCCACTTGGTGAAGTAGTCGATGGCGACAATCAGGAACCTCCATTGTCCTGAAGCTGGAGGAAATGGTTCAAGGATGTCCATCCTCCATTGGGCGAAGGGCCACGGAGCTGAGAGTGGATTCAAAGGGACAGAGGGTCGGTGCTAGATATGCACGTGGCGCTGGCAGCCATCACACTTTTGGACCAACTTGGTAGCATCGTCCCTCATGGTAAGCCAGAAATACCCTTGACGGAGGGCCTTTTGGGCCAAGGACCTGCCCCCTAGGTGATTCCCACATACGCCTTAGTGAATTTCTCTAAGGATATAATCGGTGTTGGCAGGTCCTACACACTTGAGCAGGGGGTAAGAAAAAGATCTCCGGTATAGGCGTCCATCCAAGAGGTGAATTTGAAGGCTCTCCATTTGAGTAGCTTAGCTTCATCATGATCATCAGGGAGAGTGCTGTCCGTGAGGTACCAGATGTAGGGATCCATACAGGTTGGCTCCTGGGTCAGTGGGAGGACCTCTTCTTTATCTTCTATATTGGGCCTTTTTAGGTGTTCGATGTAGGCGTCCCTTGTGAAGCCATTAGTGGAAGTGGCCAACCGGGAGAGGGTGTCGGCCTTGGCATTCTCACTCCGAAGGATATAGCTGATGCTGAAATAAGTTAGTGGAGGGACCAAGAGCCGAACCTTACCCAAGTATTGGGCCATGGTGGAGTCACGCGCCTCATACTCTCTGTTGATTTGCTCAGAGACGAGTTGTGAGTCAGTAAAAGCTTTGAGGCGTTGTATTCCAAACTCCTGAGTGAGCCTTAGCCTTGCTAGCATGGCCTCATACTCGGCCTGATTATTAGTGGCTTTGAATAGAAACCGGAGGGCACACTCCACCATCTCTCCATCTGGGCCCGCAAGAATGAGGCCGACGCCGCTTCCTTGAGAGTTTGAAGCGCCGTCCACGTGACGGATCCAGGACTCCCCATCATTTTTCAGCTCGGCAACGGGCTGCTCCATGGGAGCCTCTCGGTCGGCCCCTCTGCCCAAGTGCACTCGACCAAGAAGTCGGCCAGGACCTGGGACTTCAAGGCAAGCCGAGCTTGAAAGGAGAGATCGAACTCTCCTAGCTTGATGGCCCACTTAGCTAGTCGACCTGAGGTGTCTGGTCGAGCCAGGATGGCTCGGAAAGGTTCATCCGTGAGCACCACGATAGGATGGGCCTGGAAATATGGGCGAAGGCACCGAGCAGAAACGATCAGAGCAAAGATGATCTTTTTTGTCTTGGAGTATCTGACTTCTGCATTGTGAAGCACCTTGCTCACATAGCACACAGGTCTCGGGGTCCCATCGTCATCAAGATGCACCAAAACAGAGTTAACAGCCTCCGGGGAGGCAGCAAGGTAGATAAAAAGGTTCTCTCTGTCTTTTGGCTTCGACAAGAGTGGCGGGAAGGACAGGAATGCCTTCAGGCCATCGAAAGCCCTTTGGCAATCGTCCGTCCATTCGAAGCTATTCATCTTCTGCAGGGCTTTGAAGAAGGGCAAACATCGCTCGGCTGATTTGGAGAGGAAATGGCTTAGGGCCGCCACCCTCCCTGTGAGCCGTTGTACCTCCTTCTTGCAAGATGGCGGCTTCATATCGAGGATGGCACTGATCTTGTCAGCTCCCCCTCCTCTCTGGGGCCACCGACAGCACACCTGCACACTTGTGGTAATCGGATAGAGTTTTACTAGTCTTTATGTAGCGCTCCATAAAGAGCTAGAGAACCCCAACTAATTATCATAAGTGGCAGACACACGAAATCACATCCCGTTAAAAACTTTTCATTTTCATCTCAATTATATACACAAATCACTCAATCAACACCAAGCATCAACCTGCTCAGATAATATTTTTCATGACATTCCTCAGGCAGTTTACAAGATCACATTCACAATCGACATCAAAATCCTAAGTGCACACATCGTGCTCATAATTTTCTCCAAAACATAAGTCTCATATTCATATCCAAAAAGGTCTAAAACATCATTACATCTCACTGTACACATACACATATACAAAATACAAATATTGAACCACACTCTCTCAATATACAAGGCTAACATTTACACACCCTTGCATCCCAGCAAGCGTCACCAGCTAAGGGTTCTGTCCTGCTTATCTTGTGATCCTGGCAGAAATACTCACTGATCTGAAAGAACATTTAAATAATAGAGGGATGAGACCTAAGTCCCAGTGACTGGATAACCATCTAACTATGAAGAAATAGAGAGTCATAACCTCTTATTTTCAATCGTATGCTGATACTATTTAGCTTATATAACTCAAAGTACATTTTAACATGATATCAGATAAAATAAAATGTAGCTTATTCTTCAAATAACATATCAGTACTGAAATACTCTATAATAACTTTTTACTGAAAGATAACTCATTAAGATAAAAATCCATGCATTACAATATGAAGATATGCATTATTTATCTACAACCCAGACTCCCATCGGGATCTGCTTGCCCACTGGCATCTCAAGTAAGCTCTCCCTCTCGGGATAACCATTTGGCCCATTGGCCCTTTTTATATCACAACATATGCTTTTAGATCTCATGATGCTGGGCTGTGTGTGTAATGCCTCTGAGGTACCACCCTACAGTCGCCTTCCCGTAGGTATACTCTCATCGGGTGCGTGACTAGCAACAGGATCCCCGCACAAATAGCACCCCTTACCCGTGCGGTTCACCTGGCAAAGTGCTTTGTTCCTTAACCCTGGAACCTCGGGTTTTCTCTCTGCCCCCACGGGCTATATATAGTAATCAGCTCCACTGAGCTATGATTCATGCCCCCACGGACTGCTCACAACCAGCCCCACTGGTCTGGTTAAGCGTGCACTCACCCCTGATTCTGGGGTTCATCGTACGATTTGTTCGCAAGGAGGTGCCGGCTCGATAGTAGTGTGCAATGCTCATGCTACAGTACAGTCTAAAGGGTGATCAGCCCCCTAGCTGCCTGATGCTCAGTATGATACATACATCATTTGTAAAGCTTTATCATGCAAATATGCCATGTATACATTAAAAATCCCCTCATCGAACTCATGCTTATGTGTTTATGCTCAAAACTCATGCTTATTTCTTTATACTTAAAACTCATGCTCAAAACTCATTTATCAGAATATCATATACTAGGTTCTCATTTCTCATATTTAAAACATACATAATATTCTGCTAAACATAACATACCATAACTAGGTATTAATCTCATTATACTAGCTCAAATTAACTTCTTATTGCTAGATGAGAAACCCACTCACCTTAGTAGGTTACTCCTCGACTAGTACAACTGGTACTCAACTCTAGTATTTCGGCTCCCTAGAATAACCCTCTTGACCTATGTCAACATATAGATACGATAGCTATTAGGATTACCTCCATACGAGGTTTTTCCACGAACCATGCATGCATACATGATCTATCCTCTAATATCTCATTATTTTCTTCCACCCTTTCTCTACTCAAGATTACTTCTACTATTACCTCAAAATACACTAATCTAAGAAAATCTAAAGTCATACAAGATCTAGGGAAGCTATAGCTTACCTGAGTCGAGCACAAACCCCAAGCTTCCCTTTCCCTTTCTCTTTCTTCCTCCTTTTTCTTCTTCTTCTTCTTCTTCCTCTTCCTCTCTTTTCTCCTCTTCTTTCTCTCTTTCTTTCCTTCTTTCTTTTCTCTGGCTGAACCCACGTTTCCTTTTTTCTCAAATGACTTGGGGACCAAGTCATTGGAAACTTAAGGGTTAAGGCATGCCAAATTCCCCTTTTGCCCTTGAACACTCTTAACACGCACTTTTTGGAAAACACATGGCTCACTTATAACCATGATATTTTGTCCTTAGATTTTCTTTTCCAAGTTGCCCTTAACACAATTAGCAATTGACATCAGAGTCTTTTCCCATTTTGCCCCTGATATATCATTTTTTTAATCAATTTATAGCCTAGATCATCATTTTTCACTTAAATTGATACTTTTATGTAATATTTCTGAGAAAAGACTTTACCAGCTTGAAGAACTCGATTTTAGAAATCCAACGGTTCAAACGGCATCCAAATCGGACTTGAAATGGATTAAATATAAAATTCTCAAGATTTAACTCAGAAAAACCTGCCGTCTTGGAGTCGACTCGAACAGATTTGGAGTCGGCTCTAGCAGAAATAGGTGTCGACTCCTGAAAAGTAGGGTCGACTCTTGAAAAGTAGGGGTCGACTCCAAAGCGTGCCGAAAGTTTAAAACCGTGCCAGAGTCGACTCCACTCCAATTAGGGTCGACTCCAACCACTAAAAACATCATTTTAGGATAAAACTCAAACTAAACTTGATTTTTCTTGTAATTTAAACCCATTAAAACTTAAGTCTCTCAATTTCTTAAATCAAACTCATTAACATTCAGAAATATACTTATTTACTCCAAAAATTTCTTCTCTTTACATTTATCAAAAGGCCAACACACCCACATTTCACTGAAACTTTCTGACTTTCATTTCAAATGAAAATGTCATAAATTACAAGGTTTTCAGGATGTTACAATTCTCCCCCTCTTAAGAAATTTCGTCCTCGAAATTTAGCTAGATATATTTTCAAATAGATGGGGGTACTTCAATCTCATCTCATCCTCTCGCTCCCATGTAGCCTCCTCTTTTTGATGATTTAACCATTGTACCTTAACTAATGGAATTCTTTTACTGCGGAGCTGCTTAATCTCCCTACCCAAGATTTTCACTGGTTCTGTTGCAAATGATAAATCCCCCTGTAACTCTATAGTCTCAGACTGAATCACATGAGAGGAATCCGGCACATACCTCCTAAGCATTGATACATGAAATACATTATGAATCTGAGATAACTCTGGAGGTAAAGCCAATCTATAAGCTAGTGTCCCAACTCTTTCCAGAATTTCATAGGGTCCAATATACCTGGGACTCAACTTGCCTTTCTTTCCAAATCTCATAATACCTTGCCAAGGAGATACCTTCAGAAAGACTCTATCTCCAACCTCAAACTTTACCTCTCTATGCTTTTTATCTGCATAGCTCTTCTGTCTATCCTGGGCTGCCTTTAATTTAGCTCTTATAATTTTAACTTGATCTGCTATAAGCTGCACTAACTCAGGGCCTAACAGTCTTCTCTCTCCCTCCTCATCCCAACACACTGGAGTTCTACATTTTCCCCATACAAGGCCTCATATGGTGCCATATCAATGCTAGAATGGTAGCTATTATTGTAAGCAAACTCTATTAAAGGTAGATGATCATCCCAGCTACCAGAAAATTCCATGACACAAGCTCTCAGCATATCCTCCAGTGTCTGGATGGTTCTTTCTGACTGGCCATCGGTTTGGGGATGAAATGCTGTACTGAACCTCAATTTAGTCCCCAAAGCTTTCTGTAATTTGCCCAAAATTGAGATATGAACCTTGGATCCCTATCTGATACTATCGATACTGGCACACCATGCCTACTCACAATTTCATGCACATATAATTCTGCTAATCTATCCAAGGTAAAGACAATCTTAATAGGCAGAAAATGAGCAGACTTAGTCAATCTATCAACTATCACCCATATAGCATCATTGCCCCTTCTGGTCTTTGGGAGTCCTACAACGAAATCCATAGTTATATGCTCCCACTTCCACTCTGGCACAAACAGGGCTGAAGCTTTCCAGCTGGACACTGATGTTCAGCCTTAATCTGCTGACACACCAAACACTTAGATACATACTCAGCTATCTCCTTTTTCATACCATTCCACCAATAATTCTGTTTGATAGTTCTATACATCTTAGTACTACCTGGATGCATTGAATAAGCTGAGCTATGTGCTTCCCTTAAAATCTGATCTTTCACTGTTTCCACAGCTGGCACACAAACTCTGCCCTTGAATAATAACACTCCATCACCTCTAACAGAAAACTCTGACTGAGACCCACTCTGAATTAAATCTCTAGCTTTAAGCAAATGTAGATCTAGCAACTGAGCTTCTCTTATTTCTTCTAGCATTTGGGGTCTCACTCTGAAAGTAGCCAACAAGGCTCCTAATTCTTCTACAGCTAGCTCTGCATCTAACCTCCTTAACTCAATCATCAAGGGCAGCTGTACGGTTCTGATAGAAGCCAATGTGGCCATAGACTTTCGACTCAAGGCATCAGCCACAACATTAGCTTTCCCTGGGTGATACTCAATAGTGCAATCATAGTCTTTAATCAATTCAATCCATCTTCTCTGCCTTAAATTCAATTCCTTCTGGGTCAGATATATTTCAAGCTCTTATGATCAGTAAATATCTGACATCTTCTTCCATACAAGTAGTGCCTCCAAACCTTCAATGCAAATATAACAGCAGCTAACTCCAAATCATGGTGGGGTAATTCTTTTCATGAGATCTCAACTGTCTAGATATATAAGCCACTACTTTCCCATTCTGCATTAAAACATACCCCAAACCCTTCAATGAGGCATCACTATAGATCACATAATCACTGGCACTATCAGGTAGTATTAGGATTGGGGCTGAGGTTAATCTCTTTTTCAATTCATCCATACTCTTCTGGCATTCATTAGACCAATCAAACTTGATATTCTTTCTAAGCAGCTTAGTCATAGGAGAAGCCAAAATCGAAAAATTTTCTATAAATCTTCTATAATATCTGCTAGCCCCAAGAAACTCCTCACCTCAGTCTGATTGGTAGATGATACCAATTTACTATAGCTTCAATTTTTTGAGGATATACCATAATACCTTCGGCTGAAACTACATGTCCCAAGAACTTTACCTCATCCAGCCAAAATTCACTTTTACTAAACTTTGCATATAATTGCTTTTCTCTTAATATCTGCAAAACTATCCTCAGATGCTGTTCATGCTCTTCACTACTTCTAGAATAAATCAAGATGTCATCAATGAATACTATCACAAATTTATCTAGATACTCTTGAAATACTTGATTCATCAGACCCATAAAAGCAGCTGGAGCATTTGTCAAGCCAAATGGCATTACCAAGAACTCATAATGACCATATCTGGTCCTGAAAGCAGTCTTAGATATATCCTCATTCTTTATTCTCAATTGATGATACCCAGATCTCAGATCAATCTTTGAAAACACTGCTGCCCCCTGTAGCTGATCAAACAAATCATCGATCCTTGGCAATGGATAATTGTTTCTAATGGTCACCTTGTTTAACTGTCTATAGTCTATACACAACCTCAAGGTACCATCCTTTTTCTTCACAAACAACACTGGTGCACCCCATGGTGATATACTGGGTCTAATAAACCCTTTATCTAATAATTCTTGTAACTGACTTTTCAATTCTTTCAATTCAACTAGAGCCATTCTATAAGGTGCCCTGGCTATTGGTCTGGTATATGGGGCTAGATCTATACTGAAATCAAATCCTCTGTCAGGAGGTAACCCTGGCAGCTCCTCAGGAAATACATCTGAAAAATCCCTTACCACAGGGATATTCGTCAGCTCTAAACCATTGCCCTCTAGGCTCACTGCACAAGCTAAATAGGCTTCACATCTCTTTGCTAGTATTTTATTGGCTGACAGAGCTGAAATCACTCCTGAGGGTAACCCCCTCCTATCACCAACAAAACAGACCTCTCTATCATCAGAAGTTTGTAACATCACCTCCTTCCTTAAGCAATCTACTCTGGCTCTATGCACAGATAGCTAACCCATCCCCAAAATGGCATCAAACTCTTTCAACCTCAAAGGAATCAAATCTGCTGCTAATTTCTGACTCTCCACAGAAATATCACAACCTCTATACACTTGGTCTGCTATAAAAGGCCTCCCTACGGGCATAGATACTACCAACTGACTACCCAACTGGCTCACATCTCTAACTAGATGCTTAGCAAACTCACATGAGATAAATGAATGCGTAGATCCAGAATCAATTAAAATATAAGCATCATGATTATCGATGGGTAGCATACCTGTCACCACATCAGGATCAATCTGAGCCTCCTGTCTGGTCATGGCAAACACTTTGGCCTCGGCTCTCGGAATACTGGATGACCCTCCTGGCTGATTAACATTAGGCCCCGCCTGACTGGCTGAAGCCACAACACTACCATCACCCCTCCTACCAGGCTGTCCCCTTGGCATTACTGGCCCCTGAGGAAGCCCACCAGCTTGCTGCCCTCTCCTAGGGCAATCTCTCTTCAGGTGACCTAGATCACCACAAATATAACATCCCTTATTGCCCCTCCTACATTCTCCCAAATGAAGTTTTCCACATACATTACATGGGGGTATATTTCTCCCTCCACTAGAAGGATGACCCTGCTCCCCTACATCACCAGACACCCTGCTGGTGGCAACCTGAGGCACACCCCCATAAGGCTTTTTTGAACTGGGCTAGATGCTGACACAGATACTGATCTTCTGCCCACATCACCAGGGGCTCTAAACTCAGAATAAAACTGTCCAGTCCTCTGGGGTTTCTTAAATGGCTGAGTCCCTCCCGAAGCAAAAGAATGACTAGGAGCACTTCTTTTCATTCTATCCTGCCTCCTAATCATATATTCTTTTTCAATCTCCTCGGCTTTGAGTGCTCCCTGCACCAACTCAGAGTAACTATTGTAGGTCTGCATACAGGTCTTGGCTTTAATAGGGAGATTCAATCCATCCTGGAATAGTCGACATCTCTCCCTCTCATCAGCCACCAAGGCCCTAGCAAACTGAGATAACTCCACAAAAGTGGCTTCATAATCTACCACGGACATCCTCCCCTGAGTCAGACAAAGGAAATCCCTCCTCTTCTGATCCCTATAAATCTCAGAATAATATTGCTGATGAAATTCTCTTCTAAAATTTTCTCATGTCAACTCCACTCCCTGGGGCTGCCTGCCCTGAATAGATCTCCACCAACTCTGGGCTCTACCCTCCAGTAAAAAGGTGGCAATACTCAGCCTCTGCTCCTCAGAGCATCCCATCACATCAAATACTCTCTCGATCCTCTGCAGTCATGCCCTGGCCTGAATAGGATCAGTAGTTCCCTGGAACTCCAGAGCCCCTAACTTTCTGGCTCTTTCCACATTCCTCACAACCTCCGTATTTTTGGATGGAAGGCTAGAACTAACACCCACAGCTGCTACCACAGCCTGAGTAATCATGCCTACCAACTCTGACATACTAGGCCCCTGAGTCTGTACTCGAGATGGGTCTACTGGCACAGGGGTAATAGACTGTGAAGAAGACTCTGGCATCTGCTCTGAAGACGCCCTCACTCTAGCCTCCTTAGATACTGGCTCGGTGGAATCACTAGAAGCCATTCTATCAATTTGACTTCTTCTAACTGACTTTCTGAGTCTACTTTGACCTTTGCTTCTATCCCTGCCTGAAGATTGCTCTGTCTCTCTAGATGCCTTTGTAGTAATCGTCCTACAAGACATTATTCATTACATCAGTTTCATCATTCAATAGCTATAATCATAAACATTCAATCATCCTAGACTCATACTCATACTTATTCCCCTAGGACCTAATAACCTAGGGCTCTGATACCAAAACTTGTTAGCTCCCCCTCCTCTCTGGGGCCACCGACAGCACACCTGCATACTTGTGGTAATCGGATAGAGTTTTACTAGTCTTTATGTAGCGCTCCATAAAGAGCTAGAGAACCCCAACTAATTATCATAAGTGGCAGACACACGAAATCACATCCTGTTAAAAACTTTTCATTTTCATCTCAATTATATACACAAATCACTCAATCAACACCAAGCATCAACTGCTCAGATAATATTTTTCATGACATTCCTCAGGCAGTTTACAAGATCACATTCACAATCGACATCAAAATCCTAAGTGCACACATCGTGCTCATAATTTTCTCCAAAACATAAGTCTCATATTCATATCCAAAAAGGTCTAAAACATCATTACATCTCATTGTACACATACACATATACAAAATACAAATATCGAACCACACTCTCTCAATATACAAGGCTAGCATTTACACACCCTTGCATCCCAGCAAGCGTCACCAGCTAAGGGTTCTGTCCTGCTTATCTTGTGATCCTGGCAAAAATACTCACTGATCTGAAAGAACATTTAAATCATAGAGGGATGAGACCTAAGTCCCAGTGACTGGATAACCATCTAACTATGGAGAAATAGAGAGCCATAACCTCTTATTTTCAATCGTATGCTGATACTATTTAGCTTATATAACTCAAAGTACATTTTAACATGATATCAGATAAAATAAAATGTAGCTTATTCTTCAAATAACATATCAGTACTGAAATACTCTATAATAACTTTTACTGAAAGATAACTCATTAAGATAAAAATCCATGCATTACAATATGAAGATATGCATTCTTTATCTACAACCCAGACTCCCATCGGGATCTGCTTGCCCACTGGCATCTCAAGTAAGCTCTCCCTCTCGGGATAACCATTTGGCCCATTGGCCCTTTTTATATCACAACATATGCTTTTAGATCTCATGATGCTGGGCTGTGTGTGTAATGCCTCTGAGGTACCACCCTACAGTCGCCCTCCCGTAGGTGTACTCTCATCGGGTGCGTGACTAGCAACAGGATCCCCGCACAAATAGCACCCCTTACCCGTGCGGTTCACCTGGCAAAGTGCTTTGTTCCTTAACCCTGGAACCTCGGGTTTTCTCTCTGCCCCCACGGGCTATATATAGTAATCAGCTCCACTGAGCTATGATTCATTCCCCCACGGGCTGCTCACAACCAGCCCCACTGGTCTGGTTAAGCGTGCACTCACCCCTGATTCTGGGGTTCATCGTACGATTTGTTCGCAAGGAGGTGCCGGCTCGATAGTAGTGTGCAATGCTCATGCTACAGTACAGTCTAAAGGGTGATCAGCCTCCTAGCTGCCTGATGCTCAGTATGATACATACATCATTTGTAAAGCTTTATCATGCAAATATGTCATGTATACATTAAAAATCCCCTCATCGAACTCATGCTTATGTGTTTATGCTCAAAACTCATGCTCGAAACTCATGCTTATTTCTTTATACTTAAAACTCATGCTCAAAACTCATTTATCAGAATATCATATACTAGGTTCTCATTTCTCATATTTAAAACATACATAATATTCTGCTAAACATAACATACCATAACTAGGTATTAATCTCATTATACTAGCTCAAATTAACTTCTTATTGCTAGATGAGAAACCCACTCACCTTAGTAGGTTACTCCTCGACTGGTACAACTGGTACTCAACTCTGGTATTTCGGCTCCCTGGAATAACCCTCTTGACCTACGTCAACATACAGATACGATAGCTATTAGGATTACCTCCACACGAGGTTTTCCCATGAACCATGCATGCATACATGATCTATCCTCTAATATCTCATTATTTTCTTCCACCCTTTCTCTACTCAAGATTACTTCTACTATTACCTCAAAATACACTAATCTAAGAAAATCTAAAGTCATACAAGATCTAGGGAAGCTATAGCTTACCTGGAGTCGAGCACAAACCCCAAGCTTCCCTTTCCCTTTCTCTTTCTTCCTCCTTTTTCTTCTTCTTCTTCTTCTCTTCCTCTCTTTTCTCCTCTTCTTTCTCTCTTTCTTTCCTTCTTTCTTTTCTCTGGCTGAACCCACGTTTCCTTTTTCTCAAACGACTTGGGGACCAAGTCATTGGAAACTTAAGGGTTAAGGCATGCCAAATTCTCCTTTTGCACTTAAACACTCTTAACGCGCGCTTTTTAGAAAACACATGGCTCACTTATAACCATGATATTTTGCCCTTAGATTTTCTTTCCCAAGTTGCCCTTAACACAATTAGCAATTGACATCGGAGCCTTTTCCTATTTTGCCCCTAATATAGCATTTTTTTAATCAATTTATAGCCCAGATCATCATTTTTTACTTAAATCAATACTTTTATGTAACATTTCTGAGAAAAGACTTTACCAGCTTGAAGAACTCGATTTTAGAAATCCAACGGTTCAAACGGCATCCAAATCGGACTTGAAATGGATTAAATATGAAATTCTCAAGATTTAACTCAGAAAAACCTGCCGTCTTGGAGTCGACTCGAACAGATTTGGAGTCGGCTCCAGCAGAAATAGGTGTCGACTCCTGAAAAGTAGGGGTCGACTCTTGAAAAGTAGGGGTCGACTCCAGCTCTGCAGTGGTCAACTCCAAAGCGTGCCGAAAGTTTAAAACCGTGCCAGAGTCGACTCCACTCCAATTAGGGTCGACTCCAACCACTAAAAACATCATTTTAGGATAAAACTCAAACTAAACTTGATTTTTCTTGTGATTTAAACCCATTAAAACTTAAGTCTCTCAATTTCTTAAATCAAACTCATTAACATTCAGAAATATACTTATTTACTCCAAAAATTTCTTCTCTTTACATTTATCAAAAGGCCAACACACCCACATTTCACTGAAACTTTCTGACTTTTATTTCAAATGAAAATGCCATAAATTACAAGGTTTTCAGAATGTTACAGATCTTCTCGGGGTTTGCCTCAATCCCTCGCTGGGTTACCATGAAGCCTAAGAACTTGCCCGCTGTAATGCCGAAGGCACATTTTTTAGGATTCAGCTTAACTTGGAAACGACGGAGGTTGTTGAAAGTTTCTTCTAGGTCAGAGACATGGTCGGAAGCGCGGGTGTTCTTGGTCAACATATCGTCCACGTAAACCTCCATATTCCAGCCTAGCTAATCTTGGAAGACTTTGTTCATCAACCTTTGGTAGGTCGCCCTTGCATTCTTAAGGCCGAAGGGCATCACCTTATAGCAATAAATGCCTTTCTTCGTCACAAAAGATGTGTGCTCCTCATCGGTAGGATCCATCTTTATTTGATTATACCCGGAGAAAGCATCCATAAAGCTAAGAAGTTCATGGCCAGACGTGGAATCCACCAGCTGGTCAATCCGAGGCAGAGGAAAACTATCCTTTGGGCATGCCTTGTTCAAGTCGGTGAAGTCGATGCAGATCCTCTAGCTCTCGTTTGCCTTTCGCACCATGACCACATTGGCCAGCCAAGTGGGGTAATGAGCCTCCCGGATATGACCGATACTAAGTAGCTTGTTGACTTCTTCGTCGATAGCCTTTTGCCATTCGGGAGAAAAGCTTCTCTTCCTTTGGCAGATTGGACAACACTTTGGGTCAATATTGAGCTTATGGGTGATCACCTCCGAAGGGATGCCAGGCATGTCGGATGCCGACCAGGAAAATATATCCAAGTTGGCCCATAGAAAAGCCAGGAGACGGTCGTGATCTTCTGGAGCGAGGAGCTCGCCGATGTGCACAGTCCTTGTCGGGTCATCCCCATGGGGAAAAGTTAGGAGCTGCTCGGCCGACTCTCCTCCTTTGCTGGACTCTCTGAGGTCAGGCACTTCCGAGGCCGACTCAGCCTCCTGAGGGCTTGACGCTATGTGATAACAAGGCAAGACTGGGTTGACTTCGCCCCGCATCTCTCCGACACCTCCATTAGTGGGGAACTGCACGAGCAAACATCGGATAGAGATGACTGCATCCAACAAATTTAGGCCTGGTCGCCCAAGGATGGCATTGTATGCCAGAGGGACCCATATGACCAAAAATTTCATGATGATTGTGCTCTGGCATGGCGGCGTTCCGCCATCACATGCAAGGATACCTCGCCCTCGACCCTCACTGAATCCCCGTAATCTGACTAGAGGGGTTGCCATGGGCTGAAGAGAGTCAAGAGACAATCCCATCCTAACAAATACATCGTAGGTAAGAATGTCAGCTAAGCTGCCACTATCAACTAATATCCTTTTTACAAGGTGTTTGGCGATTGTCATGGAGACGACGACACCTTCATTTTTTACATTTTCAACAACTATTGACCCCCCCCAGGAACTACATCGCCCGGCGCCTCCTCCCTTCTCGGCCGCTTAGACGAAGAAGCTGCTCCCTAAGACACCATTCCGACTGCCCGCTTCGTGGGGGTATTGTCGACGGTGGCCTGAATGGGCGGGGGCCCCATGAGGGCTGGCAGCGGCGGTGACACCTTCTGGACATACTTTCCGAGGTAGCCCCATCGGATGAGCTCCTCGATGGCGCGCTTCAAGTTGTAGCAACTGTCAGTGTCGTGGCCATAGTCCCGGTGGAAGCGACAATAGTGGCTTTTGTCGCGAGGGGTGCCCTTCTTCATGGGAGGAGGCCATTGGAGATAAAGTTTGCCCTCAATCTCCATAAGGATATGAGAGCGAGGGGCAAGAAGAGGTGTGAGCTTGCCCTCCCGAGGGGCGAGACTTCAGTGTTCACAGTCGGTCGGCGGGACGGTTTGGGCCGTCGAGGGTGAGAAGGCCCATTTGGCTCCGGACGGGCAGGCTTGCAGCTGGATCCCCTCGAGGACTCTTGGTGGGTGAGGTCGGCCTCATTCGCATGAATGTACTTCTGAGCCCGGAGGAGGAGGTCGGAGTAGGAGCCCAGGGGCTTCTTATCCAGAGAGAAGGTGAAGCGGGATAGGAGGAGTCCTCGCTTTAGGGCTAACGTCGCCACTGCGTCGTCCAAGTGATAGACTTCAAGGGCGGCGGTCTTAAATCGGGCCACAAAATCCTGCAACGACTCCCCTTCCTTTTGTCATACGAAGAAGAGGCTGTCAGCGACCCTCGAATCCGTCGGCAAGCATCAAAATGCGCCAAAAAGGCCCTTTTCAGCTCTCGAAAGGAATCGATGCTGTGAGGGGGACAGGCGCGTGTGCCAGGCACAAGCGGCTTTCCGTAGAGTGGCGAGGAAAGCCTTGCATAAAAGGGCGTCCGTAGCACCCTGGACCTACATCATGGCCTTGTAGCTCTCGAGGTGATCGAGAGAATCCATCGTACCATCATATAGATCTATTTGAGGGAAATGGAACCTGGAGAGTATGGGCTCCTCCAGTATCCGGCGGGTGTAGAGAGGATGAGTATCATACTCTTCCTCCGGTTGGTTGTTGATTCTCCTGGTGAGCTCGTCCAACCGCCGACAGTATTCATCCAGGCGATCCTCCGCCTGACGATTGATCGTAGGGGTCCTCTTGGGTGGTTTGGAGGACGAGGAAGAAGAAGAGGAAGATGGGGACGGATGTGGAAAGTGGGACTCCCGCTTTGGTTCCTCCTGGCATTGTGGCCCCGGAGGGGGTTTGCTCGGGCCACAGCTGGGGGATCGTGGCCGCTTAAGGGGCTCATGACGGGGCTTCCTAGGGGAAGCCTGGCGACGACCGGCCTCTCACCGTGGAGAGCCTTCCCTCGCAGACTGCTGACTGGCAAGGGAAGCGGTCTGGTTTTGGGTGGCCACGAACTGCTGCTCCTGAAGTCCATGGACCACGGCGGTAAGAGCTTGGACTTGTCGGTAAAGGCCGCTAGCTGATCAGCTGAGGCGGCTCCGTCTGGTGGTGGGCAAGCGACGGGAGGATCGGCAGTGGGGAGGTTGGCCTCCTGCTGCCTAGCTGATGGAGGATGTGTTGGGCCTGGTGTGGTGCTATCAAGGCCCAGGTGGGCTAACTTGTATTGGGCTGGGTTTGAGTCCAAGGGTTGAGATTAAATCAAGTCACGGGTGTACACGGGCTTGAGGATTAGTTTAATCTCATTGGATTAGTCCATGGGAGTTTTTTGTTGAGTCTGGGCCTGGCCCACTTCGTGGATGTATTTAAACTCTAGTCTCTAGGGTTTGGATGTAAGAGAGAACAGATTCTTTTCTCCCAGAAATTTCATCTCTCATCACAAGGCGGCAGCCTTATCTTCTCGTTCTCCTCCTCCTTCTCTCTCTTTCTCCTTCTTTCCCTTGTTGAACGGAGCAAGAGACGGGGCGTGAGTCACGGAACACTGGCTTCTCGGCTTTGTGATCCTTGACGACGTGGGAACTTCCACTGTGTGAAGATGGGAAGAAATCAATGCGTTGGGCGTTGGATTTCTGCGTGTTGCGGTGAAGAGGACGTGGTCCACGGGTACGTGAAGGGAAAAGGGAGAATGTGAGGCATCGTGATGGGGAGACAAACGCTTGAAAGCCCAAGAGACTCACGTACTCACGTCTTAAAAAAGAAAGCAAGACGTGGGATTTGAGCGTGAAGGCGGTCAACTCCTCCTAGGAACTCGTGGAGGAGCGTCTTGGAACGAGAAGGTTTCGGGACGTGTCTTTGAATTAATTCCGAAAGCTGAAGCATCTTGGAAGGAGGAATTAATTTCAGTGCAATTAATTCCAGCGCCAATAAAATCCCTTCTTAAGAAAAGAGGGGATCCATTGCTGCTCATCAAGGACTAAATCCTAACAAGTGGTATCAGAGCCTGGTTCAAGGAGTAATCTGGAGGCCTTCAAGGAGTTGAAATAATTTCAACAAAATCTCGTCAAGGTACTTCTCTATTTTATAAAATTTATTTTTGTGCTATTTTTGAAATTGGCCATGGGGAGTAGCATAAAATTAGAGGTTGAGAAGTTTGATGGGAAGGGAAGTTTCTCCATGTGGAAAGTCCGGGTAGAGGACCTCCTTGTGCAGCAGGGTTTAGATCTGGTTTTGGAGGAAAGGCCAGATGGGATGACAGACAAGCAGTGGATTTCATTGGAGAAGAAGACATGTTCAATGATCAGGGGCTGTCTGGCGGATTCAGTCCTCTATTCAGTGCTGGAGGAGAAGACCCCGAAGGGACTCTGGACGAAGTTGCACACCCTCTATATGGGAAAGAATATGTGCAACAAGTTGATGTTGAAGAAGCGCCTCTACAGCCTTCGGATGTCAGAAGGTGGAGATGTGCTGGGTCACATCCAGATATTCGACCAGATGAGCAATGAACTTCTGAATGTTGGGGTCAAGATGGAGGAAGAAGATAAAGCACTTCTGCTTTTATGTTCAATGCCCACGTCTTATGACTCATTGGTCACAACACTGCTCTATGGGAAGGAGACATTAATTTATGAAGATATTGTCTCGGTGCTTCGGACGAATGAGCAGAGGAGAAGATGACCAAGGAAGCTGTTCCCCAGGAGGGTCTATCAGTTGGGGAAAGGACAGGCAGAGGTAGGGGCAGGGACAGAAGTAAGTTTGGAGGACGATCAAAGTCCAGGAAAGGCAAGAGAGAGTTGAAGTGCTATAAGTGTGGAGAGGTAGGACATTTTAAGAAGAATTGTCCTAAGTGGAAAAATCAGAAGGGAGAAAAAGGAGGATCTGAGTCAGTGAGTACAGTTGCAGATCAGGAGGTGGAGGATGATCTCTTGGTTGTATCAGATGATCACAGGCACAGCACAGAGATGTGGACCTTGGATTCAGCCTGTTCTCATCATTACACTCCCAACCGGTCGTGGTTCAGTACTTACACAGAGGTTGAGGAGGGGAATGTGACTCTTGGAGATAATCACCCTTGCAAGGTGGCAGGTATTGGCATAGTGAGGGTGAGGATGTTTGATGGTATGGTGCGCACTCTTACCAGTGTGAAGCATGTTCCAGAACTCAAGAAGAATCTGGTATCACTGGGGTACTTGGAGCGGACTGGATACAGCTTCAGCAGTCGTGCCAGGAGTGGAGTTCTGAACATCTCCAATGGAGCCATGGTGGTGATGAGAGGGAGGAGGCTGAAAAATAATCAATACAAGATGGAGGGCTCTGTGATGACTGTGAAATCTGAGGTGGCAGCTGTGGAGCAAGATCCCCGGGATGTGTACAGGATGTGGCATTACCGCCTGGGCCACATGGGAGACAAGGGGATGAAAGAACTGAGCAAGAGAGGTCTGCTTCCAGACTTGAGTAGCGGAGATATGGAGATCTGTGAGCCTTGTCAGATGGGAAAGCAGAGGAGAGTACAGTTCTCAGTCAGCACAGCTAGGAGTGCTGAACCCCTGGAGTTAGTACACACAGATGTCTGGGGACCAGCCCCAGTTTCTACAAGGAATGGGGCCAGATACTTTATGACCCTGATAGATGATTTCTCAAGGAAGCTGTGGATCTACTTTATGAAGGAGAAATCAGAGGTCTTCACCAAGTTCAAAATCTGGAAGGCTGAGGTGGAGAAGGAGCAGGGTAAAAGTGTGAAGTGTCTGAGGTCTGATAATGGCGGGGAATACACCAGCAGGGAGTTCCAGATTTTTTGTGAGGAGTGGGGCATCAGAAGGCACTTCTCGGTGATGGGAACTCCTCAACAGAATGGGGTGGCTGAGAGGATGAACAGAACATTATTGAAAAAGGCAAGATGCTTAAGGCTGCAGGCAGGGCTTCCAAAGATGTTATGGGTTGACGCAGTAGATGCAGCTAGCTACTTGGTCAATCGGTCACCGCACACCAGGTTAGATGGAGACATTCCAGAGGAGATATGGTCTGGAAGGAAGACAAGCCTAAACCATCTAAGGGTGTTTGGATGCACAGCATATGTGCATGTTGGAGCTGGGGAGCGGAGTAAGTTGGATGCCAGGTCTAAGAAGATGGTGTTCCTAGGCTACCCGCGAGGAGTCAAGGGGTATCGGCTTTGGGACCCTTGGAGAAGAAGGTTGTCATCAGCAGAGATGTAACCTTTGATGAGAGCTCAATCCTCCAGAACAGAAGTGGCATGGATGCACAGCAGGGACTACAGGAGGTAGAACACGGTAACACTAGTCAGATAACCTCCTATACAGTTGTGCCATTTGCTAGTGGACCAGGAGGATTTGAGATTCAGGTGGAGAGGACTGACAGAGGGGGTAGAAGCCAGGGAGTTCAGCAGGATGCAGCTGAACAGGGGACTGATACTGGGATCGCACAGCAAAGGCCCAGGAGGAACGTGCGACCACCAGTTCGATACGGCTTCGAGGATTCGTTGTCATATGCCCTGGTGACAGCAAATGGAGACCCTTTCACCTATGAAGAGGCTATGGAAAGTCAGGATAGAGATAGGTGGATCCATGCTATGGCAGAGGAAATGCAGTCTCTTCACAGAAATAATACGTGCAGGTGGTCCAGCTGCCACAAGGAAAGAAACCCATTGGTTGTAAATGGGTTTATCAGCGCAAGGAAGGAGCTTCAGAACAAGAGGGTATCAGGTATAAGGCAAGACTAGTGGCCAAAGGATACTCTCAGAAAGAAGGCATCGATTATGATGAGATATTTTCTCCAGTTGTCAGGCACACTTCCATCAGATTATTATTGAGTATTGTAGCAGCTCAGGACTTAGAGCTGGAGCAGATGGATGTGAAGACAGCATTCTCCATGGTCATTTGGAGGAGAGCATCTACATGGAGCAGCCACCAGGGTTTAGAGAACCAAGATCAGATGAGAAAGTCTGTTTGCTGAAGAAATCTCTGTATGGGCTGAAGCAGTCGCCGAGGCAGTGGTACAAGAGATTTGACACTTATGTTAGGAGCATTGGACTTTCCAGGTGTGAGTATGATTCTTGTGTGTATGTTAAATCTCTGGATGATGGGTCTAGGATGTACTTACTCTTGTATGTAGATGACATGCTGATAGCATGCAAGAGTGAGAAGGCTGTACAGGAACTGAAGATAGCTTTGTCTCGGGAGTTTGAGATGAAGGATCTGGGGCCAGCCAGGAAGATCCTAGGGATGGAAATCATCAGAGCTAGATCCAAAGGTGTGCTGCATCTGAGTCAGGGTGGCTACATTAAAAAGATTCTGGAGCGATATGGGATGAAGGATGCCAAACCGACAGCACTACCTTTGGCAGCACATTTTTCCTTATCGAAGACCATGTCACCACAGACTGAGGTGGAGGCTCAGGAGATGGAGAAGGTACCATATGCTTCTGGTGTTGGGAGCCTTATGTATGCCATGGTATGTTGTAGGCCAGACATAGCCCATGCAGTGAGCCAGGTGAGCAGGTTCATGGCGCACCCTGGCAGGGAGCACTGGCGAGCACTAAAGGGAATCTTTAGGTACTTGGTAGGTACAGTTGAGGTTGGTATTTGCTATGGACAGCAAGAAGGTGCTGAGAGATCCAACTTATCCAAGGAGGCTCGTGGGCAGTTATATGGGTATGTGGATGCAGACTTTGTGGAGATGTGGACACTAGGAGATCCACAACAGGCTTTGTGTTCAGCCTGTTTGGTGGTCCAGTATCGTGGAGATCATGTCTGCAGCCCATCACAGCCTTATCTACCACGGAGGCAGAATACATAGGTATCACAGAGGCAGCAAAGGAAGCTCTTTGGCTGAAGGGCTTGATGCTGGAGATGGGACTTGATCAGAAGGTTGTCTAGGTGCATAGTGACAGCCAGAGTGCTCTGATGCTTGCGCAGAATGCAGTCTATCATGCCAGGACGAAGCACATTGACCTCAGATACCACAGGATCAGAGAGCTGGTGGAAGATGGTGAGGTGGAGCTGGTGAAGGTATACACCAAAGAAAATCCAGCAGATGCACTGACTAAGGTTCTTCCACGGGACAGTTTTTAAAAGTGTATTTCGTTGTTAAAGCTGATGGACACAGTGGACGTGCTGAGGCCTTGAAAGCACCAAGGTGGAGATTGTTGGGCCTGGTGTGGTGCTATCAAGGCCCAGGTGGGCTAACTTGTATTGGGCTGGGTTTGAGTCCAAGGGTTGAGATTAAATCAAGTCACGGGTGTACACGGGCTTGGGGATTAGTTTAATCTCATTGGATTAGTCCATGGGAGTTTTTTGTTGAGTCTGGGCCTGGCCCACTTCGTGGATGTATTTAAACTCTAGTCTCTAGGGTTTGGATGTAAGAGAGAACAGATTCTTTTCTCCCAGAAATTTCATCTCTCATCACAAGGCGGCAGCCTTATCTTCTCGTTCTCCTCCTCCTTCTCTCTCTTTCTCCTTCTTTCCCTTGTTGAACGGAGCAAGAGACGGGGCGTGAGTCACGGAACACTGGCTTCTCGGCTTTGTGATCCTTGACGACGTGGGAACTTCCGCTGTGTGAAGACGGGAAGAAATCAATGCGTTGGGCGTTGGATTTCTGCGTGTTGCGGTGAAGAGGACGTGGTCCACGGGTACGTGAAGGGAAAAGGGAGAATGTGAGGCATCGTGATGGGGAGACAAACGCTTGAAAGCCCAAGAGACTCACGTACTCACGTCTTAAAAAAGAAAGCAAGACGTGGGATTTGAGCGTGAAGGCGGTCAACTCCTCCTAGGAACTCGTGGAGGAGCGTCTTGGAACGAGAAGGTTTCGGGACGTGTCTTTGAATTAATTCCGAAAGCTGAAGCATCTTGGAAGGAGGAATTAATTTCAGTGCAATTAATTCCAGCGCCAATAAAATCCCTTCTTAAGAAAAGAGGGGATCCATTGCTGCTCATCAAGGACTAAATCCTAACAGGATGCCCCCCATGGTAACTGGCAGAAGCGTCCTGAACCCGCGTCATCACCATTGCTAATGGAGGGGGAACGAAGAAATGTTGCGGAGGTCGTATCTTCCTTTCTCTCACGTACGTCCCTCTACCTAGCACGCCAATCTAATGACGCCCGATCACCTATGTTGAGCACCGAGAAGACTGATATGGTCGCCGATGAGATTCTCGCCCAGCCGAACAACCTGCAAGAAGTCCTAAGACCGGAGGGGTTCTTCGGTGGGGACCCTCCGATGCCCAAGTCAGTGATCAAGGTCACAGCTGAGGAAGAGCTCGAGAGAGCTCCTTTGGGGTGGAGAAAGCTCTGAGATGAAGTTTTTCCCAGATAATGGAATGAGAGGGTGATTATTTGTGCATACCTGAGTCTCTTGCGGACTTACTCTTTTATAGGCAGTTGGGACCTGCATGGGGATTAGCCACGTGACATTCCGCGAGGGGGAGATGTCCGCGGGACACGTGGGGGTTACGTGAATTTAGGGCTGATTGGTGGGTCCTGTCCTATCGGAGAGGTGAAGCCGGTGGTTGGTGGGCCAAGTCCCATCAGTCGACGGAGTCAGCTGGTAGGTGGGCCTGGTCCCATCGATAGCATGGTCAGGTGGTAGGTGGGTCTGGTTTCATCAGGCTACGCTGGTCAGAGGGGTGATGGTTCTGGCAGACGTGGGGCCGACCTAGAGAGGTCGGGGCCGCCTGGCTACCTTGGAGGCGCCAGGGCCGACGGGGCCGACTTGAAGAGGTCGGGGCCGCCTCGACTGATTTGGAGACGCTGGGGCGGATGGGGCCGACCTGAGGAGGTCAGGGTTGCCTCGCTGAGTTAGAGATGCCAGGGCGGACGGGGCCAACTTGAGGAGGTCGGGGCTGCCTCGGCTACTTGGAGAGGCCGAGGCCGACGGGGTTGACCTGAGGAGGTCGGAGCCGCCTTGGCTGACTTGGAGACACCGGGGCGGACGAGGCCAACCTGAAAGGTCGGGACCGCTTCGGCTACCTTGGAGATACCGAGGCCGACCTAAGGAGGTCGGGGCCGACCTGAGAAAGTCGGGACCGCCTCGGCTGATTTAGAGATGTCGGGACCGACGAGGCCGACCTGAGAAGGTCGGGATCGTTTCGGCTGACTTGGAGACATTGGGGCGGACGGAGCCAACCTGAGGAGGTCGGGGCCGTCTCGGCTACCTTGGAGACGCCGAAGTCGTGCCATGTGGTTAATTTTATCATGATTACCCCTATGACTTTATTAGCTACATCATTAGCCACATCACTTAGATTAGATGAAAAAAAAAAATGTTATATATACTTATAACTTAAATCTATTTACTGTTCACTAACTTTCGCTTAAGTTCTTTTGGGTCGTATAATTTTAGCTTATTAATAAAATTAATTGGATCACGTCCAAAAATTATTTAAGTGGTCAGATCAATTTATTCGGTGAAATAATTCGATAGAACCAATAAAAAATAATATCTTTTTAAGATAATAATAATAATAATAATAATAATAATAATAATAATAATAATAAAAGGCTTAATAGCCTACGTGAACTAAACGGTCAAAGTTTTACGTGCAACCCCTGCATAACATTTAACTGAGACACTGGCCTCCGTGTCCCTCGCGACCGGCCTCCGTGCTATAAAATGGTCGAGAAGAGAGAAGGAGAGGAACGGAAACTCGAAAGGACAGCGCGGCCGGAGGCGTTTGCGGATCAAAACAGCACCCAGCCATGTCTCGCCAGGCCGCGAAATTGGTCGGATCCCTCGCCTCCAAGCTCGTTTCCCAGCCTAAGTCCTCCGCCTCCTCTCCTCTCTCCTCCCAATCCCGTCGCCACTTCGCGGCAGCGGCGTCCCTCCCACCCGCCGTCTTCGCGGACAAGAATACCCGCGTCATATGCCAAGGGATCACCGGCAAGAACGGCACCTTCCACACCGAGCAGGCCATCGAATATGGCACCAAGATGGTTCACCCCTTCCCCTGTCTCTTTTTCCTCGACGATTTCGTTGTTCGTCGATATATTCCGGTGATCTGTGTCTATGAGTTTGCTTTCTTTGATGGCTTATTCCTTTTGATGGATCTGGTCGTGGATCGTTTTCTAATTTTCAGTGATTTGCGTCATATGATTTATTCACCAATTCTATCTCCAAGATGGTTTGTTTTTGATTTATTTTTGTGGAGGTGGGATGTCGTAATGTTTTGGTATTCTTAACTGTAGATCAATGCAGGAATCACTCCAACGCTGTTAGCGAAAGCAAGGATATAATGTTATGCAGTTCATATTTGCCTGTTTTATTTTTGGAGTTGGTCACCGATGGGATGGATTGTTACCATGATCATAGTGATAAAGCCCTATTCCAATGATTCGGAGTTGGTTCCATGAATCCTTGCTGTTAAATTCAGTTGGATTAGGTTTCCTGACTTAGTTTAACATCATTTGGTATTGGATCCTCCAGTGCGGTGTTACAGTCATTTTTCAGCTCCTTTTTTCTTCATGCGATGGAATTCCCAATTCTATCAAACCTTTTCTTTTCTTTTTTTCGTGTTTCATCTTTAGAAATCATAGTCGAGGAAGGAAAAATGGTTAATTACAGAAAGGAAGGCGATTTGAATAAGGACATAGCTCCATTGTCCTACTATCCATCTTTGGCCTCATTAGCCCTCACAATGAATTGAATTCTTGTTAGGTTGAACTCTTCCACTCTAAGATCGTAGTTTTTATTCAGATAAGGACTCTGTAACTTTGAGATATCTTTCTTTCTTATAACAGGTTGGTGGAGTGACGCCTAAGAAAGGTGGAACTGAACACTTGGGTCTTCCAGTGTTCAACACAGTAGCAGAAGCAAAGGCCGAGACAAAAGCTAATGCATCAGTTATATATGTTCCTCCTCCTTTTGCTGCTGCTGCTATACTGGAGGCAATGGAAGCTGAATTAGATCTTGTTGTGTGCATTACTGAAGGAATTCCCCAGCATGATATGGTAATGAGGCATTCTTCTCAATTTTTTTTTTTTAATTCTATATGTTGTATTTTTTATTATTTTTATATTCATATGGATTCTATAGCTTTTTTTTGCTAAGAGAACTAGAGGAATGTCCTGCACCTTTTTGTAATTTACCATAGTTCATCATCCTCCTCTTTTTTCGGGGCCCTTCCAAAGAGAATGATAAGAACTATTTCTATAAGGGAGAAGGCATAGTGCACCGAGGATATAAATTAACAAGAGGTGCTTACGTATGCATGGGGTATACATGGTGATATTGAGTTGCAATATCATGAAAATTTTTCATGCAACCCTATTGATTTATAAAATGAGCACCTGATGGCATCCCTTTGACTGGAGTGGAAATGGTTCATCCATAATAAATAATTCTACAGTTTCTTTTTTCCTTCATTCGTTACACCACAATCAGCCCTGCTTATGACATGTTCTTTGTTTTGAGTTTCTTTTCATGATTCTTTCAAGATATGAGCTAGATCTTATCCATTATTCAATGGCGTAGTTTATAATGTCCTGTTGTATTTTCATAAATCACAGATGTGCCATGATATCCGATGATTGTTCTGGACAAAAATGAATCTCTTACTGATTCTTCTTTGTTAGATTAATTCTATTGACCACATGCCATATTCTTTATTTCTATTAGTTTGATTCAATACTTTAGTTCATGAGTATTGCCAACATTGTTAATAAATTTTAAGTTTTTCGAAACTTGAAATTCTTAGTGCTTCTGCTAATCACTAACGGTCTCCTCTAACAGTACTGATGCTAGTATTTTCACTTCTTTCCATAATTGTGATTGGATAACACTATTGCCAAAACAATCGCTGTAGTTTAAATGGAAATTTTAATTGTCTGGTGTACATTTGTTTAGATTTTTTTTCTTGTCCTACGTAGTCCAGAACAAATAAACACTCCATTGTATTAGTCTGGTACAAGTTCAAGAAAATATGCTATATCATTATAGATGATTTAGTTCTACTGCATTGGTTTGTGCGCATATTTTGTATTAGTGCACTTTTGCTCACGAATATTATAGGAATCTTTAACAACTTTAAGACTTTTGCAAATTTTTTTTCTTTTTTAGTGACAACATATGATCTAATATCTGAAGCTGATTTGGATCTCTTTATAGTTAAATAAATGGTCAAATGAATCCAACTATAATCATATCAGGATGCATAACTCAATATTATGAGCATGGCAGCCTCTGCACATTTAGATGGGTGAAACTTATATATATGGTGAATATCTATTTCTTATAAGTAGCCTCATACTGACTTTTTTTGGATATCAGGTTCGGGTGAAGGCTGCTCTTAACAAGCAATCAAAAACTCGACTTATTGGACCAAACTGTCCTGGCATTATCAAGCCTGGAGAATGTAAACTTGGAATAATGCCTGGTTACATCCACAAGCCTGGGCGTATAGGGATTGTATCTCGATCCGGTACCCTAACCTATGAAGCGGTATGACCTTAGCTTATCTCAATATGTGAAACATCTAAGTTAGATTCGTAAGAGCTAACTGATGTTTGTATTTGAATGGCAGGTTTTTCAAACAACCGCTGTAGGTCTAGGACAGTCAACTTGTGTAGGTATTGGGGGTGACCCATTCAATGGAACAAATTTTGTGGACTGTGTAACTAGGTTCCTCGAAGATCCTCAAACTGAAGGTAAACTATTAACAAGTCTGGAGTCGTGCCCCATCTATATTTATCTATTTTTTTAAAACCATTCGAGCACCAGATTGTTGTTTGGTTAAGCTATATTATTACGTATTCTAATTTGTGCGGTATATCAACATGATGCTATTTTCCTTGCATTGATATTGTTTGGTGGGAAAATGCCTAGTTATATTATCATGCAGGAAGGGGTACAGTTCTTAGCTTAAAATTCATCATGGACTGACCAATGAACTGGCTTCTTGCTGAAAAGGAAACTAACAAGTTCAGCCTAGTTGAGAGCTGACTGGGTTCTTAAAACCACTCAACCTATCTGATGATAGAACAATTAGTGCTGCTAGAACAGTATGGATCGGAGTGAACATATTGAGTAAAATTAGTTTGTGACAAATATATTTATTTTTATTTAGATTCAATTATGTGATGGATCTTGGCATAACGGTAAGGTTGCTCTATTGTGATCTGGGTCTCAGAAGTTAGAAATATGAAAACAACTCCACATGTAGGGCAAGACCATATATCTAATTCTCTCTAGACCCTTCAATGCCAGGAGCCTCATGCACTAGGATGTCGTTTTTATCGTAACTCACTTGTGTTCATAAATATCTAATGTTTCCTGAATAGTAAACTATTATCTTTGCTTTTCTAGTATTTTAGGATGTATGGCACAGATCAACAGTGTATAAAGTTAAGAATCAGTTTTAGTGAATCATCTAGATTAGCCAAGGAAATCTTCTGCTTGATTTGGTATGGAGTGGACTGGTCACCATTTTGCATTTTAGTTTCGTTGTGGTTCGAAAATTGTTAGTGAGGCTTCGCTGGTTTCGAGGGTTGAAAATCGATTTGATATTAGTATATCCGTGCCCGTATTTGTTTTTGTTTGGTGAATATAGATAAGGACGTGAATGTTAGTTGCATCCATATTTGGTTTAAACATTACGAATACAAATTAGATATTGAAAGTATGGATATAAATATTCTTGTAAGTTGGATAGTTAAAACCAAGTTATAGGTCATGGTGGGACGTGGGGTTTCTTAGTCATCCCCTCCCCCCATCCTGGTCCTGTGTTCTGTGTGAAAACGAGACCGAGATGGGGGTTGCACTTCAAAACCCATCCATGCAATAAAAGAAGAAAAAAAGAGGAAAGAGTGGATGAAGGAAAGGAAAAGAAAGAAAGGAAGGAAGTAAGAAGAAGAAAGAAGGAAAAGAAAGAAAGAAGAAGATAAAAAAAAAGGAGAAAAATGAAAGAAAAAAAGGAAGATAGGAAAGAAAGAGAAAAGAAATAAATAAAAAATAAATAAAGAAAAGAAGGGGAAAAGAGACATGAGGTACCTGTTGAGATGGCTGTCAGGATGGGGCAAGGCAACAGAGTGTCTCATTTCATGAAGAAAATAGGATGCCCTCATCCCCCTCTCCAGGGAATTTAAAATTTTGATAGAACTTTATGATCACAAAAACAGAGATATTATTGAGTGGAAGGTAAATCAAGTTCATAAAATATTGATATGGTTACTTATTTCTCTTAAAATTTCATGAGCGCTGTATATGATCAAATAAGATTACAAGTAGAATCGGCAGTTTGGATATAGATTGGATGGTTCTCTATCCATATATGTTCCCGTTTTCTTTAGCAGAAATAGATATGAATACGTATCTTAGTTTGATGCACAAATTTATACTTGTATCCGGATAGATTTGATTGTGAAAATGGATTCAAACAGATATTAGCTGTTCCACTCTCACCCCTACAGGTTTCAGTCTCCACCTTTGGGGCTTGTATGCATGCAAAGAGGGAAAGAATTGAATACAGTCAGGTTTTCTATTTGTCAGCCAGAAATTGATGTTTGTCATAATTTTTTATGCAGACTCAATTTTTGGCTAAGAGTGAGCAACAAAGTGACTATAACTGAGGGTTGTCTACTTCAAGTGATGGTTTTAGGTATGAACTTGATAATCTAGGTTCAATGGGTTTTAGCAACAAATGAAGCAAAACTCAAGAGGAGAATATCTGGATGTTGAGACAAGGAATGCTAACTTGCATCAGAAGGAAAAGATAACTGGATGGAATCATCACCCATCTTCAGGAGAATTAAATAGTCGTCACATGGGTTTGCAAAAGCATGACAGGGAATCTTCACCAAGAGAATTAGTGGTTTTCACTCCAAAGATGATGTTTTCTTTGGTGGATGATTTTTTCTGATCATGAGCATTTTCACTGTGGTTGACGATGATTTTTGGCATCTTTATTTTATAATTCTTATATGATTGTGCACACCGCTATTTTGTGGAAGATATTGGCATGTTTGTTTGTATGATGATATACTAGATTTTGGACCTTTGTGTTACATGGATGTTGATATGGTGTTATGATGTTAGGTGGATGATGCTACATTACATTATGCGTCTCTTTTACTGTTCATACCTCCAATAATTTATATGTTTGTTATTGATGGTTATTTTCATTGTTTTTTGTATTAAGTTGACAAGAAATATTGACTATCAGGTACTTGATAAGAAAAAACTATCAATGTCTTAGTAGCCTGCCTTGGGTATATGATGCTCACCACCTGCTGCATGCCATGAAATCCCATGGTCAATATGTGTCTGCTGTCTGCTTTTAAGAACATTGCCCCTTACATTTGAGTTTGAAGGCTATCATACTAAAAGTCACTGCATCTCATTCCAATAGGTTCAAAAGGAGGACATCCATGAAGTTTATTCTCAAGGACATTTGCCTGTCTGCTGATATGGTCTGTAGTTAGTGGTTGAGTCAGCAAGGAGGCTTTCATGTAGTTGGGAGTTTTCATATTGATGGTATATCTCAAGGGGCTGCGTATTGCATTGGGGTCCTTTTTTTGAACCATTTAACTCCTCATCAATGGGCCCTGTTTTCACAGATGATCTTTTCTCCTTAGAGCCAAGTTAGTCATTTCTAAAGTATTTGATATGCTTCTTCAGTTCTTCCATTATTCATCAAGTATAAATCTCCCATGTACAGGGAAGAGAGAAATGGGGACTATGGTGGTTGCGAGGGTGCTACAGGTTAGGTGGAATTTACTGTTGTTGTTGTCGTTTTCATCTTTTTTGGATTATTTTGCAATAGTTTAAAGCCCTTTTTGGTTCCCAAATAATTTTTTAAAATAACCAGGATTTGAATAACTTTACTCAAAATGGTACTTATTAACTAGGTAAAACTGTTCAGCCCCTTGTCCACTCCCAAAATAATTTTAAACAAGTACCAAAAAGGTGCTTTTCAGTTTTTTTCTAAAATCCCAAAAGTACCCTTCATTGTTGGGGTTCTATGCAAGTGCCTGAAAGTTGTTTTGGCTGAATAAACCTTGGTAAAGCTCAAAATGTAAGCTTTGGTCAGGTTATTTGGGAACCAAGCACCACCTAAATCTTTTAACCCTATCTGGGTTAGCCTTCTTGACCTAGAAATGAGTTGTTTGGTCAGGAGTTTGTATTTTTTTCCCCATTGTAGCTAAATTCAAGTTAAGCTCAGGGTCGAGCATATTTGTTAATCCATCATAACGAGATCCAACTCAAACAATTGCTTAACTTCATATAATTTGCTTGATCTACTCGAATTATTTTCCTTTTACTGTCTTACATCCTTTGTGGATCATTTTCAATGTCTAGCCCACCCACGTAAGTGCTAGGAGAGCAATAGTTTACTAAGTTGAACTTTGTAAATGGTCATCATTCTCAACTTCAACTGCAATATTCATTGGATTGCACTGCCTATACATCCAAGTGCAATGCTTTATTGATTTGCTTTTGCACTGCATGTTAAATTTAATTTTTTTCCTTTGTCATAACGTTTGTCATCATTCAATTTTTTTTTTTGATGTTCCTGACACGACTTCTGAAGTCTTGTGATGCAGATGTGGATATGAAGGTTTGTATGGTTCTCACTTCATCATGTTTTGAAACTTGAATGTGACCAAAGGCTGGTGCTAGTTTGATTGATTAAGCTGTAACCACAGGAACATGCTGACTCACAAAGAATGATTATAGATGAATGCTGTTGTCTTCTCTTCATATATGTTTAATGCCCACCTATGATTAATATTGAATGCTATGGATTTTTTTATTCTTGCACCTGTAATGATTTTGTTCTGTATTCACAGAAGAAAATTTCATTTACATTTCTATGTGTTCTAGTGGGTTTAATCTTGCTTGATGGCTCTGCTGCCATTATTTTCTAAGGTATTGTTAATCCCTGTTTGTTAAGCCTTTTTTTACAACATGTTCTTGGCATTTCTAACATCTGGATGAATTACGAATAATTGCAAAGTTAACATGTGATCGCTTATTCTGCTTTTGAATGCTGCTTACATCATTTGTATTTCAGGTATTGTTCTTATAGGGGAGATTGGAGGAACTGCAGAAGAGGATGCTGCAGCTTTAATACGGGTATATAAAGCTGGAAATGCTTTAGATTAAACTTTACAAGAACAATGAATAATGGAGAAATGATATTTTTTGGGGTTCATTATGTTCCTGCCCATCTTTTAATATGGCTATGCTAGGTAGCTCAAATATATTATAGCTAGATGTCTTTGATAAAGAGAGGTACATGAAGAAGTTATCAGCTGTGCTTGTTAAGGAAAATTATTCTCCCTTCTTCTATAAAAGCATGGGATAGAAGACACTTATGTTGCCTGTTCTATTTCAAAATTCACATATATGTGTTTGCATTTGTGTTCTTTCGCTGTGACTAATTGTTGGAAAATTGCCTTTTGGTTAACATTGTTTTTTTTTCATTAGTTATTCCAGTCTCATAAGCGTCAACAATCAGTTTGTTTGTGGCATATTTAGTGTTGTCATGACCTGTTCTTCTCATTCTCATGAGATTTTATTTTTATTTCTCATTCTTAGCTTTCTCAGGGAAGCCTCTTGAGCACCTGTTGTATATCCATTTGCTATGCCTCAGTTTGCTCACATGGTATTATGTCAAACTCTGTTGCACGCTTGATAATATTGATGGGCATACGCTAAAGTGAAGATCTTGTGTGCAGCCCTATGTAACCATAACCATAGCTATAACCATAATTATCAACCCTTGCAAGAAGCCTTGGATTAAAAATGTTTTCATTGATCTTGAAAGTTCTAGAAGCAAATGAAATATGTGCAAAAATTACTGTGTTTGCTGCCATTTTTTGTTGTAACTCTTTCTTATAGAATTCAGGTCTGAAACTGCAACCTGATTATTGCAAGTATACCTATATTCCATAGGTTTACTTATTCTCCATCTCCAGCACGTATGTCCCATTCGTTTCATGTTTTGAGACTTGAGTTATAGTTGGTCAACAAATGAAAGCTTTGAAATGATCAGTTGGATAGCCATTACTTGATGGCAAGCCACTGTTGAAAATTATGGGAGAAGTTGTACTAATTTGTAGTAGGCTACCAGATTGGACTTTGATAATAAGTGAAATGCCAAATGTTGATTTTTTTTTTTTTTTGATCATAAGAATAAAACTAAGATAACAGATTCTGCCAATATTAGAGCTAATAAATTGCTCCAGAGGCCATGGTAGAAGATGGTAGGTATAATTAAGAGAAAGTGCAAACAACATGTAGAACTGATTGGTCTTTATGTCTTCTTAACCTGGAGAAATTATCTTATAAAATGCAGACAATTGTCTTGGATAATGTGGAGGAAGGGCTGCACAAAATGGGAATACTAATGTCACTCGGGATCTATGTCGTTGCTACCATTGAATTTCTTTGCATTATATGAAGATCAGCCTTCTTGAGCCTTTATTCTGTAGGAATTGCAACGGCTTGTCTGAACTAACCGTATTCAGAAAGTAAATGATGGTAAATTTGTTTATGGTATGAGAATAAGGTGAATTGGAATTCCTAAGAAAGTTTTGTACAATTGCATACAAATCCATTAATTGGAGGACAAACGAACTACCTGCTTGCTTGTTTTAGTACCTTGGGTTAATACATTGGTCCAGATGATCTAAGCATATATGATTATGAAGTTTTAAATATGAGGAGATAGATAAATGTTGATAAACTCAAGCCCCATAATCTTAGAATGTTGGATTCAGGATGTGCCAGTTTAAAAAAAAATAAAAGCAACCAGTGATCTGTTGATCATTAAACATTCTGAATTATGTACACTCTGAATCCTTGTTTTAAAATGCATAGAAATGACTTAAATTTGTGAAATTGGTCATATTTCGTAAGCAAACTGTATTAGCCAATGGCCATTTCCTTTTACATCAAGAATGGAGACGCTGCTTAAAATTTGCTTTAACTTAATGCAACAATTACACTAGAAATTATCAGTAGTTTATCAGATTTCTATTTATTTCTTTTTTTGTGTCACCAAAGCTTCATATTTTCTTTGCTTGGGAATGTTTCATATTTCACATTTATTTCTTTCTAAATTGAGCAGGAAAGTGGAACCCAGAAGCCTATTGTTGCATTTATAGCTGGACTTACAGCACCACCAGGTCGTCGCATGGGCCATGCTGGAGGTTTGTACAATATCACCTAAATTTATGATAATTATTTCCACTCTACCATTGGCAGTACACATTTCAAGTTATAAATAGGGCCGTATTTTGCAGATAAAAAAGAAAACCTTAAATATCATGTGCATTTTTGAACAGTCTACAGAGTTTTTACCCCTTTCGAGGAGTTTTTTATTTTTATTTTTATTTTTCCAAGGTGGGGTTGCCACTAATAGAATTTGGTTGGAACTAGATATGTTCAGGAGTCCTCAAATCATGTAGACAGAATGCAGGAAGGATCTGGTTTGGAATAACTTCATTAGAATAACTGCAATCTGTTTGGCTAAATTTAAGAACTTACAAAAATATTAAAAAATAAAAATGAAGAACCTATAGGTGACATGGATTAGAGGGGTTGAACAAGATGGTTTTCAGATTGATTTGCTAGTTTTCAGAATTCCTTGGGATTTGAAGGTTATGTTTTAGCGTCAAAGTTGATGATTTAAGATAACAAAATGGCCTAAGCTACCACTGGAAAGCATCTGTCAGGAAAAACAGGGGTTCAAATATATTGACACTACTAGTCTAGCAAATAACTAGTTTTCTTGTCATCTACTACGAACTTTCAGTTGAGCCCTATGTGCAGAAAAGACACATCTGATGGCAGCAATTCTTAAGCATGCAAAAAGCCTATTCATCTTACATTTTCATGCCAACCACCTAGATAACTATGACATTACATGTTCTAAAGCCATAGTAGATGCATGGTTAACCTGTTGAAATTCATAGATGTCGGATGTAGTCTCCAAAACCGGTTCTTTGTAAACAACGCTTTGAAGATAGAATTCATAAATTACTTATTGAAGGTGCTAATGGATTGTAGGAATGGGTCAAACATTGTAGGCCATGTTAGTTAAACCATCCCTGTGGGCAGGTAGGAGGGCAGGTAGGAGGGCAGATTTTTTTGCCCCCCATTCCAGCAACACCATGCCAATGGATGCCTAGTTGAAGGCTTAGCAGTAATTGCTTATATGTAGTCAGGCTCTAGCAGGGTCTGCTTATGCTGGTAGCATCATTGATTCTTTCTTGTGATAGATCTTCCTGAAGCTGTGAAGCAATTGCTATGATATTTCTTACGGTAGTCTGTCTTGGGGCGGCAGACTATGTTGTTGCCTCTTTCAGATGATTAACCAAAAAATTTGGAACAGTGACATATGACACCTATACCTCATTACCATCTGCATTAGTCCAAGCTATACCCTTTGGTTCTGTTTGCAGCATTGCTTGTTTGAATCCCTGAATTTGACTCTCTTAAAACTTGGTTACCATGGATTCTATAGTTCTGTCACTGATGGGGGTATTCAGCTTGTGCTAGCTTTAGTTGACTTTATAAGCTGAATGTGTAATTTTGGTTTCTTGCAGCGATTGTGTCAGGTGGGAAGGGCACTGCACAGGACAAAATCAGGACCCTCAGAGAAGCAGGCGTTACAGTGGTCGAGTCTCCAGCCAAAATTGGTGCTGCCATGCTTGATGTTTTCAAACAACGTGGACTTGTAGATTAGGAGGCGTTACCGTCATTATACCCCTGGAAATATCAGGAAGTGATCTTTTCAGTTTACCACTGCATTGAGTGTGCAGTAGCGAGCACATTGAGACCTCTTTGTATTTTCCTATTTTTGCAAAATTATCTCTTTTCCATCCAAGCTGAGGCTTTTTTTTTTTTTTGGACTTGAGTTTCCAATAATTGAAAAGAAACCCCTGAGTGTACACTTTACATGCCTATTGCTTTGCACTATGTGCTTATTGATTTGTAATCAAATTAGCTTATGTTTTATTGGACCTCCATTTGTTCAAGGATCTTCCAATTTACATAAACCATGCTACCTAATCTATAAGTTTACTGTAGGCAACTCTGTATATTTTTAGGTTGAGATCAAGCGTTTCTCTGTGATCCAAAGGGAAAGGGTGCAAGAGTTTGCCTTCATGGAGAGATTCCTTGCATTGAAATCCAGTTCAAAGCAATGTTTTAAATGTTTTGATATCGAGATGATTTGATTTCTCCATTGAACAGGAGATATCCGACTTCGACCGCCATTCTGGGCTACATTTCTCTCCCTCTTCCTCCTGTCACACCTCAAACTATAATTTGAGGCATGATAACTGCCTTATGAATGGAGTTAGCCCTGCAAACATACATGATTATGCTACTTATTAATGAATTTATTATAATATAATAGCAACATTTTATTAAATTTTAATCAAACTCTCTATCGTTCAAATTACTAACAAAATATATATTATTATATTTCGCTACTTGATATAATTATACATATCTTCAACACTTTAATATAATTAAATAAAACTAGGGAGTTGATAAATCATATAATTATTTATTTAATTTAAGTATATAAAGAGTTAATAGTGATAAGATCCTTTAAAATACGTAACTTAATAATTAAATCAAAGATTTTCATAAATTAAATATTTTATAATAATTACATTATTATTATCATTATTACTATTATTATAGTAACCATTATAATTATCATACTTCTATTTATAACATTTACGATCTTCATAATATTTATAATCTTATATTTAGTATTTTTTAAACTAAATATTTTTAAATAAAGTATATATTTCAAAGAAGGAATGCAGTGGCTGAGATTTAAGAGAAAGAGGGAAGAGCGGGCGAACAAATAAGGACTATGAGAGAAAGAAGGAAGAGCGGGCGAACAAATAAGGACTATGAGGGAATTGGAATAAAGATAACATACAGATCATACTAAGATACAATCGTAATCAAATTAGAAGAAGATCAAGTCTGAAAATGCAATAGCATAATCTATTTAAAGGCCCTCAGAGCTACATAGCAAATCATCTTAGAGAAAGGAGACAGTATAGGGTAGAGGACATTACTTGGGTTGCTGGTTGGCTTTTAAGAGCGAGGTATTAGAGGAAAAATATTGTTCCTATGCCATCTTTAAATCGACTTCGCTTTCAAGATCAAAGATTCAAAGAACAAGAAGTAGAGAAGTATAGTAAGCTCCAAGGAGTACAAAGGAAGAAGGAGAATTCGTCGACCATCTTCTCAATGAGGTTGCGCTAATCCATCTCTTGTTTTTGTTACGTTTTTAATTATTTTTAGTTTATTCAATTGCATTTGTAGTAGGATTATAGTTTCAATCAATATAAAGTTTATTTTTATTAAATTAGTGTCCTTCATTTTTATTGCAAGTAGATGCTAGGATCTAAATAATATATTCTAATACCACGTATTTTCTTTTGCTTTGCACTTATAATTTCTATTTATTCAATCTCTTAATTTTCTTAAATCAAGGATTTCAAAATATTCAACATACTGCCTTTCCTGTGGATTCAACATACTTTGATTTCAAAATATTCAACATACGGCAGACATCCATGGCCCAAACAGCTCAGAGGAAGAGTCATGGAGACTCTCAGGAGCAGAGTTGCTGTCTGGAGCAGAGTTGCAGCCATCAATCGAATGCAGGGCGCCACACTTGGAGCAGAAACCCTCCACATGCTCAAAGACAAATGGTTGCCAGAAAGGGACTCCTGAACCACGCACTCGCACTCCTGGTCGCAGTGGTTTCCTCAGATCGACCTAAACACAGGCATGGGCATAACCACCGTGCTTCCTCTCCTTTGTAGCAACATCGAGGAAGACAAACCTCCCGGCAGCAGCAAGGATGGAGCTTAGGATTGTCTCTGACCAGAACTCCATCGGGAGAGACGACGACCGAATCCACATGAGGGCAGAAGCTAAGGAAGAGTCCGAAGGAATGAATTTTGGCCTCCAGTCTTCCATGGCAATGACCTGGCCGTTGGCAACCCATGGATTACCCAACGCCATCAATTTTGCAGCAGGGTCAGAGAACCGGATCAAATAGTGGCGATGGGCCAAGCTGATAGTTTCAATTGAACCAGCCACTCCAGCGCGGCGGAGCTCCCTGACGATGGCTTCAGGGGGAATCCACTTCAGTAAGCTCATAGCAATGACTGCCTTGGCTCCCTAGTCGGAGGTCTCCTCCTCCAACGCCTGGAGAGGAACCTGAACCACGTCCGAAAACCGACGTTCCAGCGCTGCAATAGTCGCCGGAGACGGAGAAGAAGAGACCCATTCAAACCGGTTGCTTGGGAACCGACTACCTTCCTTTCCCTCCATCTTTCCCCTATCAGAGGCCATCGGAATGACATTCACCGGCGAACCCATCAACTAAGAGGAAGGCAAGCCAAAGGATTGAAGATCGTCGGAGATCGGCTACCACTGTGCCGTAGGCACGAATCTTAAAGCAACACAGGAAAAAAGCTCCGCACGAACCTTCAACACGAACCTTAATATTCAATCATAAATTAGCTCCCAAAACGATTGTCTATTAATATTCAATCATTTATCATAGATTAGAAGAAAATATGATTTAATATATTAAATAATTTTTTATTTGATAATATATATATATATATATATATATATATATATATATATATATATATATATATATATGCGCGCGTTGTGATATCACCATTGGTATTAATGACCCATGGCAGTCTCTTTTTGAGTTTGATGAGCAGTTTGGTTTTTAAAACTACTAAATCAACATGGTATAAGCCGGGCCTCTCATCTTGGTTTTTAGGCATTATTCAAATCTAGATTTTAAAAAATCATAGTTTAATAACATGCACTTTCACAGCTAAAAACAGTTCCTACTAGAATAAACTCATGTAAAACTTGTATCTATAGTTAAAACCATGTGTTTTATTGCCTGGATTACAAGACATTTCCTTTTAGAGTTTAGTTCAATGATTTAAAGATCATCAGTGAATCAATAAAATTCATGGTCAACCATATTTTTTCAAAAGAAAGAGAAAACAAACAAAAAAAAAAAAATCCATCCACATTATAATTATTATTCAGTTTAAATATTCAAAAGTATCCAAGATTCTTATCTAAAATTTTTGTTTGTTACTACAACTACAATACTATTTTCCCATGGCACCATGCGGTGGCTTGGGGACTACACTACCAGGACATGCCCATAGCTTTTCAAACAACGGTAAGCGTGCAACGCCACGAATTTAAACTGATACTTCGGCCAACATAGCAGAGCTGGTCAATGCATTAGTGTAAACAGGTCAAACTAATCATATAAGCTGTCATTTTTCCAGTATTTAAAGCCTTTGAGCTGTCCACTCTTGTCCATAACCAAAGCCAAACAGCAAAGTCCACCAACAAGTGTTTTTTTTCCCCCCTACCAACAGCTGTGACCCATAACAAAGAATAATGACTTGGAAACCCAGCTCTCCACAAGGCCAAGCAAGCAAAGTCCTTCCAAAAGTACGTGATCGCTTCCCCAACGGCTCTCACCTTTCAAAATTCGAATATCCCTCTTATCAGAAGCTCAGAACTAGAGGCGTGGTCTCAAAACTTTTAATTATGCTGGTGTATCCCAATGCTGAAACTCTTCCATAACTGATGCTTGTCATCATGTGGCATAATCAACATCTATTATTTATCCAATCAACCCTTCAATTGATTTTTTTTTTCTTTCTTTCTGAAAACTTTTATAAATAACTATTGCAATGCTTTTGCTATTGTAATATGAGTTGGATAAACAAAAGAATGGCATTAGTTTGTATTAATGATGGTCAGTAGATGGTCATTATTAAAATTTTAGCTAAACTACATAATTAATTCTTATAGTTAGGGGTTATGTTGCTTTGGTTTCTAAACTTTAAAAAGTTATAAAAATAATTTAAACTTTTTATTTTATATCACTTTGATCCTTACCATTAAATAGAGAAAACGCCATTCAATTTTATCCTATATGACAACATAAATAACAGCGCACTTGGCATCCAAGTGATAAAAAATATTTAAAATCCATAATTAATCCGTTAACTCGTTATTTAATAATTTAAAAAATAATAAAAAAATAAAAATAATTTTTTCTATCCTAATTTATCCTAATTCGTGAGTGCTCACATATCCATTGCACTCCCTCTTAAGGCAAATTAGAGCAAAAAAAAAATATTTTATTATTTTTATATTTTTTAAATTATTAAATAATGGGTTAACTGGTTAGTTATGAATTTTAAATTTATTTTTACTACTTGAATACCACTTGAATGCTGCCATATAGGATAAAAACAAACAACGTCTTCCCTATTTAACGATAGAGATCAAAATAATATAAAATAGAAAGTTTAGAATTACTTTTATAATTTTTAAAATTTAAAAATTAAAATAATATAACCTTTTAAGTATAAAAATTAATTTTATAATTTAGCCTAAATTTTTTTATCACATCGTAAGGTAGAGTTTCTGGTGCAACCTTCTATCCTACTTAAATAATACTTTTTATATATAAAGTGCCTTGATAAGTTCATAAGCAAAGTAGTTTTGTTTTTCCCAAGAGCAGATTAGTGAATGTATAAAAATATATAAATAATAAGACATCCTTCCAATGGCCGTAGAATAAAAATATTTAAATAGAATGATAACAGCCTTCCATTTTGCTGCTTCTTTTACGCTGAGTATTCGAATATTTAGTTTAAAAGGGGTCAGAGAAACTATAATGAATGGCCTTTAATTTAAATAATGTGGGGCCGTAGAGCGATATCTAATTTGCTAGGGGCCTTTAAGCAAAAGTCCGAGTTAATGCCGAGCGCGTGACATTATTACGGTGTGATGTGCCCTCCTGAACTTAATTGAAGGTACTCCGATCGGACAGCCGGGATGTACGCGGCCGCATAGATCCAACGGCTGTACTAGCCGGTCGGTGACGTCAGCCTCAGCTCGCCCCCAATTTCCCTCTCCACATGCGCTCTCTCTCTCTCTCTCTCTCTTTCGCTTGTTTTCAACATTAGGGTTCCGAAAATAATAAACCCGGAAAACCAAAAAGGTATTCGTGTCGTAGAAAAGGCGACTTCCGACGCGAGATATTTCTCCGAATCCTGTCCTCGTTGGATTCGGTCTCTTCTTTTTGTTTAAAAGGCTTCTAAGGTTCCTTCGTGTGGCTGCCAATCTCTCGCTCGCTTCCCTTCTAAGGAATCGATCCTAGGGTTTCTCCCGGCGCTTTTCAGGTATTTCTCTAATCTTTTCGCTTCTTTTTTGGTTTTTTAAGCCTCGTTTTCGCTCTAAAACCGTGATTTGGTTTAGATCGAGGTTTTCTCTTTGATCTGGTCGTTCATCTTTGGTTTTTGTGGATTTGTTGCTTTTTTTTTTGCCGTGTTTTTCTAGGTTTTTGATTTTTGATTTTGTGTTTTGGGCAGAAGTAGCGTTTAGAGTTGATGATCCATTGCTCAGATTTGTTAGATCTGTGGTGATTTTGCTGGATTGAGGCTGTAGGTTAGGGTTTGGATTGATTTTCTGAATTATGCGAACCTCATGGGCTGATTCGGTTGCGAACGCCGAGAGCTCGGCGAACGCCACCGGTGCTTCTGCTGGCAATTCCAACGCTGCTGCTCCTCGTTCCGCTCGCAGTGCCTACGTCCCTCCTCATCTCCGCAACCGTCCACCGTCTTCTGAGCCGCCGGCTCCGGCTTCGGCTCCGGCTCCGGCTCCGGCTCCGGCTCCAGCTCCTGCCGATGTCCCCTCTGCTGCCTTTGGACAGTCCGGGTATGGTGGTTCTTCTGGTGGAAGTCGCTGGGGTGGGGGGCCTGTCCGTGACTTGGGCCGCCCTGGGTTTGGTGGAGGCCGTGGAGGGGGTGGTTGGAACTCCAGAATCGGTGGATGGGATCGAAGGGAGCGTGAGGTGAATCCCTTCGCAAATGATGACGACAAAACTGACGCTGAGGCTGCATTTGATGGTCAGGAGAACAGTGGCATCAATTTTGACGCATACGAGGACATCCCTGTTGAAACGAGTGGCGACAGTGTACCACCACCTGTGAACACATTTGCTGAGATTGATTTAGGGGATGCGCTGAATGAAAACATAAGGAGGTGCAAGTATGTGAAGCCGACACCAGTCCAGCGCCATGCCATCCCGATTTCCCTTGCGGGTCGGGACCTGATGGCTTGCGCTCAGACAGGGTCGGGAAAGACTGCTGCTTTCTGTTTCCCGATAATTAGTGGGATCATGAGGGGGGCACCTGCACAGAGGCCGCGTGGTGCAAGGACGGTTTACCCGCTTGCTCTGATTTTGTCACCCACAAGGGAGCTCTCGGTCCAAGTATGTTCTTGTAATCCACTTGTTCCATTGTGGACTCCCCGTTCCATCCGTTGGTCTTGATGAGTTGATTTGTCTTTTTTCCATTTGTCTTGTTGTTTATATTGTGTGCTTTGTGTTCTAGATACACGAGGAGGCTAGAAAGTTTGCCTACCAGACTGGAGTTAGAGTTGTTGTTGCGTATGGAGGAGCACCAATCAATCAGCAGGTTTGCATTTTCACATTTGGTTTGTTTCTATTTTTACTTTGTGTGTGTATTTTGAACTTCTTGTAAATTTTGTTTGCAGCTTATTGTTTTGATATGTGTGCTGATTGTGTGTGGAGTTTGATTGTTGCTAGATTGGCTGTTACAAGCAATTCTTTCTTCTGCACCACAATAAATTCATCTCCATAGGGTTAATTATGGAAGTCGGCTGTGGTCAATTGATACATACCCATGCACATGCACCGGCATACTCACATAGGATGATAGATATGGTTTAATTTCTTGTTTAGCTTCTCTTACTGTCGGTAGCTGATAGCCAGCGTAAAACTTCATCACCCTTAACATGAATCAAATCAGGTCCAGTAGAGTGGAGGAAGCAGATTCATGTAGCTGACCCCATGTAGTTGGGAAAAGGCTTAGATGAGTTGAGTTGAGTTGAGTTTCTATTACTGTCTGTGGCTTGCAGAGCTGTGGTTCACATTTTCTTTCCTCTTTATAAATATTTCATTGGTGTTGTTTGAACTGAACTTTTATGGGATCAAAGAGGCTTCCTGATCTGCTAAACTTCTACTTTGCTATATCTTTTGGTTTAGAGGCCAAGGTTGCTTAAACATTTAGTATGACTTGGATCATGATCATCAGGGTGCCTTTATTGTTGTCTCATTTATGGTTCTTATGAGGAGAGTTTCCATGTTTGGCTTAAAATTTACATAGTTCAGACTTTGATATGTAACCTTGCATTCCTATATGCAAATTATAAATTAACTATCAAAATCTAACTGATAGAGTTATTGGTAGCTAGAATCAGTGGAGACTTTGATGTGAACTTTGCATTCCTATATGCAAATTATTAATATCAAAATTATAAATGAACTATCAAAATCTAAATGATTGAATTATTAGCAGCTAGAATCAGTAGAATGTTTTCCATGCCAGAATGTAGATTTTACTTTTTCACCCTCCATTTTTGTGGAATTTCTTATTTTATAAACATGCATACTGTCCACTATGGAGAAGATTGTTAATACCTGATAGGGCCTCAGAACCTAGGCTGTGAAGATCCTGGGCTTGTACAATGGTCTGCACAGCAACCTGGGTGGTCTTCTTTTTCCCCTTTCAAGCAAAGTAGGGAAGGAAAATGGGAAGAAAGGATGGAAGAAAGAGAAGAAAGGATTGAAGAACAGGAGAAGATGGAAAATTAGAAAAATGCAAAGTGAAGAGAAGCAATGAAGGAAGAAGGATAAAAAATAATGACATCAAAATATTGAAAAGATGATTGTTTTGATTAGGATAAAGATGATTGAAGAGGTTGAGGAAGAGCATATCAAAGAGAAATCGATTAAATTTGGAATAAAGAATTTAATTGTGACAAGAAGAAAGAAGGGCAATAAGAAGATTGGGAAGAATATGATAAACTAGGGAAGAAAAGAATTGCTTTGTAAAATTTGAAGGAAAAGTGGAAGACAATGAAGAACAGGAAAAAGAGAGAGAAAAAGGACATGAGATGCAAATAGGAGGAAAAATGCAGGGCAAAAGAGAAGAGATAGTGGAAAAGAAAAAGGTTGTTGTAAAAGTGGATCAAGGATGAGGTTAGTTGATGTATGTAGGTGGTCAATGCAAGCTTCCCATCCTCTGTTTGGCAAGTTGGTTAGTGAGGGCATGCCTGTTTGCTTGTATAATGTGTGGTGCGCATTAAGGGTGCTTGATGTATAAGTTATAAATGGTTATTAAATTAGTTAGTTTATGTATATTAATGATTTAAATCTCGGCGGAATGGCGGACGAGACATCTTATTTCAGAGAGATTTTAGGATCAATCATGTCTGTCCTATCTCGTCTTGCCATGGGCATAATACGTTATAGCGTCAAATATATTTAAAAATCAAATAAAACTTTGAAGCTTCACAAATAATTTTTTTAACAAAACAAAGCATTTCAAGTAGGTACTGGAATGTTTGATTGGATCGAAGATCAAGATGAGAGGGGACATGGGGCGTCTTGTATTATGAAAAAATTGAGACACCTATGTCATAAGATTTAAAACCTTGGTATATATATTAGTAGCTTAATTTGTAGGTTAGTATATACTTAATATTTGTACAGTTCAACATCTTTTAATGTTATGAGCAGCAAAACCAGATGACTAATGCAGCCATATTAGCTAAGGTGCTAGAAGATTTGACACCCATTGATATGGGTGGCTATCTGGTTTTTAGATTGACAACTAGAGTTGCAAAAGGGTTGGTAGGATGGGGTCAAACATGACCTTGATCTGACCTGATTTTATATTAGGGTCATGATTCTGGCACCAAATCCAACTCATTTTCTGATCGGGTTGGATCAAGTTGAGCTTATGAAAAGGATTTTAGATTCAACGTGTCATTCTATTTCTAGCTGGGTTAAGGTTAATAATGACTTAGAGCCAACCTGAAATGTTCCTGTTAGGGTTGGGATTGAGCTATGCTTGTTTGCATTTGAGTCAAGTATTTAACTATCCTTTTATAGTTAAAATTTAATAATTACTAATTAAATATATAATTACGAAAAATTTAAAAACTAAAATTAGCTAACTTAAACTTGAATTTATATTCAATTAATTTTAATTTCATTTGAGTAATTGATCATTTTTTAAGTTTACAAACTATGGTTTAAAATATATATTAATATACTCGAGGGTATTATAGATAAAAATCTACCAAAACAAATAGTGAAATATGAATGCTTAATATAATTAAGTGAAAATAGGTAAAGGAAGATGTAGTTGTTAAGTTGAAAAAAGGAAGGATTGATTTAAATGGGAGTTCATTTATGAACTAGTAAAATAATTATAATGAAGGAGAAAGGTGTTTATATGATTCAGGTTTTTGGGTTTCGGGTCGAGTTAGTCCCATATTTTGTGGTCCCAAGTAAGATCCATCAAGACCTAGGCTCAACCCCAAATTTAGTTGGATCTCGACGCATCCTACGGGCTTTCATCTAATCGGGTAGGGACCATGCAAGGTCATGAGTTCATTCGACCCATTTGCAGCCCCAATGGCGACTAACACAACCATGTGTTATCCTAGGTTCTAAAAGATATGGGGTGGTTGCACATCTATCATAAAGAGGAGGCAGTGATTGCCCAGGTGGTTGACATTGCTTATGTATCCTAGTAAACAGCCTAAATGGTTGCTTTTGATGACAATATCCATACATGAACATAGATGCTGCTTTTATGTTTCACCTTACATGCAAGTAGTTATTGCTGGATTGCATTGCTTAGGTGCCCTAGCAAACAGCTTAAATGGTCACTTTTGACAACAATATGAATGCATGTTTCGTTTATGTTTTGCTTATGTTTCACCTTACATGTTTTACTGTAGATGCATTTAAACTTCTACAAGTATTTGTGCATTGTGTGGTTGATGGTCTAAAACTCAGTTTGCATCTTCTACTATTGCTAAAATGGGCTAGATCTTACGGCAAAAGCATACTGCATTTATTTAGACCTTGCCATTATTTTAGTAGAAATCCTCACCTTAATCCCAAATGCTTAAGTTGTATTGGAGTTTTTGATCCCATTTTGTTAGTCTACCTTCAACTATACCAATGCTATTGCACCTGATGCAATGAAGTTTTGTAGGATAGAATGGCCTTGGCATAGGATGCATTGATATAATGGGGGTTTTAGTAGAGAGAGGAGTGATAAAGGATAATTTATAAGGAGAAATATATGATGAGGCAAAAAATTCATAGGTTGTGAGAATTTTGTGGAGAGAACTGCATTGGGTTATGAGGCTTGATATATTGTAGAAAGGATGTTGACGAGGGAACGCTAACAATGAGATGTGAAGGATGCAAGGAAAGTGGAAACATGGAGATACTTAAATGATTTGCATCATGACCCAAATGATAAGAAACAAAATCATATTAGATCCCTATGAAGCACGGTTGAGGGATGCATGGATTCAACATTGCAATTAATAATTTATATAAGTGCTGAGTAGTGATTGGGATTGGTCACATGAGATTTAGATTGAGATCATAATTTCAAATCCCAACAGGATGTCTTATGAGTTGCTGGGATGGGTTGTACCATGTGTTGGGATGGGATCATCCCACCATCGTTTCAGCGGTCCAATTGATGTGTATTGAGATATCTTGCATCTCAAGTGTCAGGATGGGTGGGACAAGAGTTCGCCCATTCCATGGAAAAACCAAGATGGCATTGTCCTAAGAGATTTAAAACCTCAATTTAGATCTCAGTTTATGGAGAGCAAGCTTATTTGATGGGGGGTAGCACGAATTGTGGTACTTAAGGTGCTGTTCTTGTTATTGCTAGAGTTCTGAAGGACAGGGTGGTGTCTGGGCTTTGTGTTCTTTTAAGAGATTTAAAACCTTGATTAAGATTTCAGTTTATGGAGAACAAACTTGTTCGATGGAGGGTAGCAGGAATTGATTGTACTTAAGTTGCTGTTCTTGTTATTGCTAGAGTTCTGAAGGACAGGGTGGTGACAGCTTCGTGTTCTTTTTCCAGTAACTTGAGAGCATTGTCATAGTTTTTATACCCTCAGTGCTACCAGCTGTATTGTATCTTGTCACATGCTTATTAAACACAAAATCTCTTGGATGATGGTTCAAGTGTGTTCATATACTTTGATTTCTTCAGAGTTAATTAGCATTGGGTGGCAGACATGTCTTCAAATATGAGTAATTATGTGCATTTCTTGAGTTTTATGTTAGCAATTTGAAGGTGATTAGAAATTGGTTCTGACAAGTTACTCTATATAATATATGTGAATCTTGGGTTGAGTTGATGGCTAGAAGGCAAGCCTCAATTAGTATACCCCTATCTTATTCATACCATTATATTTATATATCCTTGGTTTTAGCTACTGAGTGTAAAAGAGAATCAACTCTAAAAAATGAAAATGTATTTTATAGTTCACATAACCAAACAGGTACGGTGGTAGCATTATAATTTGAAACATTTCCTCAACTAATGGAATCATCAACTATCCATCAGATGCTTATTTTCTTGAGTCAGTCCGATGCATGAGATGTGCCATATAGGTGATCTATGTTATAAACTGATGTGCCGTATAGGTGATCTATGTTATAGACTGATGATTATGTCCCAAGCGATAGCTGAAAAATATCTAGTTGTTGCAACAATTCCACGAAAATTTGACTATTATGAGCTAAGTCATGTAATCTATTTATGATGACCATTTTCCAAGTGTTTCTGCTATACGTTATATTTTGTTATATATGATTGTAATAAAATTGGTTAGAGAGATGGCTTCATTATTCGTGTTATAGATGCATCCTTAGGCTGTGTGGCTTCTTCTATTCCCTTTTGGGCTTGAGAAACCTGACTAGCTAATATGTGGACCTGGGATGCGATATTCTTACTTGAACAATAGAAGGAGTTGACAGAAATTGCAGAGATTAAGAGGAAACCCTGGTATAGATTCTCTCCCCCTTCTTCTAGGCTGAGCAGGAAAATAGAACTGACAATATGACTAATAAACACGACAGTTTAAGAGAATCATTGATCATGGAAATTAGCACAACTACTAACTGGAAAACAAAATGCAGAAGAAAAGAAGCTTGAGACCTAAAGGGGAGTTTTGTACAATGTGTTTCTTTTATGGCCTGGTCAATTAATGATCTCTCAGTATGTTGTTTGCCAACATATAAATTTATGATGATAGTGAGGTGTGGATGAAAAATATATGAGTATTACATTTTTCAGACAAATGGTTATATAAATCATGGCAATCACTTCCTGTTATTGAGGCTATTAGGTTTACTGACAAGCAAAAGAGACCAATAGAATTGTGCGTAGATGCCATATGTGTTGAGGTGGCTGGTGTTAAAAGCCTGATGATAGTTCCAACTTGTTTACCTTCCAATATTTCTTCACATATAATTGCTCTGCTGGTGACAGATTGAATTAAGGGTTCAGACACCCTTGTGATTAAGCAGCAGTTAATTGTTAAAAACAGTTAAAGTTGGATTTGAGCCTTTAGTAGCTTGTCTTGTAACATAAATAAGAAAAAAGCATGTCTTCAAAATGCAAAGTAGCTTCCATCATGTTTCTTTTCTCACTTTTGGTGGGCTACAGTCTGCAAAACCAAGTCCTGTCGTGCCTTCTTTATGTAATGGGCTTTCTACCCTGTTAATTGCTAACAAAATCTTTGAAAAATTTCTATATGATCCTCCAATTTTGTTCCCTTCTAATTTAGGTCAATGCTGTTCATGAAATTATTAGATGCATTATGATGTTTATTTCATTAGCTCCTGCATCTCCAATACTTGTTCTTTTTTTTTTTTAAATATTTGATCAACTAGCATGTTGGAAAAAAGAAGGCTTGTTGAAATCTTGCTTTATCATTTGAAGTGCATTAATTTCTCATACCTTTATTTTCTGCTCCAACACTGGTCAAGGGCTATGATGGTATTAGATGCATTACCTTTCTGCTAAAATAGAATCTACATAGCCAATACCATTTGTTCTTCTTTATTTATACGTTCAATTATGCCTAATTAGATTAAAAAAAAACTGCTTTGTTGGAATCTTGATATATTGTTGTCAGTATATTGTTCTTGTGTGCTTACTATTATGCATTGCTAACCGATTATGGTGCATGAATTTTGGTAGTTGCGGGATCTGGAGAGGGGTGTTGATATTCTTGTGGCAACTCCTGGTCGTTTGGTTGATTTGTTGGAGAGGGCTAGAGTTTCATTGCAGATGATTAGATATTTGGCCTTAGATGAAGCCGATAGAATGCTTGACATGGGTTTTGAGCCACAGATTCGAAAAATTGTTGAACAAATGGACATGCCCCTTCGAGGTGTAAGGCAGACCATGCTGTTCAGTGCCACATTTCCTAGAGAGATACAGGTTGGTTCCATTATGTGTTGAACATTCATATTTTTATGTACGCATTTGAATATGTCAATGATTTACTATTTGTGTTGTCAATGTTTTTATACTGGATGGTCTTTTTTTTTTTTTTTTGGTTTGGATGTAACTTAACACGAAGTGCTTCTTGTTTATATTTCTCTTATAATGTTGTTGTATTGATTTCAGATGTTAGGCATGGCATAATTGAGGAGTCTTTTTATGAATCGCCATAAATCTTTAATGATAGAGCCCTATGTGTATTGTATGTGCATATGAACTGCTAGTGTGGACCACGTGTGAAGTGACATGTTAGTTTGGGCATGATTTCTAATTTGTTCTGGTTTCGGTACTATATACTTGATTTGGAAATACAATAAGAAAGCTTTAATCCCAAACTAGTTAGGATTGACTACATGAACCCTTTTTCTCCATTCTGCATGTTTTAGAATCATGCTTTATGTAAGATGCAAAAATTTTAAATCTTTCTTTGTTATTTTCTTCATTTAATTTTTGGTCATTCTTTATCTTTATCTTTTTTTTCTTTTTACATGTATCAAACCATTCTTTCAAACTGGTGTATTACTACATTTATATTGCAAATGTTCAAACCATCTAAGTTCTTTCAATTTGCTCTCATTGTTGCTACTTCTATCTTTTTATTAGTCATTTTATTTTTTATTTTTTCTTATATTAACATACATTCATTTCAATATTTTCATTTTAGCCACGTTTATTTTCTATATATGTAATTTTTAACTGCTGAACATTTTTGTATCATTAAGCATAGCCGGTCTTTTATGGCTATCTTATAAAATTATCTATTTCACTTGGAAGGTATTCTATGATTTGGTAGCGGCATTTTGAATTGCTATCATCCAATCATAATGATTGATGTATGCTTTTTTTTTATTTGTTTTTCTATTGACACCTTGTAGATTAATATTTATAATTTTTGTTGTGATGAGAATAATTTATTAGTCTAAACAAGACTTTGGAGGGAATGTCAAGAAGCTGAACAACAAATGAGAAAACTAGAAAATCTTGATATATAGTGACTAATGAAATTATTTAAGCTAATACTTCGAATGGTTATTTTACCAGCAATATTTAGGAATTGGTTTAACATGAAAAAATGTTTATGATATAAAAAATTATTATTGCTGTAGGGTTATGATGTTGTGATGTTTGTTGGAAAGTAGGAATGAGAGGTTTTAGGTTGTGGGATTGTGTTTGTGGTCTTGACATAACAAGATGTGGGTGTGGGTGTAGATTGTCTTGCAGGACCATTATGAATGGACACATCTTCGATGAATCTCAACCATGGAAGAGTGATGCGGGATGTGCCCGCACCAAAGAGCCATGCAATATGTTGAGGGGAGGGGGTTTCATTGGTATGTATGGAATGAAAGTAGGGTGTTGGGAAACTACATGCGTTTAGGCTTATAGATGGATTTAGGTGGAGGACACCAATTCTGGACAATGGATGATTTTTTTTTTAAAAAAGGGGGGTGGTGTGTGGAGGCAATGTTCATAGGTGCTACATTGGGAAAGGAGAAGGGGATTAAGGTATGATGGTTTCATTTTAGGTTGGTGGCATGTGCATATGCTCTATTAGGGGAAGATCTTTAGATGGATGCTTATGATACAACAATAATAACAATAGTAATAATTATAGCTAAGCCTTAATCCCTAATTAGTTGGGGTTGGCTATGGAAATCCTTTTTCTTCATTCTCAATTTAGAGCCATATTTTTTGTAATGTGCAGAGGTATCGATTCTTTCCTTACTACTACCATCTATGTGATTTTGGTTTACTTGTACTCTTGTTTCCTTTTATAGGTATTAAATCATTACAGCCCTAAACTTATGCCATACATCTCTAGATTATCTAAGTTGTTATCTTACTTTGTCCTCAATTGGTGTTATGTTTACTCTTTTACAAATTATTTTATTTTTTATTCTATTTTTTCTTATTTTGCTATATATTTGTCTTGATATTTTTATTTTAGTACACTCATCTTGTGCTTATTTTTTTTAACTACCCAATATTTTGTATCATGAAGCATGATTGGTTTTATGGCTGTCCCATAAATTTTTTTCTTCAATTTAGTAGTTATGCTATAATCATGTAATATCTTGGTTGTACTTTTCTATTTTATCTAACTTGCTTTTGAATAATTCTTTTCAATCTCTTTTTTCTTATAAACAATCAATTGTAGCATCTAAATGATCGTTTTTAAGAATGCCATCATTCGTAATTTTTGCTCTACCCTTATCTTTCTTTCTAATTTTGCTAGAATTGTATTTCATGTTATTCTATCTTGTTGTTATTTGATAAAAAAAATCCTGGATTCCAATGTACTCCACAATTTCAACTTATGGTTGACCTGATCATAGTTGTCAGAACCGAACCGAACCGGCCGGTTGGACCGGTTGAACCGGGACCCGAAGGCCAAGCCGGTTCGGTTTCAATATAAAACCGAATGTGTAAGTGACCCGGAATAACCTGATCAACCCATCGGTTCACCCATGAACCGGTCAATCCAACCCGAACCGGTTCGGGTCATGGGTTTTATTATCATGTTAACCTTGAATTTTTTATTAAAAATTAATTTTTATTAATATAATTATATTTTTATATTAATATAATTGATCGATGATTGAACTAGTGACCCAACGGTTGAACCAGTGACCCGATGACTCGAGCCCTTGGCCGGGTCAATGTCCGGGCCGGGTCTGACAACTATGGACCTGATACGTTGAATCCTACTGAATTGGTTTGTTCGGCCTGAAGTAAGCCAAACCGATCAAAAAATTATTCATTTTTGGGCTTTGGTTCAATATAGATCTCAAACCAGTGTGGCCACTCGGTTTAGGTGGTATTTGGGTGGGGGTTGGGCTCTTGTGCGCCCACATATTCTCTTTACTCTCTTATTTTCATTTAAAATCAAGTAAATATCATCATCTCTTTGCTTTCCACTTTCCTTTACATATACTTAAGCTTTCTCATGAAAAGAAGGCAATGCCCCCATTTGAATTCAATAAAATATAAAAAAATCAAATTCTTTAAGAATAAAATTTAGTATTTTTTTTGATATTTAAGAATAAAAAATAAATTTTTTATTGATTCTTTATTGATTTAAAGAAAGCATATAATAGAATACCTAGAGAAATAATATGATCAGTTTTAGAAAAAAAAGAGTTACCAAAAGGCACATAGAATTGATAAAAGATATGTATGATAGAGCAATAATTATTGTTAAAACAATAGGAGAAACTAGTGAGTTTTCAATTACTATAGGTTTACATCAAGGATCTACCTTAAGTTCATATCTTTTTGTATTAGTTATGGATGAATTAACCAACAATATTCAAGATATCCTATGATGTATGTTATTTACAAACGATATAGTGTTGATTGATAAAACTAAATCTGAAGTAAATGCTAAGTTAGAGATTTGGAGAGGCTTTAGAATCTAAGGGTTTCAAGATTAGTAGAACTAAAATTAAATACATGAAATGTAATTTTAGTGGAAGTAGAAATACAAATGAAGAGAATAAAGATTGTAACTTGTAAGCCAAGAGATATCGAGGAGTGAAAAATTTAGGTATTTGGGATTAATTATCCAGTAAAAAAATGAAATAAGTGAAGATGTGAATCATAAAGTTAAAGCAGGATGGATTAAGTGGAGGAGTGCTTTCGGAGTATTGTATAATCGATGCATCCCATTAAAATTAAAAGAAAAATTTTATAAAATCACTATTAGTCCAGCTATGTTATATGAAACAGAGTGTTGGGCAATATTGAAACATGTGAATAAATTAAGTGTAACATAAATGTGCATGTTAAGATGGATATGTGGTAAAACTTTAAAAGATAGAATTAAAAATAAACATATACGAGAAATAATAGGAGTAGCACCAATTGAAGATAAAATGGGAGAAAACCGGTTATGGTGGTTTGGATATATACAATGGAGACCTTTAGATGCTTCAGTTAGAAAGAATTATCTTTTAATAATTCATGGTAATAATAGAGGTAGATGTAGACCTAAAGTAATATGGATAGAAATAATTAAAAAAGATATAACTATTTGTAATTTGAGTATCGACTTAGTCCTGAGTAGAGCAGAGTGGAGGAAGTAGATTCATGTGGCCATGTAGTTGGAAAAAGGATTAGATGAGTTGAGTTGAGTTTTTGATATTTTGTTTTCTCATCATTTCTCAGTTAAATTAATTTTTTGAGATTTTTATCTAGAGTGGAAGTGTTCTAACTTAATATTTGTTAAACTACTATTTTTAGAAATTCTTCGAATTTGCTCTTAAGTGAGAGAATTGACCTTTTATTCTTAAGAAATTTGATTTTTTTAAATATTTTTGTTGAATTCAATTGGTGTATTCGATTATTTGAATGAGAAATTTTAAGTAAATATTTCATTTAATGGAATAATTTTGAATGGAAATGAGAGGATGTGAGCTCACGAGAGCCTCTTAGCCTTGTGTACCATATAAAAAAATAAAAAAATATGAAAAAAATAAAAAGTTGCACAAAATGGCAAACGAACCCCAATTGGAGTTACGCTTTCCGACTCGATTCAATTATCGAACTGGTTTGATGTCGGTTCATGGTTTGGCCTACCTTGGTTTCATCCACTAAGAGTAAACAATATGCACAAAAGGAAGGCGAACTTGAATGTGCCTGGTAAACCTCGGGATGGCAATTTTTCCCATTTCCCTGTTTACCCGGTCGGTACCGTTCTTAACGGGCCGATGAATCCCCGTTTTAAACGGCTTAATGGGTAACGGAGATTTTTCGTTAACGGCTAAACGGATAAACGGCTCGAGGACGGTATTCTCCACCCCATTTCCGTTTATCCATCCCTGTCCCCGTTAGCTTTATATAATGATTCAGCAACTCTTGCGCATCGTCTCTTACTCTTCCTCTTTTATGCAGCCAATCTAAAGTTTTGAAGTCTGAACCTACTCGATCGTCTCTTGCTCTTTTTGAAATGCAAATAGAATTTGATAGATCATTTCCTATCTGATTTGTTACGATGTTAAAGCTAATGTATCTGGTTTGTTACTATATTAAAGCTAATAGGTTAGATGTATCAATATCAACGATGGGTTGTTGGCGTTTATTCTATCTTATCCTAATTATTTTTTAATTTTTAATAAATTATAAATTTAATAAAATAATTTTATTTTTTATGTATCCGTTTGCCCGGTCGAGTATCCCGTCCCCGTCCCGTTAATTATAACGGCTTAACGGGGCGGGAAACGGGGATGTTTTTCCTAACGGGGACGGGTACCGGTATAGATTGCCCCGGTCCATCCCCGGGCCGTTGCCATCCCTAGGTAAACCTATTCATAACTAGTATAAAGGTATGAGAATCTAGAGTAGTTTATTGATGTAAATCTGTTAAAACTTGTTGGTATTAACACAATAATTTTCACACTAGTAGCCATTCTATTGTATATCTTCTTGTATTAATGTATCTAACAGAAACTCTTTTTTTTTTAACACCCACCATCAGACTTATCTAAGGTTTCAATGATATTGTTTTCTATAATCAAGAAATTATGTCAAGATCTTATTTAATTTCTATATACTTCTCCATTAACTTTTTAAGAAAAAAAATGATTTTTATAGTTGATCTACCTGGCATAACACTAAATTGATTTCCTAATATTTTTGTGTTATATCTCTAGTTTGCTGAATTATCTTCTAAGGAAGTTTCATAATATGGCTGATGAGTTCAACATTTTGATAATTAAAATAATTTTGAATATAATCTTTGTTCTTGTAAATTAGTTTTATAATGCTTCTCAATCATTATGTATCTTCTTGATCTTTAAGATCATATTAAATTTGTTAACCAAGCTGATTTGATACCATCAGAACAATTCATAGAAATATCATTAGTTTCAATTGCTTTTTCTTTTTTCATCTTTTTCATGGCCTCTTAGTGCTTTATATTTAATATATCTGTATATTAATTTTACATGTATATTTAATATATATATCCTTATGGAACTAATCTTTTAACAATCTATGGTTAGGATAGAGGTAAAGGTAGACCTAAACTAACATGGTCAGAAATAATTAAAAAAGATATAACTATTTGTAATTTGAGTGTCGACTTAGTCCTGAATAGAGCAGAGTAGAGGAAGCAGATTCATGTAGCCGATCCCATGTAGTTGGGAAAAAGGCTTAGATGAGTTGAGTTGATTATCCTCATGGAACTAGTAATACATTCTAGTTTGATTTAGGATAACTTTGCTCTTTCGGTTCAAAAATAGGGAAGTGGTCTCTCTACAAGCAAGCGAGTCCCATGACTATCATTTTATAATTTATCAAAAATAATTTATTTTCTTTCTTTATTCTCATTATCAACCAAATTTTTTTGTTCTTTGTCTTCGGTGCATTTAACTTGAATCATGTTTATAGTATTCTTTTCTCTTGGCCTTAAAATTTAATACATCTTTCCACCTTTAGTTTGTAACTTGTAATATAATTTTTCATATATCTTAAATCTAATCTCTCATATTACTTTCTTAACTTTCTTCTTAGCAATCTTTTAGCTTTAATATGCTTTTTTATTTTTATATTTATATAGTTTTTTATAACACTCTTTTAATCTCAATTGCCAATTGAATGCTCTTTCTACTACCCTTAAGTTTCTTTATTGGTTGGCTCTTTCTTTTCGATTTTTTTAGTAGCTTTATGGAATTTCTTTTTAATACTTTTAACCATCTCTTCCTACATGATATTGATTTTCTCATTTAGACTTATTTTTTCTTTAACATTTTATAATTAAGTCATTTGTTTCTTTTTTTTTTCAATTTCCACCACCTAGTTCTTGGTTCCTTATTCTTTAGCCCTTTTTTGTTTTCTAATACATCATGCATCCAAAATTATAAATCAATATTGTGTGGTTAAATTCTTACTTGGTATAAATTTATGATCTTTACAAAAAAGAAATCTTGATCAATTGTTCTAGTTAGGTAGAAATGTATTTGACTAGTGTTATACTATTTTTAAAAGTTGTTGAGATTCTTCTTTAGAGCATGTGCTAGTTAATATTAAGTTATATGCCTTCTTGAATTCTAAAATGATATTTTTTTTCTCATTTTTATGTCTAAAATCATAATCTTCATGCACTCTTTCAAAACCAATAATTTTTTTAAACATATCTATTCAAATTTTCTCTAATAAATATCTATTTATTACTAGGAATCTTCCATCCATCCGTGTCCTCTCAAAAATATCATTTTGTAGGATCATGTGTTGCATGAGCACTAATGTTATTAGCGGTCTTCTATTTACTTAATCTCTTGCAAGTAGGCTACGTTAACTTCTCTTTTAGTCATCGTCTCTATTAGTTTTGTTAATTTTCCTTTTAATGACTTTATATTCCAAGTTACTAAATTTATCCTACTTTTTAGAGTAATTTCTTTATTCACAATCATTTATTAGCGTAAAAACTCTTATCTACTTACCACATCTGGGCAATAATTTGTCATTTCACTTTTAGGAAACACTCTAGTTGATTCTTGCCTACTTTTCAGTACACTTTGGATTTGATATAGTGCATCCTAAGTAGGAAACACCCTAGCAACTTTCTCTAGTAGATCAATGTTTATGGGATGTAACTATAGTTTTACTCTGGCACTCAACCTATTGCAACCTTCTTTTTGTCCAAGCTTGGGATTGGCTATGCACAAAATATAAGTGAAATTTTTGATGGATGATTATGATGTTATCAAGAATTATTTGATTTTTTGATAAGCAAATTGACTTCTGGTCCTTATCTTACGAGTAGGACCTATTCAAGAGAAATAATTTATTCCTGGCCTCTTACTTGATGTCCATTTAATATATAGTTTGCGGCCTGTGTTAAAAATAAGTTGTAAGCGTGTTTGAAAAACAAGAACAAGCATGTATAAACTTGTATAAGACGAGGTGCTGTTGTGCATTAAATAGGCCGTAATGATTAAAAGGTGAATGAAACAATGCAAAGGTCAGACACAATTAGGTCTTATTTGCCATGCCCACACTAGCACACATTGTAGTCTATGATTTGATGATAACAAGAATCCAGTCCGCAACATCTGTCCTCTAAACTTGTATGTGATCTCTTGTATCATGAGGTATGGTGGTGGGAAGAATTGATGATTATATTTGAGAGCAGGTGCAAGAAAGCTTGCAAGATTTGATAGTTTGTGTGGTGCTTTTTGTGTTACCATGGTTTGAAAAAAATAGTTTGGGCAATAGGGTATCCTTTTTACATTATGTCTTTGGTTTTCTATTTACCTGTAATCTGGCTATTGTATGTGTCTTGGCAATCTGTCTTCTCATTTTGCATGTTGTTTATTCAGTGGGACTTTTTCCAATTCTTTGACACTGACAAATTTATAAATTTTGTATGCAGAGATTGGCTTCTGATTTCCTTGCCAATTACATCTTTCTTGCTGTTGGAAGGGTTGGTTCTAGTACTGATTTGATTGTACAGAGAGTTGAATACGTTCTTGAGTCAGACAAAAGAAGCCACCTTATGGACCTTCTTCATGCCCAAAGAGCTAATGGTGCTCATGGAAAGGTTATATGCACTTCAAAACTCATCTTTCTTGTGCATTTTTTCTTCATGCCAAAGGGTGGTTCCATATACTTTTGTTATTTGATTTTTGTAATGTTTTCTTGCTTATTTATATGGTATTATGATTTTGATTAGGTACTTACAATGATTACTGATAACATTACTTTGACCCCTGCAGCAAGCTTTGACTTTGGTCTTTGTAGAGACAAAAAAGGGAGCTGATTCGCTGGAACACTGGTTGTGCATGAATGGATTTCCTGCAACCACTATTCATGGGGATAGAACTCAGCAGGTAGGCAAATGGGTCATTTATCACACCATTCATTTGATGATATTTGAAAATTGTCTTACTTTCATAGTTTTGTCACCTAAGTTATTTGTCCTATGTCTATCATTATTTAAGTTGCCTTTGGTGCATGCTTGAATTTCTAAGGTGTGGTGTATAAGGTGTTGTGCTTAACGTTGCAGTGAACATTACTTTTCTTTTTTCTATTTTCATAATTAATACTCAACTCAACTCATCTAAGCCTTTTTTTCAACTACATAGAATCGGCTACATGAACCTGCTTCCTTCACTCTACTCTATTCAGGACTAAATCAACATTCAAATTACAAATATTTATATATTTTTTAATTATTTCTGTCTATATTAGTTTAGGTCTACCTTTATCTCTATCCTTACCATGGATTGTTAAAAGATCACTCTTTCTAACTGGAGCATCTAAAGGTTTTCATTGTATATGTCTAAATCATCGTAATTGATTTTCTCATTTTATTTTCAATTGAGGCTACTCCTATCATTTCTCTTATATGTTTATTTCTAATTCTATCTTTTAAAATTTTACTGTATATCCATCTTAACATACGCATTTCTGTTATACTTAATTTATTCACATATTTCAGTATTGTCTAACACTCTGTTCCATATAACATAATTGGCCTAATAGCGATTTTATATAATTTTTCTTTCAATTTTAATAGGATATGTCGATCATACAACTCCCGAAGCACTCCACTTAATCCATCCTGCTTTAACTCTATGATTTTCACCTATTTCAGCTTCTTGCTAGATAATTGATCCCAAATACCTAAATTTTTCACTCTTTGGTATCTCTTGGCTTTTGCAATCTTCACTGTTTCTCATTTGTATTTCTGCTCCTACTAAAATTATATTTTATGTATTTAGTATTCTACTAATTTTAAAATATTTAGATTTTAAGCCTCTCTTCAAATCTCTAGTTCAGTATTACTTCAGATTTAGCTTCATCAATCAACACTATATCATCTGCAAATAATATAAACCATGGGATATCATTTTGAATATGTTTAGTTAATTTATTCATAACTAATACAAAAAGATATGGACTTAAGGCAGATTCTTGATGTAAACCTATAGTAATTGAAAACTCACTAGTTTCTCCTATTATTTTAACGATAGTTATTGCTCTATCATACATATCTTTTATCAATTCTATGTATCTTTTGGTAATATCTTTATTTTCTAAAACTCATCATATTATTTCTTTAGGTATTCTATTATATGCTTTCTCTAAATCAATAAAGACCATACGAAGGACTTTTTTTCTTTTCTTTATATCTCTTTATCAATCTTCTTAATAAATAAATAGCTTTCATGATCGATCTTCTGGGCATAAATCCAAATTGATTATTTGACACCAAAGTTTAAGCTCTTATTCGATTTTTTATTACTCTCTTCCATAATTTTATTGTATGACTCATCAGTTTAATTTTTCTATAATTTGAACAGTTTTGAATCTCTTTTATTTTTGTATATGGGTATTAATATCCTTTTTCTTCAATCATCCGTCATTCTTTTAGTTGCTACAATCTTGTTAAAAAAATTAGTTAACCACATGACTCCAATTTCTCCTAAGCCTTTTTAAACCTCAATAAGGATCACATCTGGCTCTAATGCCTTTGCATTTTTTATTTTACTCAGCTTTTTTAACCTTAAGCATGCTAAATCTATAAAAAAAATTTATGTTCATTTGTTACTTCTAAGTTATATTCTTTTACCCTTAAATTTATTAAATTATTTTTATTTAATAATTTTTTAAAATAATTTTTCATCTTTTTCTTTTACTAAGACTTTCATTTTCATTCTTAATACATTTAGTATAGTTTAGATCTTTTATTTTTATTTTTTAGTTTTGATAGTTTATATATAGTCTTTTCATCTTCTTTCGTATCTAGTCTATTATATAAATTATCATAGGTTTTCAGTTTGGCATTACTTATCGCTTTTTTAGCCTTTTTTTTTTTTGCATCCCTCGATTTTTTAAGATTTTCATCCCGAGCCTCTTATCAAATTTTGTAGTTTGTTCTTTTAATTTTGATGGAAGCTTGAACGTTCTCGTTCCACCATCAAGTTTTCTTTTCTGCTAGTTCTACTCCTTTTGATTCTCGTAGAAATTCTTTTGCTATATTTTTTATGCATTTAGTTACTTTTTTCCATATTAAGTTGAGATCAGTCTATATTCATAGTCATTACTCTAATTTTTCTTTAAATAATTCTAGTTTTTTCTCCTTTCAAATTTCACCATTTAATTTTTGAATTAGTAATTTTATTCTAGATTTTATTTAATTATAGTTTTATGTTTTACTTTGGATTAATAATTATTATTTTCATAATTAATGAATAACTTTATTAAATAGATTAGAAACCCACTAAGACAAAAATGGTTGTTACATGACTTGCTGGATTTCACTGTTATGCAATTCATTTGCCTTTCGTTTTCTGGGGATTGCAAATCTGATGCAGTCATAGAGTTAGGACTGCTTAATGAGAGCCATTGAAGAGGATCGAATAAATTTTATGCAGAATTTAAGTGCCCTTCTAATGTCTTTGTAAGTGATGGTTTGAACGTAAGTATGAAAATCTGTAATTCTAGGCTTCTAATTGCTTTTTGAGTCATTTCAGTTTAAATAAACACTAGGGTTGCTATATAAATGAATGCTAGGTAAGGTTTAAGCTTCACATTGGGCAGCACGGGATACAGTGTAAATCTAAAATGTATAAGTATTATGAACCAAACGTTTTTGTTCAGTAGAAGTATGTCTTAGCTTGTTACGCTAAGGTTGCATTTGGTGCATCGCTAGCAATCCTGAATGGTAATGCGGATTACCTACAAGATAGATTACCAGTAATGTTGATTGTTGTGTTTGGTATACACAGGTAATGCTACAGTAATATTGATTACTGTATTTGGTATGACAAACACATTACTAGTCATATAACATCAAATTCTCAAAATATTTTTAAATTAAATTTATTAAAAATTTAAATATTATTATATATTTAATTTAAAAAAATTAAATTAATAAATAATGTTAAAAAAAAATTATATTTATAAATGATATTCGAAGTGGCCGGTGAGAATGCCGGAGGCCACCAATCGGAAGAAGTTCCGCGGTGTCTGGAGACGGCCTTGGGGCTGCTAGGTAGCGGAGATCCGTGACCCAACTTGGTGAAAGAGGGTGTGGATCGGGACCTTCAACAAGGAGGTTCCAGCGAGGTCTATAGAGGAGGAGGCGAGTAAAAAGCGATCAAAGGAAGCATGGGCAATTTTGTCAAAAAAGTTATCAGATTATCACATCTCATCTCTGGTAATATGAATAACCAACCTTTTCTGAGGTAATCTGGATTACCTTTCTACAAAATAGATTGCTATTCAAAACATGTACTAAACATAGTTATCTAGTCGGTCACATTTAAATTACCGATAATCTGGATAGATTACTGGCTACCAAACTCAACCTAAGTGATATCGAAGAAAAGAAGCAAGAACATTTAGAGAAAAAAAGAGGAGAAAAAATGCAGGGAAAACTGGAATGGTCTACATTGTAATCCCTCTCATTTTTCCACCATCTTCCAAATTCAAATCACCTTTCTACCAAATGAAATCAAATTCCTTTCTTTTGATCTTAAAGATATTGTATAGTGAGAAAGGTATTGCTATTCATTTTTATCTGGTAAGTTGGAAATGCTATTCATTAGAAATGGTCATGGACTCATCGTGAAGCTAGCAGCAAAGCATGCAGGATTTCTTAATTTCCCTAGATATTAAATATGTGTTTTGTTGATAGATGGGTAGATATAGCTTATCTTGGGCTGAAGAGATGCAGACTCAATTTTCTCGCTTGGGAGAGATGTTATAAGGATAAAATTTGACAGTGTTGGGACATTGTGATTACAAGCCTGAGAACAGAGCGGGACTTGTGCCTTTTGGTTTCTGACACTTTGAAGTAGCTAAATCCATATTTTGAGTTGAGTGACTATGATGATTTAATGTCATAGCAGTCCACTTCTTGGGAATGGTTGGCTTCATCCATGGCTGAGCTCTAAACTGAAGATTGTTAGGACATCTGGTTCTTTTGTGAGTCTGTAGCTCAAGTCATTGAAACAAGGGTTTATTAGTCTCACTGTTGTTAAAAGCGTGAGGCACACCCAAGTACAAAGAACTTTTGGAGCTTAGATGCAAGGCGTAAAGCATAGGCGGACGCCTAAATGAAGTGAAACACATCTTTTTAAAATTAATAAAATAATTTATTTAAGCAAAATTTATATTATATAATAGAAAAAAGCTTAAAAAATCATAATGATAATATATTTAGGTTATTCGTTCAATGGAAAACCTTCTATTTCTTAGCTGAAATTTATAGTTCCTTAACGGGTTTCCTCCACTTCAGATAATAGCATTAGCATAATTTTTGATGTTTCATCTTTTTGCCTTTCAATTTTTAGCTTTTTTTTATAAGATAAATAAAATAATTGTATAAGGGTTGGTACATTATAAAGTCACCATAGTTTATTAAGTATAATATATTTTATAAAAATGTTACCGTTATAGCTTACGAAAAAAAGGCATACTTTCTTGTGTTTCAAATCAGATTAAAAGCATATGCTTTACCACTTTATATACACCAAGATAAAAGCACCTTATAAGAAGCATCTAACCTGCCTTATGCGCATCTTGTGCCATTGTGCCTTAGGCGCCTTTGACAACGTTGATTGGTCTTCTATGCTAATAGATTGATTGCAAATCAGACTTGATAGTTTTAGCTGCTTGTCAATTTTATTTTTTGTTATTTTGCAAAGAATTGTTGAAATTGATTGTGTTTGTGCTGCTTGGTGGATGAAAGAGGATGCATGTCTCAGTAAACTCCATGTTTTTTGTTGATGTCCTTAGAGTAATTAATGAATTTATGATATGCTTCGTGATCAGCCATTACTTTTTTTAAAAGGTTTGATGATGAAATACACTCTTCATTGGAGAGTTAAAACCAAGAACGTTGTTGAACTAGAAGCTAATAGCTTTTTTTGCATAAGTCTGACTAAATTATTCTTTTTCAAGTGATATATGCCTCTGCCATTATCCTTTTGTTTTTAACATTTTGCTCTAATTTGTGGTGCTTGCATCCACTCTGTTTATTCTTATATCATCTATCATTTGTATGGAAATACATAAAGTATAATTATACCAGTCCGAAGCTTACCTATTCATAAAAAGTTTCTAAAGAACGTTGCATTTGCTTCACCATTTTCACCATTTCCCATTACAGATGCAGGCACCTACTGCAATTGATTTTTTTTTTTTTTTAATGTTGTTGGCAATCTCTTGTCAGGAAGTTCTAGTGGAAAAAATGTCTGCTTAATTTAATTTCTCATACAATATTAGTTTGCCATTGAAAGACTGCTAATGCTCCTCCCTTGAAGCATCAGCCATCTGCCCAGTGATTGGCCATAAAGTTGCACTATTCACCAAGCAGATGTTTGTCACTTTATATATTGTAGGAGTTTCATCGGATTTTTCCATTTTCAGCATGTCTGATTGTTCCTCCCATCTCTTCTCTTCAAAAATAATTTAATAGTTCTGCTGCTCTTTTGAAAGTAATCATTTTGCACCTTGATTATGGGTTCCGAACTAAATGTTGGCGCTGGTGCTCTATTGGCACATCATTGATGTTAATCTTCCAGGAAAGAGAATATGCACTGAGATCCTTTAAGAGTGGTGCAACTCCAATCTTAGTGGCAACAGATGTTGCAGCACGTGGGCTTGACATCCCTCATGTGGCACATGTTGTCAATTTTGACCTTCCAAATGACATTGATGACTACGTGCATCGTATTGGAAGAACAGGGAGAGCTGGAAAGAGTGGTCTGGCCACTGCCTTCTTCAATGATAACAACTCAAACCTGGCAAGACCACTGTCTGAGCTTATGCAGGAATCAAACCAGGAGGTGCCTGCATGGCTCTCCCGCTATGCTGCTCGTTCTTCTTATGGTGGTGGTGGTAGGAACCGTCGATCTGGCGGTGGTGCTCGCTTTGGTGGTCGGGACTTCCGGAGGGATTCCTCCTCCTTTAGCAGCAGGGGTGGAGGCGGTGATTACTATGGTGGGGGCAGCGGATATGGTGGCGGGGGATATGGGAGTGCCTCTTCAGGGTACGGTGGTGGCTTTGGTCCAGGGGTAACTAGTGCTTGGGACTAACATCATCCCCATTGTCTCAAACAACATAAGTTCTATTCACCCCTGTTTTCTAGAATATAATTTTGATAGGGTTGCACACTTGCAGGGTTAAACAGTGGGTAATTGCCCCTTTTTTGTTCTTCTGTTCATTCAGTAGTCTCTCTTCTTATTTGTTCCCCACCGTTGGGAGTGTTGTCTGGCATTCTGGATGGTTATGTGATGGTGGTCACTGACTTCTAGGTCTTGGGTGGGCTTTGTTTAATTTTACTTTCTTCTTTTTAATTTATCCTTTTTTTTCTTGGTTGGGTGTAATTTTGGGTGGAGGGTTGTAGAATATGCGGTGAGAGTGGGAGAGGCTTTTTTTTGGGGCTGTTTGTTTCATCTCATAGCATGTTCTATTCGACCTGAATTAATGGTGGGGGAGTAGACAAGAGCGCTAGGCTTTTGCTTTTTATATTTTCATTTCTGAGTTCTTGTTGTAAATTTATGAGAGATTAACTGAAATAAATATAACGGTAAGGGAGAAAAGGGGATATGGGACGTTTGAGTCTTGTTAGTGGAAACAGGGTAGTGTGCTTTATGATACTCTGTATTGTTATTGGAACAGATACCAAAATATATTTTGTTTTCAATCTCTTTATTTTTCCTGCACATGCAAGAGGACTAGTGTTGGATCTGTCATGATTCAGGTTGCAAAAGGCATCTTTTGTTGCAATCACACTACTGCGTGTTGTGGGTGTTATGTTACAGAGGAATGAAATTGGGTATTATGATATTATTATCTGTTATTCAACTACCAGGCCAAGCCAAAATTACTATGCTACTGGGATATTAAACGAGCCCGGACCCTTCTGAATGCTCTGGTTTTGTTTGATTTATGATGAGCTGATGGGATGGAAAGCTTCGGCTGCTGGTTATGAAAGGCATGTGGGGTATTGATGATATTAAATTGATTTCAGCTTGAGAAGGGTATAGTTGAGGGGCTTTTTTTTTTTTTTGGGTGGGCGGCGATGACAGTGGATAGCAACCCGTGCGAGCTGTCATGCATATTTTGGCGCTAACGGCAATGGTTTTTTAGATGTTTATTTGTTGCTTGCTTCAGAGGTTCTTCGCGCATGCAGAATAATACATTGCTGGTGTTAAGATTCCTGAAAGTTAATTGCAGCTCCAAACCATTTAACAGTCCAAATCCAAGTCGATCGCATCAAGTAGATTTTTTCCTTGGATGACGTCATTGTATTATTTCAATGGTGGACTCTTCCAAGGTTGCTTTCTTACCGCCTATTGAAGTTTTAACCGATTTTCCCTTATTTTATTTCTTAAATTACATGTATTATATAACATGACATTACTATGGTATAACTTAATACAACATAATGATGTGTGATGCCATCGTTGATATTATATGATAAGGGTAATATAACAAGGTCGGATTAGGTCAACCCAGACTAACTTCATAGGCTGCGCTCAAGACTAGGCAAAATCGGTGGCATGCATAGGTCAACCTTTAAGGCACTTTGAGTCATGCTGGCTGCGTAGCATTTGCCCCTCTTCTTATATATCTCAATCCCATCATCATTCGTTCCACTTGAACTAGATGATCGGGCAAATTCTATCCTTTTGATGGACATCACTGACAATTAGATCGAATGGGACCGGATGCCTCGAGGTCGATCTTCATAACCCTTATCGATGAACCAGTCCGTCCCCACATGAAATCAAATCCAGCAGTCTCCGCTCTACTCGTCATAAGCCAACAGCTACGATCCTCGTACAAAGGATGAAGCCCTCTGCTTGAACCTCTGATAACGCAAGAGCAGAAAGCCTTTATTAGTGGTAGTGGTAGATCAATTTCTGATGATCCATCCTTTCCCCGCCCAGGGGGTTATGAACCCCTTTATGGCAAGGATCCATGATAGAATAATTACCATGGATTATATCAAGCAAAATTATTCCAACTCTGCTACTTTAACTATAAATATAACTTAATACATCTTCATAGAAAGTCGTTATAGTTCAGTATTATACAAAGAAGAACCAGGGACTTGACAATGCTGGAAAGGATCCAAATCTCTATATGCGATAGCAGTCTTACAGAAACATGTACACCCATCAAATGACTATAATCCATATTACTTTTGCACTACAATGCGCTTTATTCCTGGAAACAAGTTTTAGTTTGAGACTCAATCCATCAAAATACTGGATTTTCTGAAGCTTGATGGAACTCCTGAAAACGGAAGCATATGAAGATTTCATCATTACCAATAAGAAATAGGTTCAATAATTCAGTTTTCTCGACACTGTTTCAAATCAGAAACAGGATCAATAATTCAGTTTTGTTGACGCTGTTTATGCCATCATTGGCTAAATGGGCAGTAGACAAGCCTTGCTTAGCTGCAGGCATTACATTTAACTGAAAGCAGCACTATAATTTGGCCAGGTGGCTATTAACTCAGCAAAAGAAACATGAACAGAACAAACAAGGATTCTTTGCTAACAATGATCGACTTCTTAAACAAATATAAGTGACTTCATAAACAAATATACGTGCCTCCCCAACTTTATGTGGGGGCAAAAGGTAGAAGTATTCCAAATCAACCTTTTAGATCTACCTACAATAGCAATAGCAGATAAAAAATGCATAACCAACCTTGATACATTCTGCAGAAAACAATGATTGATGGATTGCAAGAACGGTTAGGATGCACTTCAACTTCTATGGTAGTGCAGTATTTAGTGGCAAAGTTTCAATATGCATTGCCACAAATGTTAAACTATATTAATTCATGGAATGCAAGGAAATAAGATATTTTCAACCTCAAATATTGAGATCACCGGAAAAAAAAGTCCAATATGACTTGAATATTCTTTTGAACTTGGGTTCAAATACGTTCAAACAAAATATAGTTTCCCAAGTATGTAACATACCCAGCCACCACAATTGCAATCCCCCCAATTGGACCTTTGATGAGGTTCAAGATTAAAATATTGGCTTTATTGAATGCAGTATGTCCATTGCGGATTCAACATCCAGTAAAGTGGGTACCATGACTGGCCAAATTCAACACATTAAACTGAAAATTTTCTCATGTTTCAGGTGACAATTTCATCACCGTTAACTGAGGTAAGTTACCATACTACAAGAACAGGGCACATGCGATGCACAAGTAGCTTTATTTTAATAAAAAAGAAAATTTATAAAGTAAACATAAATGCTAGAAAGACTAGGCTGAGGAAATGCATGGGATGGGAAAGGTAGGGTAGGGAAACTCGGATCGTTGGACATGCCTCACAGTCACATTATAAGAGTTGGCATTATGTGGTAGAAGAGTGAATGATATCATAAGCAGAGGGGGGAGGGGGAACACAAGGAAGCTGGAACAAGAAGGATTAGGGGAGAACAGTGAATGAGAAGCTAACTGGGAATAATGAAAGGTTGTTTCCTTGTAGTTGTTGGCTATCCTACAATTCCCTTTTCTCCACACTTCTCATCATTTGATTATCTAACAACGGATGCTTCTTCGTCTCTTTAGCAAAGGGATAATTCTGGATGCAATCCCATATGTTTTCAGAAGGATTATCCAGAAAGGGCATTGGATAGTGTCATAAGCGGGCCACTCACAAATCAAACATCTTGGGAAACACTGGTTGGAGTCAATATAAAGAAGATGAAAAACATTATTTGCCATGATGGTTAAAAGAATTTCCTCTAAATAAGAAAATTATTGACCTAAAATCATAAGTATGCCAATGGAGAAAAGGGCAAGAGCCTTTCAGTAGGTGATTGACGGGATGAAAAGAAATCAAGCCAGGAACCTCTCACAATCAATAAAAGAAAGGGTTCTAAGTTCTAGGTATGCTATCATCGGGATGAAAATTGAAAGAAAAATTTTATAAAACCACTATTAAGCCAGCTATACTATATGGAACATAGTGTTGGGCAATACTGAAACAATATGTGAATAAATTAAGTACAACAAAAATGCGCATGTTAAGATGGATATGTGATAAAATTTAAAAGATAGAATTAGAAATAAACATATACGAAAAATGATAGGAGTAGCTTCAATTGAAGATAAAATGAGAGAAAACTGATTACGGTGGTTTAAAAATATACAATGAAGACCTTTAGATGCTTCACTTAGAAAGAGTGATATTTTAACAGTACATGGTACTGATAGAGGTAGAGGTAGACCTAAACTAACATGGATAAAAATAATTAAGAAAGATATAACTATTTGTAATTTGAGTGTCGACTTAGTCCTGAATAGAGTAGAGTGAAAGAAGCAGATTTATGTAGCCAATCCCATGTAGTTGGGAAAAAGCTTAGATGAGTTGAGTTGAATTGACCTGTAGAAATTCAGGCTTTCATTTCATAATTGACTAGGTTCAACAAGTTTCGATCTTGGCAGCTGATAGTTCTTCAATGTTTGATGACAATTTAACACTTGAAAGTTTTGATTATTCATAACAGTGGAAGCCTGAGGTATGAAATTTATTTATAAAATACACGAGAAAAAAGAACTTGGCATGATTCATGAGAAATAGCAAGACTTCCTTTAAAATTCAAGGTTATGATAGATACACAAAGTTCGGGCACAAGGATGATTAACACCACGAAATTATAGTAAAGGGATTAAATGTTTGATATCAAGAAAAAAGGAATAAGAATATAATTATATATTCATGTTTAGTGGATTTGGAACTTGATGCCATTTCAAGGAGCTTTGAGATGAACCCCCATCACCTTGTACAATCATTCTTCACAAGGCTAAGGCTAAATCAACTCCATGAATTGAATAACCAAATGTATACAATTTTTCAAAACCTGCAATTTCTATGCTTATCCTTAAATTTATGGTACAAAAATTCAAATGGATAAAATTACCCATACATTTATGTGAAATGACCACAGATGTTGATTTCAATCAAAAGATTGAAACTTCAGATTGCTTTTGGATGAAATGAAAATGTTTGTCTTTGATTTCACAGATATACCATAATTTAAACCATGAAAACAATATCAATGTGCAGAATGTGTTATCTAGAAGAGAAAATGACCTTTAACACAAGGGTGACTTGAGCAACAACGAACCATCATCTTTTCCCCCATGTTTTTAAGTCCTCTTTGCATACAAGAAAGGTGGAAAGTAGGTAGAAACATTATGTTATCATCCTCAATTGAGATTGCAAAATCCATGCACGTATAACCCAAAAGTAAATGCATGTATATTCTATTTCAAGATGAATGAATAGCATTGAGTTGCAAGAATGCACTAGGACACATGTCATGCATCTAAGAATACTAAATATACTGAATACTAAATATACAAGTCAAGAGATCAACAGTATCAGCAACCAGATGTTGCTATGCAGGTCGCATTTGGCCTGTTCATTTTGATTTTGCAACGTTTTGATCTGGCTACCTTATCATTGACATCTAAGCTACGACCGATTCAACTATTGAAAATATAGTTGAGCCAACTTCTCAAACAGCATTTTCTGTAGCCAAAGCTCTCCTCATTGTATTTTGCGAGTAAAGCATCAATAAACCATTTACACATCAATGGGATAAATAATTCTAAAATAAACACCATCATAAACATCTAACTTTATTTAACCAAATTTTTCTGTTCAATATTATATGAAAAAAAATGTAAACCTAAGATATTTATGGTGGATTGTCACTATACCAATAAGTAACTGCAATTTTCAACCAATAATCAAGTTCTATAAGATAGAGAATTTATTCACATCAAACGCAAGAATCACTTACTATGACAAGATATGGCATCACAAAAGAGTTTTGCATTATAGGCTAGAGAGAAATATGGTATTCTTGAGCTTGCTTTCGTTAAATTAAAAATTATATTCTATTGAAGTGCAATTAGTCTGCTGACAATGCTCTCTTAAAATACTAGAGCCCGATAACCTTACTTTCAAATTCTGGTGGGAGTCCTATGGGATGTTAGGACTGATTACAATCTCAAGTAATGTGATGAAACCATCCCGTCATTGTCCCAGCATTCTAACTGCATATCATGGGACATCTCCTCTCCCAAGTATTGGGATCAGCCGAGATGGTTGTGCCCCATTCCATGAAAACAAATTAAGAACCTTGCTTATGACCACCATAAATGAGATTGGATAAGTTTGCTCAAGTGTGACAATGAATCAGTTAACTAGTCTTAGCTCGAACACCAAAGAGAAGAGTTACAAAGGTGGAAGAAAGTGGGTCAAAAATGTGATAGTAGTGTTATGCTTGTGTGTTGCTATTCTAATTAAACTGCTTGAAAGAGAGTGAGAGTGAGTGAGAGCATAATGTTATTTTCCAAGACACGCTATCATTACCCAAGAAGAAAAAACAAAAAATATGGGGAAATGCTAAAAAGACGACAGTTTTCTATCTTAAAAAGTATATCACATCCTACGCTATCATACACTTTGCTGGGTATGAGTTACTAATTTAGAATTTGAATGATCCTTGTTTTGCTCAGTTGTAGAAGATTCTTGAATCTCCTTAGATCACCCATACAAGAAACTGCTGCCCCCTTCTCAACAAAACAATAATATGATGTTCTAAAGTCTTTTCCCCAATGATCCATGTTGCATGCTTTTCTCTTTCTTTAGTACTAGAACCTAAGAATAAGCTTTCCTATTCCAAGTAACTCCAACAAGTTATTTCTAATAGGTAGATATTCCACTTATCACCTTTATCATGTCTCCTTTGAGACACTCCAGTAACCTTTTTTGCTTACATTTGCTTGGCCGAGTGTGAGCAAACAATTACCAAGCATTTATAATAATGTATCCAAGAGATAAAAATATGATCGTAGGTCAAGTGCCAATTTATTGCACCTCGCATACACCAGCAGACTCCATTTTAGAACGAAAAGGCATCAAGGAATACCATACGAGTTAAGTAAACCCAAACTCACTTCTAAGAAAATTAACAAGGGCCAATAAGATCTTTTGTTAGTTTTTTTTAGGGAGAATAGGCAATAAATACCCTATATCTACAAAAGGCACAAAAATAAATCTTAGATCTTATTTTAAAAAGGAGAGAACAGAGTTATTAGACCATCAAATTTATCTTGCTTCCTTTCCCATGCATGAGCTTTTCAATTATTATTATTATTTTTCTATCTAAATTCTGATAGGGGTGGGCTTAAAATTATTACCGAACCAACAACAAGTAGATTTCAGAAAGAACACTATGCAATAGGCTATAACTTGAAACATATTTCCAATCAACAGCTTGCATCTGGGTAGGTTTTACTTAATCCTATATGAAAGTATGCCCAAAACCAAGTAAAGCTTCTGTCATATTCTGACATTTCTGGGTGTCTTTGTTGGGCTTAAATCCAGATCATTCAGCAGCAATTCAATGAAAAGGAAAAAAGATAATGGTAGAGATTATTCAAAAAAAAAAAGCCATAAATAATATATTCAATTAGTCAGCACATCTCTCTTGGTGACCCTTGACTACATGATAAGACCAGGAACAGAAGTATGCAACGTCCCAACCTTTCTAACAGATGCTAAGGACGGCAGAAGGACACTGAGCTCAAGCCAGTCTCAGAGCTATTTCCTCTAAGTCTCTAACACACCAGCACAATATTAACATTTCAAACTTGGCCTCCGCCAAAGATCATACAGTAATTACTCCCAAAAAAGAGTCACATAATAACCCAAGATGATCATCTCCACCATCCTGTGGGTGTGCCACAGGACCGCCAAAACACCAATCTATTGATGCATTCGCACTGATATTCCACACCGAATCCACTTCCTCCAAAAGATAGATCTGTTAGATTAATATTTCTTAACGTGCCGAAGGCGACCTTTCTCCAACTGGCCTAATATGCAAAAAAGCCAAGGGCCACTGATTTTTCTTGTCTACAGAAGATGAAGGGCCACCGGTTAATGGTCCGAAAGTTTAAGCCATTAACATTAAGCCATTAATTATGATATTTGATGGAATTAAATTTTAAGCCATAACGTTTGGTATTTGATAGGAAAACTAGATTGAAAGTTATATATATTAATTGGTCCTCTCTCCACCTTAAGAAAGATAGCATATTAAAAAAAATCCATCAAGTTATCTACTACGTAGGAATTAAGGTTAAGAGAGAAATCAGTTGTTTCTATCAAAACCCAATCAATTCAAATCTATCTTGATTATGATGAATTTTCATGTAACAAATTATTTATTGAAAGATCCTATATGCTTACAAGTGGTATCAGAGCAAGGTTCTAAAAATAAATAATTTGTTCGTATATTATGATTGATTAATTTTTTTATCAAAATGAATTGACGATGAACTTTTAATCTTTTAAGTTATGATTGGTTGTATTATTGGCCATTAATCTATTCCATGAAGAGGTCCACCGCCAAAAGAAGCCCGACCGGTTGTGTTCCAAATTAATCGCATGCATCGATAAGGCCATTGTGTTATACTAGTATATATAGCAAAACTAATATTTATAGATTGAACCAGATTCATAATCTCCAATAGTTGATGTCGGTTGATGCATGCAGTAATGTTAACTATATTTTGTCATTGTCAAAATTTGAATGTTAGATTTTAATAATATTAGTATTATTGTTTAGTTATATGACATCAAGATTAAATTAGTTAGTCACTAAAGTGGCCAAACTAGTTTATATTCAGTCATATAATTTATGGAATTTTAATAATATTAGTATTATTGTTTAGTTATATGACATCAAGATTAAATTAGTTAGTTAGTCACCAAAGTGGCCAAACTAATTTATATTCAGTCATATAATTTATGAAATTTTATAGAATGTTGTTGTTTTAATCATAAAGATTTGTTGATTGTTAGAAATTAAGAATTTGCTCAAAGATGGATTGATATTATATAACTAACAAACTTAAAGGAGAAAATCTAATATTCTTTTATCAAATATAATATGGATATCCAAAGATACTATATATATATATATATGATAAGGTTTATTAATTACCTTAAAGTTTAAATAGCATTCTAATTAGGATAATGATGTATATATATTGTTATTTATCCAAAGAAAATATACAGTATATATTTAGTGTTAATTATCTAAATTTGAGCATTTATGTTTTGCAACTGTTTCTCTGCATTCACATGCTTCTGCTGTTACTATCTTTAAAGATTTGAACTTCTCTTAGCATATCAATTTCCATTTAGGTGTCTTGGATCTTGACTTGGTACTATTAGAAGAAAAGCCTACTGACATTACTGATACGAGCAGTGAGGTAGAGAAGTTAAAACATAAATGATACGAGAAGGCAGAGAAGTTAAAACATAAAGCATATGACAGATCTAATAGATTGTCTTAATTTCATGCGAATGACAATTGCCAACAACATTAAGTCTACTCTTCCAGAAAGTGTAACTGCTAAAGAATATCTTAAGCTTATAAAAAGCGTTTTCGTTCCGCTGATAAGTCACTTGTAGGGACACTAATGGCTGAACTTTCGACCATGAAATATAATGGGTCGCAAGTGTGCAGCAACATATCCTTGGTATGACTAATGTTGCAGCAAGACTTAAGACTCTGAGAATGACTATGGATGACTCCTTACTGGTATAATTCATTATGAACTCATTACCTCAAGAGTATGGGCCTTTTCAAATTAACTATAATACTATTAAGGATAAGTGGGATGTTAATGAATTGGCCAGTAAGCTTACTCAAGAGGAAACAAAATTAAAAGCGCAAGGGGTTATTCAATAAACCTAGTAGATCAAGAAACTGGTAAGTTATCAAACCAAAATCCAAGAAATTTAAGAAGAAAGCGTCCACTAAAGTAACAATGATAAGAAGGATTCCTAGCAAGGCAGTTTCTAAAACTCCTTTTGAGTTATGGACTGAAGGATACCTAGTTTAAGATAACTACATGTTTGGGGTTGTCTAGAAAAAGCACAAGTGTATAATCTACATGAATGGTGAAGTTAGTGGGAGTACTGACAAATAGATTGTAGATATCAATGAAATAAGGGTTAATGTTTTATTACCCATAAATATTTTATGATTCACGCATTATGGTTGCGAAACTTTATTTCAGGACTCGACATCATTACCAAGCCACTATAAATTTATTGTGATAATTCCGCGGCAATTTCTTCTCCAAAATGATAAATATTTCATAGATGCTAAACATGAATTAAAGTAGGAGGAGGTTCAAAAACAAAGAAACGGATCTTATGATTGCAAATCCTTTAACTAAAGGTTTACAACCAAAAACATTTAAAGAACATGTCGTTACATTTAAAGAACATGTGATCTTGGTTGTATTAAGATTGATTATGATGATGTTATGACACTCTTGAGCTCATTAATATAATACTGTTTTATTAAATTATTTCTTATTCCTTAATATTTTGAACAAAAAATTAATGTGTCTTTAAGACAATTAAGTGGACATTAAGTTATTTATATATAAATTATGTGACCTAACATGATAAGTTGTTAATACAGTAGTATATGAAAGGGAGTATGCAATTTAAATGTGTATGACCGCCATAACTCTTACTTATTATGTAATTTATTACGTTAAAGTCAATCATGATAAATGAATGGCATTATAAAATTTAATTTTACGCACCTAATGTTTATACTATCAAATATTAATGTCATAAACTATCGGCCAAGTGGGAGAATGTTAGATTAATCTTTCTTAATATTCCGAAAGCGAAGAGTAGGCCTAATATGCGAAAGGCCAAGGGCCATCTATTTTTCTTTTGTATGCGAAGGGCCACCCGAAAGTTTAAGCCATTAATATTAAGCCATTAATTATGATATTTGATGGAATTAAATTTTAAGCCATTGGTATAAGTTTAAGCTATTAACATTAAGCCATTAATTATGATATTTGATGGAATTAAATTTAAGCCATAACATTTGGTATCGTTTGGTATTTGATGGGAGTATCAGATTGAAAGTTATATATATCAATTGGTCCTCTCTCCACCTTAAAAAGATAGCAGATTAAAAAATAGAAATAAGGTTAAGGGAGAGAAATCAGTTGTTTCTATCAAAACCCAATCAGATTCAAATCTATCTTATGAAGAATTTCGTATCAATAAGTATTCGATCTTATGTAACAAATTATTTATTGATTATTTATTGAAAGATCCTATATGCTTACAAGATCGTCCTAGGAAACAAAATATCTTTTAACTTTCACTTAGATATAATGAAAGCGTCACCCTTTTATAAGCTAATTATTGATTAAGATCACCCACTTTCTTCGCTTGGAACACCGAAAAAAATGGCTAGATCCATTCATGCCACGCTCCCAATCCACCAAAAGAAACCATTTGATCGAAGGACGGATGCGATCAAATTGAAAAATACACAAGCAAGAGAAACACCACCCAACCGATCGACTCAAAAGTCTAAGGTTTGTTTAGAAGAGAGAGAGAGAAGGGTGCGACCTGGGAGATGCCAAGCGCTTCGGATATTAATCCGGTGGCGCCGCGGCAGGAGGCCTTGGCCTTGCAGACGGGGATGGTCTCGAACAGATCCTCAGGGAGTTTCTCGGAGAGGGGCCCCACATAGAACACGATGCTGCCGGCGTCCGCGTGGGCCTCAATGCCGGTGACCGGGACCCAGATGAATAATTTCTTGGCCTGGATTCCAGAGAGATCGGAAATCTTCCCGTACGTAAGTTTCCCCTTAATCTTCTTCTCGTAGTAGACGAGGTCGGTGAACTGGACGTAGCACGGCGCCTCGAGCTCCACCTCGAACTCCCCGCTCGGCGAGAGCGAGTAGCTCTTCACCGAGTCCGGGAGGAGCCCAGGCGGGAGCCCGTACTCCGGGAGCATATCGTGCACCGCGCTGCCCACCACGCCGGCGGCGGTGGCGGCGGTGGTGGCGACGACAGCGGAGAGGAGGAGGAGGAGGCGAAGGGAGGTCGTCATCGTTCTTCCTTTCTTCTCGTGCGAAGAGCGTGAGGTAAAGAAAATGTAGCCGGTCGGTGGGGCCCGGTGGCTTTGTCTTGCTGAGGTCCGCCGTTATGTTTCGGACGCGAGATTTTATTAAAGCCGATGATAATTTGACGCGTGCGAATACATACGCGACTTTCGCGTCTCGCTGCGGGCTTGAATGAGGTTTGCTGTTCTGGACGCGATGGGTGATACAGACAGTCTACTTCAAGTCGTAGGGCATTTTTTTAAGGAAAACTTACAGCGAGGCCCTCAATTTTAACGGATTTGCACATTGATCCAAAATATTTTCTCACTCACCACCTCATCAAAACTTCCATTTTGATGAAAAAAAATCCATACTACCCATTTATTCATCACACGCAACATTTTGTACGGTGATGATCCGAAAGGACCTTTATGCATTCAAATGAAAGTTTTGATATTTTTAAAAGTAATTTTTTTAAAGATAAAATTAGTCAAGCTTGAGGGATGTTATTATAATTTTTTTTTAATTGTACAATGTAAGATGGGTGGACTTGAGGAGCTCCGCTGCAGAGATTGGTTGGTCCGCCATCCCACCGTGGTGTGTGATGAATGCATTTGGACTTTTGGAGCAACGAGCTTAATTAGTGTTGGTGATTGATTAATTAGTTTTGTTTTATATATTTATTGAAGATCAAATGTCACTTGTACGTGAGCAAGCGTAAAGGAAATCAAGAGGCCATTTGATGCTATTTTATCCCGAAATGATATATTTGCAATATAGTTTTCTATTTATTTTTAATTATGAAAATATTATAATTATTTTTCTTTAAAGAAAGCAGAGGAGTTATTCCTCTCTTAATCATAGTATTAGTTAACACCCATTCACATACGAAAGATGATGATGATGATAACAACAACAAAGTTTCAATCCTAAACTATATGAAAATGGCTATATAAATCTTTTTTTCTATTTAATTTATTTTAAATTATATTTTTTTTATAAAATATAAAAATTTAATTTTTTTATAACTTCTTTTCATCTAATTTTTGATTTATTTTTATCTTTTTTTCCCTACATATCAAGCTATTCTTCTGCACAAGTGCATCTCTAAGTTTATATTGCTTATGTCCAAACTATTTAAGTTATTATTTCCTTAATTTATACTCAATTCTATCTTTTTACGAATAATTTTATTTTTTATTCTATTTTTTTCTTTTATATTGCCATACATTCTTTTTAACATTCTTAGTTTTATCACATTCAATTTACGTTGTACGTATATTATTTATTATTTAACTGATCCTATGTAGTTGAAAAAAAGACTTAGATGAACTGAGTTAAGCTGAATTATATATTATATTATTAATTTATTAAATAAATAATACATAGTGATATAACTAGCTTAAAAATTAAGCTTAACATTTCCACTCTCATGTATCTTTTAAGCTATATAATATGCCTATTGCTGCTAAATTTCGTTCTCTGACTTGGAGGACGATGTACGTCAGGATCTAGGTTGCGCTTTTTCGTTCGGATAGACCTGCAAAGCAGTTCTTGTGAAAGACCCTTCGATGCCTAAAGGTTCTAGCAAAAAGATCTCTCAAAGATGGCCTAAGAGCAATGGCTTTTGCTAGAATTCTTTAAGGCTCAAATTATGCGTACCTAAGGGGGTTATGGGACTTGGTATTTATAGGTTACAGGGATGGTAAGTTGTTACCCGATTTCTCGGGCGTATCTTAGGAAGTTGAAAGCTGGTGTAATTTGAATCTGGTTAGTTATGGGAATGGATGGTGACTAGTATGATTCAGATCCTGTCAGTTACAAGAATTAACGGTTAGAGGGGCCGATGAGCGCCTCATCAAGAACTCAAGATTCATCTTTTATTCACGTGCATTAGGCCATATTTGGTTTCCACTTTCGTTTTAGGGTTTTGAGAGCCGATGCGATTGGAATCCTGTCAGCTGATCAGTCTCATCAGAGATTTGAAATTTCGTTGATTGTGGCTAGAGAGTTATGTTTGGCTCCTGGTTTCCATTTAAAAAGATTACTATGAGATTTGTGTGATCAAGGCGGTTCATCCTTCGGAATGCTCGCGTAACGTGGAGTGATAAGGGTGATTGAGCCGAAGGAAGGGTCTTCGATCTTGTCGAGGTATAAAGATGACTCGATCCTATCGAGGCATAGGGATAACTCAGTTTTACCAAGGCATAGAAATAGTTTGATCTTTTTTCAAACGTGGCGGTTAGTGGGTCAAAAATCAAAAATGACCCTTGCCTCTTCACCATGTGCACTAATGTTAATGTGGTGACAATTTTACCCTGCATCAATGCCAAAGTATAACTCAAGTAATTCATTGGCTTGATAGAGTTATTTTAATTGGTTAGTACTTATGAACCCTAATAAAATTTTTATTTTTTTTGAGAAATTTTAAAAGATAATATTTTATGCAAGTAAAAGTTGCATTCTCACTATAATAAAAAAATAATAATTAAAGACTACATGTAACACATGGTGAACGCATTCAATTCAAGATATGATAATGCAACAGATTTTTTTAAAGTATATCTTAAGCGATCATTCATTCGTGAGCATGTGAGGAAGGTGACAAAGTAGTTGGATCATGAATTATATAATTTGGCTCACGAACAATAATAAGTCATGAATTGTTGGTTGATTTTAAGCAATAATCTATAGACATCCAAATTGGTGCCCCATCAGTTGGTCAACTACTGCCTTAAAACGTTAAGTAAACGTAGAGGCAAAGATGATGGAAGTGGTTACGTGGTGAAATTGAGGCGATATTTGTGCTAAAGTATTCTACTACAGTGTTTTAGCGCGCTCGATTCTTAAAGTACTATGTTGTATATTGCTGGGTGCTCTTTAAGATTCATGTTGCATCTTTGTCTTCTCGATCTCCAGCATTTTGCTATAGTGTTTCCGATCAAGTGTGTCTGAGCTATGTCTTACCCTTCTGCACCCTCTCCGGTAGGGTCCAATGCATCGAGGAGGGCCGGAGGACCATGGCATCGTGCTCCGGTTGGCCGCTTCGAGTGGGTTGCCCCATCGCCCTCCTCGGCCGAGACTACAGAGCTTATCTGACTATTCCCGGACATCATCTAGGTTTTGGTTCAATTGTTGGAGAATGAGGTAAGCATATGAGGGACTCAAGCGATCCTTGCTCGGTGTCTCTTCTGGTGGGTTTTGTCGAGGCGATTCTCAGGAAACTTCATCGCGCTGGCATTCCGGGGGAGGTTGATGCGATTTTCCTAGCTCACCGGCACTTCATCCTCCATTTCTCTGACCCCCAAGCCAAAGCCCTAGTCCTTAGGAGGCCCTGGGTGGTTAATGGTCAGGTGCTTGCGACTGCGGAATGGAAGCCTGAATTCATTCCAGCCGCGGATTCTCTTCTTCAAGCTTTGCTTTGGATCCACCTTCCCCTTCTTCCTATGAAATTCTGGGCAGAGGATATCTTATCCTCTATTCTATCGGTTGCTGGGGAATTCCTGTTTGCGGATGACTCTACCAAAGCGAGGAATCGGGGGGGATTTGCCCGTGCTTGTATCCGTGTTGATCTGGCCAGCCCCCTCCAGGGGCACGTGTCTGAGGGATCGGGGAGCCCTTCTGGCAGTAGTTCTCTTACGAGAACATTGATGGCCTCTGTTCTTGTTGTGGCTCCCTACATCTTGCTGGGTCTTGCGCATCGTCGAAGGATCAGGCAACTTCTTCGACTTCTCCCAGGTTTGGCCCTGGATGACTGCGATCCAACGCCGTAGGCCAACTCTGGATCAGAATTTGGCACCAAGGGAGGTGGCTCAGCCATCTTCTGCTCCCTTCTTTGCTTCTAAAGATGGTTGGCAAGTACCCAAGAAAATTGCTCGGCAGCAGAACAGACGGTCCACAGCCATTCTAGGGGTTCAGTCCATTCCGGTTTTGAGCGGGGGGGGGGGGGTTTGTCCTCCTCCTCGCTGGGCTAACGATTGAGACAATGGCTCAATCCTCCTCTGCGTGCTGGGCTATGGATAGCGTGCCGGTTGACACTGTGGATAACCTGAAGACTGCTGGCCTTCTGCCTGAAAGCAGTGCGGCCAATCCTTTCAATAATTTAAGCTTTAAGAAAGGGCCGGGGAGCTTGAAATCCCACAAGGAATCCAATTCGGGTCCATCTAAGCGAGCTCGCCCTATGGAGCCTACGACACAGAGAGTGCCTTCTAGATCCTCTAAAGCAAAAGGGAAGGCCTCTCTCGCAGTCAAAGGCAGTGGGCATGCATCCTTTACCTTTTGGCTTTCTTGAATCCTTCTCGGGGATCGAATATTCTGTCTGGCTGGGGATCAAGAAGTCTCGCTGCAAGGTTGGGCCCGATCTGAGGATTGTATCAGTTACCACTCAGCCGAACCAGATGGTGGGTTTTACCCATGAGTCTGTTGTGCTGCTGCTGAAGCAGGCCATCCAGCCGACAGTTGTTGTTAAGGTAATGGACTCATCCCTGAATGTTGACTGCAGTGCTAAGGGTCTTAGGGAATGTGATGAGGAGATGTTAGGGGTAAAGATCGGGGTTCCCCCAATCAAGCCTCAGAATGAAGCTACTTATCTGGAATGTGAGAGGAGCACTGAAACCATCGTTTTGCTCCTCATTTGGGAGGCTTTTGCAGCTTTATAGTTTTAACATTTGTATTCTGTTGGAGACTCGGTTATTTGGGGCTAGTCTGGCTCGATTCCGTAGACTGATGTCCAGATCTTGGGAGTCTTATGCTGTTGAGTCTGTCGGTCTCTCTAGTGGTATTTTAGTACTATGGAGGAATGACAATATTAGAGTGGATGTTTTTCATCATTGTGGCCAGCAAGTTGCTATGGTTATATCCGACGGTAGCTTTATTCCTTGGCTTCTATCGGGTGTTTATGCCAGTACAGACTATGGAGAGCGTGTCGAGTTCTTTGGGATGAGCTTCAGTCTCTTCTTGGCAAGGGACTTCCCTCGCTTGTTGCTGGTGAGTTCAACTATATCGTGGAGGCCTCTTAGAAGAAAGGGGGTAGGCAAGCTATTGGTTTTGCTGGCCATGCTGAGTTTAGGACTTTTATATCTTCTGCTAGCCTTTTGGATTTGGGGTTCCAGGGGTCTCAATTCACTTGGTGTAAAATCGGCAGGGTTCGGCTAGAGTCTGGAAAAGATTGGACAAGGCCTTAGCCACTTCTAGCTAGCTTCAGCTTTACCCTATTATCATTGTGACTCACTTGTCCAGAATTGCTTCAGATCACTGTTCTGTTCTCATTTCTACTGATGTTACTATTCAGCGAAGCAGGTAGTTCATATTTGAGAAGTTTTGGACATCCTGCTCGAACCATCATCTCTCAGGTTTGGAGACTTCCTGTAAGAGGGAATGCCATTTATGGGTTATCTAGGCGTCTGCTTCTGGCCAGACGTCATCTCTTTAGATAAAATAGAGAGAAGGTGGGGACATTGTGAGACTAGTTGAGCAGGTTGAATCTAATATTAGCACTCTCTAGGCTGGTGCGGACACCAAAGTTTGAAAGAGGCTTCGATCTAATTTAGTATGGCTTTAATTCTTTCATGTGTCATGTAAATAGAGTAATAATTTTATTTCTTTGAATTTGAGTCATGTAATTAAAGTTGGTTTATTTTAATTTGGGTTCTTGAGTCTAAGTAGGGTCAAATTGGTTTGTATGTAGTGAGTTAGTAGTTGGGTCCAAGATAGGTATGGAATTGGGTTCAAGGTAAGCAAGTGAGCTTGAAGATTGGATACTTTCAAACACTTCAACAAATCAATCTAAGGTGGACGCTACTTCAGCAAGCATTATTGGGTGCCATGTCAACCTCTTAGTATACACCTCATCAAGCCACATCACCACATGCCATGTTACCAAGGAGAATTCAAATTCAAAGGAGCTACCCATTTTTCTCTCCTTTTTTAAGCTTAGTTATAAGTTATTTCAACCTCCCACCCTTATAGCTAGCTTAGGTTGTAACTTCCCATGAAAAGCTCCATGTAATTTGAATTTAGGTTGCAACTTTTCATGAAAAGCTTCATGAAATTTGAATTTTTAAAAGTCCCTTGGAGGCTTATAAATACTACTCCAAGCTCTCTTGTAAAGATAATTTATGATGAATAAAAGTTGAGTTTATTTTCTTCCATTTGTTGGCAAATGTCCTTCGAGAGGGAGTGGATGAGAGGCCCTTAGCTACTTTAAGAAAGTCATCTCTATGCCAAGATCCATTAGCCATTCTCCATTCCATTCTACCATCCCATCCCATCTTCCAAGGTGCAAGAAGACTCCACAAAGAAGGCCGACCAAGCTACCTCAAATCCGCCAAGCTTCATCATAACTTCAACCTGCCCTTTCTTTCCTTTATTTTACTCCACCAAATTTTTATGTTCTTAACTCTAATTTGATTTGTGTAGGATCCCCGGGAATTCAGATTCCAAAGAAAAAGGTCTTCCGTGATATGAAACAGATACAAGAAGTCCTGCAACTAGAGAATCTCCTTGTTATCCAAGAACTTCATCCTTGAGTGTAAACTTTTTAATATCTGATATATTAATGGCCGAATACCCCTCTTTCAATATTTTCTGATATGAAATATTAGAATAACTAAGCCCTAGCCTATGTGGTTTCTTAACCACAAAGATCCTTTCTCTTTACTATTTTAAAAATTCCCCTCCAAGTCTAGTTTAACATGCAAATCCCTTCATGAAAATTTTTGCTCTTTTAAATGAAAATGTAGCTTAGCTTCACTTTATTTTTCATTTAGTTATTACTATCTCTTCATAGATTGCATCATTCCACTCCATCCCCCATCAAATTGGTATCAGAGCATGGTAGGTTAGGGCATATTTTTTCATTTTCTGTTATTTTCTGCAATTTCTGCATATAAAACATAGGGCTGAAATTTCATTCATTTAAGGATGGATTCATGGAGTTCTTTCCTACTTTTGTGAATCTTAGCTCATATTAGACTCCAAAATTAAGTCGTGCCAATTCAAGCCAGATCTGAAACTTTTTTAATAGGTTTTAGATCTGAGGTTTCTTTTAACATTTGCATGAAAGTTTTCTTTCTAGTACATTAGATACTTAAATTTTAACCACATTTTCAAATTTAAAGTTTCCCTCTAAGAAAACTTAAAATTTAAAACTTAAAATTTAAAATTTAAATTCTAAAATTTGAAAGGTAAAATTTAAATTTAAAATTTAAATTTGAAATTTAAATTTTGAATTCTTGTTTAGTTAGTTATAACTTGTTTGAAGTTACATTCTTAATTAGTATAGTGACATTGCTTTGTTGCATGCTATCATTTGCATAAGCTATCTTAAGGGCACTCCCATCACAAGATAAGGGTAGAATTTATCACCTGTCTTTAGCCCAAAACCATAATCTTACATAACGACCCTAGCCTTTAATTAAAAAAAAGGATTAGACCCAAATTGCTCTAGTGAGCTAGGGACACCCACTGGTCGGGTTCAGGCTAGTGTCGAGTCATTGTGTCAATTACTCTGTGTGTGCTCCGTGCTTAGTGTCTAGAACGGTGGTTCAAGGGCTTGTGTGCTGGTCCGCCTCTTGGCCAATCTAAAATTGGTGTCTAAGCTGGCAATTAGGGACCTACACTCCCCTTACACTTGCTTTGCTAGGTGCTGAGTTACTATAGATTAGTTTGCCACTTTGATTAGGCATCTAGTTTGGGCTCTAGGTTTTAGGAGCCCTTAGTCGTTATGGTCGGCTTATGTGCCAAATTGCATTGCATGACAACTAGATCAGGGACCCTATACCAGCACAATCCAAGTCAACTCAGTGTAGCCATGGACCCAAATCTAGAAGTTTTAATGAGGACTATGACTGAGCAGTATAATCAATTGAACACTAGGTTTGACTAGATGCAAGAAAGGATTGATTTCTTAGAAGAATCTCATATGACTCCTGCTGAGCCTCAATTACCCAGAATGACACCTCTGAATCCTAGAGTCCAATATCTGAACCTATTGTTGAACCCCACCAAAGAAGACCTTATCATGATTACATTGATCAAGATGAAAGAGCCCTTAGGAGTATCCGACTTGATGCACCCACTTTTGATGGGGACCTAGACCCTAAGGTGTACATATATTGGGAGGGAGATATGGACCAATATTTCGAATGGTATGAAATGTCAGAGGACAGAAAGTTCAAATTTGCTAAGCTTAGACTAATCCGACAAGCTAGGTTATACTGGGGAAATATTGAGTGACTGTGTAGGAAAAAAGGAGACATGCCAATAGGTACTTGGAGAGCCATGAAAAATCAAGCTTAGGAAGAAGTACCTACCTATTTCCTATAAGCAAAGGTTACTAGACTAATGGCAATGGCTAAGTCAAGGGAACAGGCCTGTGTTGAAATACATCGCTAAGTTTGATGAATATGTTATGCGATGTAGTATTGTTGAATCAGAAGACGTAACCCTATCCAGATTTAGAGCCGGTTTAAGGGAAGAGATTCAGAGAGAATTGTTCCTTAGAGAAGTCCATGACTTGGAACAAGCATACCAGGTAGCTAGGGACTTCGAAAGATTCCAAAGAGTACCATTTGTCCATCAATCTGAATCCAATAAGATGAGTGCCCCAAGCAAAAGGCCTAATCTAAGCCAGACTCACTTTAGCCAACCCATACCCAATACTCCTTTAGTCCAAAAGATTGATAAAGGAAAGAGTCCAAAAATCCAAAGGAGTAATACTCAAAACATACACTGTTTCAAATGTCATACGGTAGGTCATTATGCGAGTCAATGTCCTACTAGAGCCTTGCATATAGGAGAAGTAGAGGAGGAAGTTGATGAATCAATTGTGAATTTGAAGGAAGAGATTTATGAAGCAGAAGTGAATCTAGCTAATGAATATGATGGAGATAAATAAGTTTTAGACTCGTTGAGTTTTTAGGAGTTGTTAGATGTATCTTGACCTAGACCAAAGAGCAGGAAGACTAGCGTAGAACTAACATCCTACAAACTTTTGTCAAAATAGGAGAGAAAGCGTGCAAAATTATTATAGATAGTGGGAGTTGTGTCAATGCAATTTTAACTAATACTGTTAAGAGTTTAATTATCCACTACTTTCTATCCCAACCCTTATAAGGTTTTCTGGATAGATTTCACTTCGATACCAGTTAAGTTTAGATATCAAGTTCAGATGCAATTCCAGTCGTACCTAGAGAAAGTTTGGTGTAACATACTTCCAATGGGGGTTAGCAGCATTATTCTTGGTAGACCTTGGTTATATGATCGTGATGCTACTTTATTCGGTCAATCTAATTCTTGTTCCTTTAATTTTAATGGAAAGAAGATAGTTATAAACCCTTCTCCACCCAAGGATAACATTAAGAGAGGGTCTAGTAACTTGAAGGAAAAGAAACAAGGGTTGCATTTGATGAATGATAAAGACTTAGAAAAGAAAATTAATGAAGGTTCACCAATTTGGAAACCTATCGACCTCATTCTATTACCCACTCATGAAGGAATGTCTGAGTCCGCTGAGTCATATGCACAGCATATTAAGGAATTGCATAAGAGATTAGTAAAAAAATTTAAATGAGCAATGAAGTCTATAAGCATATGGCCAATTCACGTAAACTAATAAAAGAATTCAATATAGGGAACTTTGTCATGGTTAAACTTAACCTAAAAGGTTCTCACCGGGAACTATGAAGAAATTGTATGCCCGAGGAGCTGGACCTTTCAAAGTATTAAAGAGAGTTGGATCTAATGCATATGTGTTAGAGTTACCACCAGATTATGGAATTAGTTCAACATTTAATATTTCTAATGAAAGAATACAAAGAGCTGGCATTAATTCCTAGTGAGCCTTTTGGACCTTACCCAGCCTTTGAGAGTGAAACCTTACCAGAGTGTCCACCAGTAATTTAGTCAGAGCGAAAAGATAGGATTGAATGTATCTTGGATGACCAAGCAATTATCACCAGAAATAAGGGCTATCAACGTTATCTAGTTCGATGGCAAGGAAGGCCAGAATCTAAGAATTCCTGGATCTCCCGAGAGGATATGCAGCAAATCAATCCAAACCTGCTAGAATGGTATCAAAGTCAGACCAGTCCTTACTCGACAGGGTTGAGTTCATCCCATCCCAGGAGAATTGGTGCGGACACCAAAGTTCGAAAGAGGCTTCGATCTAATTCAGTATAGCTTTAATTCTTTTATGTGTCTTAAATAGAGTAATAATTTTATTTCTTTGAATTTGAGTTATGTAATTAAAGTTGGTTTATTTTAATATGGGTTCTTGAGTCCAAGTAGGGTCAAATTGGTTTGTTTTTAGTGAGTTAGTAGTTGGATCCAAGATAGGTATGGAATTGGGTTCAAGGTAAGCAAGTAAGCTTAAAGATTGGATGCTTTCAACCACTCCAACAAATCAATCCAAGATGGACGCCACTTCAGCAAGCATTGTTAGATGTCATGTCAACCTTTTGGTGTACACCTCATCAAGCCACATCACTACATGCCACGTCACCAAGGAGAATTTAAATTCAAAGGAGCTACCCACTTTTCTCTCCTCTTTTTAAGTTTAGTTATAAGTTGTTTCAACCTCCCACCCTTGTAGCTAGCTTAGGTTGCAACTTCCCATGAAAAGCTCTATGTAATTTAAATTTAGGTTGCAACTTTCCATGAAAAGCTCCATGTAATTTGAATTTTTAAAAGTTCCTTGGAGGCTTATAAATACTACTCCAAGCTCTCTTGTAAAGATAATTTATGATGAATAAAAGTTGAGTTTATTTTCTTTCATTTATGTTGGCAAATGTCCTCCGAAAGGGAGTGGGTGAGAGGCCCTTAGCTACTTTAAGAAAATCATCTCTATGCCAAGATCCATTAGTCATTCTCCATTCCATTCTACCATCCCATCCCATCTTTCAAGGTGCAAGAAGACTCCACAAAGAAGGCCGACCAAGCTACCTCAAATCTGCCAAGCTTCATCTTAACTTTAACCTGCCCTTCCTCTTCCTTCATTTCATACTTCACCAAATTTTTATTTTCTTAACTCTAATTTGATTTGTGTAGGATCCCCGGGAATTCCAGGTTTCAAAGAAGAAGGTCTTCCATGATGTGAAACAGATACAAGAAGTCCTGCAACTAAAGGAATCTCCTTGTCATCCAAGAACTTCATCCTTGAGTGTAAACCTTCTAATCTCTGATATATTAATAGTTGGATACCCCTATTTCAATATTTTCTGATATGAAATATTAGAATAACTAAACCCTAGCATGTGTGGTTTCTTAACGACAAAGATCCTTTCCCTTTACTATTTTTAAAGATTCTCCTCCAAGTCTAGTTTAACATGCAAATCCCTTCATGAAAATTTCTGCTCTTTTACATGAAAATGTAGCCTAGCTTCACTTCATTTTTTATTTAGTTATTACTATCTCTTCATAAATTGCATCGTTCCACTTCATCCTCCATCATAGGCCAAAGAGGACCAGAAGGGCTTTCTATCAGATTATGATCTTTCATCCCTCTATTCCAGTTGGCACTCCACCACTCCCTTTTGATGCAACAGGAGACTTTTTGAAGACAAAGATCCTAGGACTAGTGGATTCAAGAAGGGGATTCTTTCACCAGGCCACTCTAAAACGTCGAGCGGGTAACCGTATCCAGCGTTTAACTGATGATGAGGGATAGCTCCATGAGGATATCCAGGTGATCAGGGATTAGCTGTTTCATTTCTTTAAGACTAGATGGACTAAGCACACTGGTGATGGTCTCCCTATCTACCCTGTTCTATCCCCCAATAGAGTCACCGATACGGAAAATGACCTTATCCGGTCGATTACTGCTGAAGATATTCGGATGGCTTTATGGGATCTTGGTGCTGATAAGGCCCCTAGGCTTGATGGATTTCCTCCTTTTTTTTCTTTTCTCACTATTGGGGTATTCTGGGCCAGGGTGTAGTGTAAGTGATCCAGCTCGTCTTTCAGTTGAAAGTGATTCCCTCTGATTGGAATCAAACTTTCATCACTCTGGTGCCTAAACGGCCGAATGCTTCCATTCCTCAGCACTGCCAGCCTATCAGTCTCTATACTATCTTATATAAGGTCTGTGCTCGACTTTTGGTTTCTCGGATGCATATGGTTATCCATCGTCTCATTTCTTTAGAGCAGGGGGCTTTTCTCAGAGGGCGCAGTATCACTGATAATGCTTTATTAGCTCAGAAATTCATGCATGATCTTAAGAGAGCTGCTGGTAGTCAGTGTCTCATGGCCATTAAGCTGGACATAGAGAGAGCTTATGACAGAGTGTGCTGGGAGTTCCTGAATCATACTCTTTATGAGTTGGGGTTTCACGAGCTATTTATTGACTGGATCATGGCTTGCGTTCACCAACCGTCCTTCTCTATCCTCATTAATGGAGCCTAGACTGATTACTTCCACTCTGAGGTTGGGTTGGGATAGGGTTGCCCTCTTTCCCCATTTCTGTTTGTCCTCTCGGTTGATGCTTTATCTCGAGCTCTACATCAGGCTCAGCAGGGCTCTTCTCTTCTTCTCTACAGGGCTGGCCCCCAGGGGCCCTTGTTGTCCCACCTGCTGTTTGCTGATGATTGTATTCTCCTAGGAAGGGCTACCGTGAGTAATGCTACCACTTTTGCGACTATTCTTTAGTCTTACTGCCTGGCCTCTGGATAGAAAGTTAATATGAGTAAATCTTCAATTTGTTTTAGCCTGAGATTGGCTACGACCTTAAGGGGGCCTATCTTGCAGATCATGGGCACCTCTGTGCAGGTTGACTGGCTATCCTATCTGGGGATACCTATAACTGAGAAAAGGCCAAGGATCTCTGACTTTTGTGACCTAAACAGGTGGATCCGAGATCGGCTGGATGAGTGGCAGGTTACTGGGCTTTCTATGATGGCGAGGATTACTCTTTTACGATCGGTGCTCTCCTCTCTTCCTCTCTATCTGTTATCTAATGCTGTCGTCCCTTTGACTTGCTTGAAGAGGATTGAGAGTGTTGGCCCAGATGGCAACCCAAGAGGGGGGTGAATTGGGTTCTTAAAAAATTTAATGTTTAAAATTAATTTTTCAAAGTGAAGGTGCACAAAGAGAGTATAGTGAGTGTGATGCTAAGAATGCAAACCAAAATATAAAGATAGAGTGAAAGGAAGAAGAAATAAGCACGACAAACACAAAGGTTTATAGTAATTCGGTGTTAGCCATACTTACATCTACTCTCAAGCAACTCTTGGGCACACACTATAATCACTCTGATTACAGTGAGTTATTTTACAAGCTCACAACCCAAACTTATTATTTTATAACGAAATCACAATGAATCCAGCCAGTTTTCACAGGCTCACTAGCACACAACCTAACACAAGCTAACTCTAGCTTGCTCAAGGCCAACTACCTTATTGATTCAATCACTTGATTAAGTGATTGAATCAGAAAATAAATGTATCAAGAAAATGATTACAATAAAATGAAAGCTTCTCAAATGAGCAAATAGACAATATAAGTAAAAATAAAGATAGAAAAGCTTGATTAGAAGATCTTTGAGGTTGAGCTTTTTTTTTTTTCCTCTTTTCCTCTTCTCTTCTTGGATGATCGTTCTCAAGATAGGATTGAAACTTTGGAAGAAATGTTGATGCAGAGAAGGATGAAGAACTATGGCTCTTGCTTTTCTTCTTCTATTTGATGAAAATCCTTCGGATTTGGCTCTTGAGTGCTTTTGGATTTCTCTACTCTCTTTTCGAACACTTAAAATTTAAATATGAGCTTTCTCTCTTGATATTTCTCTTCTATTCGAGTTTTTCTCTTTTTTTCTTTTCTTTCAAACGGTCGGAACCCTCCTTTTATAATCTCCTCTTAATCAATATTTCGATGCAAAATAGCCATTGAAAGTGCTTGTGGATGAGTTTATCATGAGAAAGGAAAGAACCGTTGAAGATTATCAGAAAAAATATAGTCATTGGAGTCGTTTCTAACAATTCTGAAAGTCGTCTCTAACATATTAGAGTCGGCTCTAATCTGGCCTGGGGTCAGCTCTAAATCGGGTTGCTCAAAAGTAAGAATCTTTCGTCGCGGAGTCAGCTCTAACTTTTCGTAGGGTCGACACATTCTGTGCTGGAGTCGGCTCTAACTTCCTTGGGGTTGACTCTAACTGTGTCCCAAAAAATGTAGTCTATGTTCTTAGATTAGAGTCGGCTCTAATTTTTTTAGAGTCAGCTCTAATTTTTTTAGAGTCGACTCTAATTTCTGATGCAGAAAGAAGGTTCTCTGTATCTCAGGTTAGAGTTGGCTCTAACTTTCTAGAGTCAGCTTTAAACCATGCCGAATGTGCCAAATAATTTCGATACGCTCCGGAGTCGGTTCTAATCCCTCTAGAGTCGGCTCTAATGTATGAAACTTGATACTTAATATTAGAAATCGATCCAAACTTAATTTTTCTTGAGTTATGAATATTTAACCATTTTAAATCCCTAAAACACTTTGTCAATATCATTAGTAACATAAGAGGTATACTCATGGCTTTTGTTAATCATCAAAATCAATAATGGGTCAACAATCTCCCCCTTTTTGATGATGACAAAAATATTGAGTATATGCATAATCAATTAATGCATACATATCAAAATAAGCAATTTCATTTCTTTAGTCAAGATGATAATAACCAAGATCTTAACAACTTCATTTTAGCAACAATTTATGCTAGAATCTTAACAATTTTATTTCAACAACAATTTATGCTTTATAAAGACTTCATCAATTCAAACACGTTCTTATATATCATTCAAATAAGATTTAATTAGGCTCCTCCTGAGTAAAATAGCTCCCCCTATATATGTGCATACTACATGTCCATTTAAAGTCCATATGCATATACAACTCTTTCTCCCTTTTTTGTTATCAACAAAAAGGTTAAGAAGTTATAGGATAGTTATAGCTCAAATTAGGATCAAAATTAATCAATATAAGAATTGGATATTATAGAATTCATTCAATTTGCAAAGATCAAAGCTATTTTCATAGAAAATATCATATATTGCATTGAGTACAAAAGATCAAATACATGTCATATGAGAACAACATAATTCAAAGATCCTAAGTACCTACTAAGTAAAACAACATAATTCTAAGTTTTTCCTAGATACAAACTAACTTTCATAAGCTAATTTTAAATCCTAAAATCTAAAGATAACTTAAGATAGATTGTAATTGATTGGTTTGGAGTAGAGTTGGCTTGGCTTGGCTTGGGTGACTGGATCAGCTAGAAATGGAAAGGATAGGGAACATCATTTCAGAATCTTCTTCAGTTTTGCCATAATTTGTTTCATTCCTTTTTATTGAACCTTCATAAAATCATTGAGCAATTTCTCAATAAGGGAAGCAACTGTCACAACTTTCTCTTGAAGTTCCACATTACCTTTGAAATACACATCTGAGTTACCTCCAATGTCTTTGATATTGTCAAAAATTGATTGCAATTCAGTCTTCAAGGCATCAGAAGAAGTACCGAATGATGACTCAATATTGTTAACCTTTCTTCCAAAGTATATAAAAGCTGCCTAAATCCCAGCAACTGATCTCTGACATCTTCTTTAATTCTTGCCTCATACTCAGCCAACAAGGCTTTGAGCTGCTCAATTTGTCCGTTAGAAAAATCAAAAGAACTAGGGATAGATGTGGTAGTCGCTGCTGGTGCCGATGGAGGTGCTGAAGTACTTAGTCCAGGTGAAGAATGTCTGGTAGCAGATGGTTCAGCTTTCGAAGGACCAGGGTCCTCTTCAACAAAATCAATATCAGCCTTAGCTGCTCTTTTTTCCCTTACATGTTCTGTCATCACAATATATCCTCTCTGCCATTGGCCATTTAACTTCTTAAAACCCATACGGTGAAGAGTAGCAACATTATAATAGTCCGTATGCCTCAATTTCTTCTGTGGTTCATTTTTCAATATGTTAACTCCTTGACTTTAAAAGATCAATGTTAGAATCATTCCATAAGACAGGGTGGACCTTTTCTTGCTTCCAACCTCAGTCATATAACCAATCATCATACCAGCCAGGTTAATGGGTTGTCCTATGATTACACAGTCCATAACCACCATATCTCTCTCAGATACGTACTCGAATCGGCCAGTCTTTAGAAACAAAATTCTGCTGTAGATGTTGTGTAGTAGCCTCAATTCCAAAGACAACTGATTTGCCCTTATTTTTTCAAAATCAGTCACTTTCCTTCCTAGAATTCTTGATAAGGCTTCACCTCACCACTGTGTGAAGTAGCAGTCATGCCAATAATAGGAATTTCCAAGAGATTGCCCAAAATTTCTGAAGTGAGATGGACTCGGGTTTCTCTCACAGAGCTAACAAGTCCACCATCCCCTTTACTCACATTGTTGTAGAAATCTCTCACTAAGCCAGGATAGGTGGGGACAACAAGAGAGCAGACCTTTTTCCATCCAATTTCCTTTAACTGTTTCCCAATGTAAAAACCCTCAGATTCAAAGAAGTCAAAATCTACCTTTCTTCCCGTGGTAATAGCTTTTTCGGCCAGAAGATCGATTTGTGGTAAAGGTGGGGTAGGAATGGTGCTTGGTATTGAAGAGAAAGAGGTTGAAGAAGAGCTCGGTGAGGGTTGCCTTGCCGGACATCGAACTGACCTCCTCCCAGTGGTGATGATGACACCAATAACCGATGCTCATCGCTTGGGAGCCATTTGAGATCAAGGGAAGTTGAATTCAAAGGTTTTTGAAGGTTTGAGATAAGTGGAGAGAAATTTGGAACGAATTGGAGTCGATTTGATTTGAAAATATGTTGGCTCTGCCCTAGATAAAACAAAAGGGGACTACTTAGAGTCGACTCCTGCAAAGTGAGGTGTCGGCTCTAAATTGCTAACACAGTCAGCGTCCGAAAGAGTCGGCTCTACAGTAGCAAGTGTCGGCTCTAAAAGAATAGATAGAGAGCACAATAAATTAGAATTGACTCAAACATAAATAGAGTCGACTCCAACATAAATAGAGTCAGCTTCAAGACAGTTTCAGTGAAAGATAAGAGTTTCATAGAATCTGAAACTTATCAAATTGATCATCAAACTCTAGATACATTTTTCTTAAATATAGGGGATCAAGAAATTCAAATATCTAGATGAATTTTTCCTTAGAATCATAAGAAGATTTTCAAGAAAATGATTGAATTCTAGATAGTCATTCTTAGGGATTTTAAAATCATTCCAATGGATCACAAACTCCTAATTCTCCTCTAAGATAAAATCTCTCTTCACTTAAAGTTTTGTAAATATATTTGCTAATTGTTCATCAGTACATACATAATCAAGACAAACATTGTTGTTGGCAATATGTTCTCTAATGAAATGGTGTCTTATCTCTATGTGTTTAGTTCCTGAATGTTGAATAGGATTCTTAGTCAAATTTATTGCACTAGTGTTGTCACACTTAATTGGAGTTTTATCAAGTGTTATACCATAATTATCAAGTTGTCGCTTAATCCAAAGAATTTTGAGCACAGCAACTTTCAGCTGCAACATATTCAGCTTCAGCAGTTGATAATGCAACTGAATTTTACTTTTTGCTAAACCAAGAGATTAAGTTACTACCTAAGAATTGGCATGCACCACTTGTGCTTTTTCTATTTAGTTTATAACTAGCAAAATCAAAATCAGAATATGCAATCAGATTTAGTGTTGAATCTCTAGAGTACCATAATCCTACATTTTTAGTTCCACTTAAATATCTAAAAATTCTTTTTACAGCAATTAAGTGAGATTTTTTAAGATTAGATTGATATCTAGTGCACAAACATACAACAAATATAATATCAGGTCTACTAGCTGTTAAATAATGCAGAGAACCAATCATACCTCTATAATGCTTTTGATCTACTTTCTTACCATCTTCATCTTTATCGAGTTTGTATGAAGGACTCATTGGTGTGCCAAGAGATTTAACAGTTTTCATACCAAACTTCTTAAGAATCTCCTTAGTGTATTTTGTTTGGTTGATGAAAATTTTCCTCTTTCTTGTTTGATTTGAAGTCCAAGGAAGAAGTTTAGTTCTCCCATCATGCTCATTTCAAATTCTCTCTGCATTAACTTTGCAAAATCTTGACAAAGAAGATTGTCAGTAGCACCAAATACAATATTATTAATATAAATTTGTACTACTAATAAATCTTTTTTTTCTTTTAAAAATAGGGTTTTATCAACATTTTCTCTAGAAAAATTATTTTCAATCAAAAATTTACTCAACCTATCATACCAAGCTCTAGGTGCTTGCTTTAAACCATAAAGTGCTTTGTGTAGTTTAAAAACATGATTTGAAAATTTATGATCTTCAAAACCAGGTGGTTGCTCAACATAAACTTCTTCATTTATAAAACCATTTAAGAATGCACTTTTTACATCCATTTAAAATAAATTAATATTTATGTAACATGCAAATGCAAGTAACAACCTAATGGCTTCTAATCTAGCAACAGATGCAAAGGTTTCATCAAAATCATTACATTCTTTCTGATTATATCCTTTTGCAACTAATCTAGCTTTATTTCTAATAATAATACCATTTTCATCTAATTTATTTCTAAATACCCATTTGGATCCTATAATTAGATGATCTTTAGGTCTATTAACTAGGATCCATACATTATTCCTAGTGAATTGATTCAATTTTTCTTGCATAGCTAACATCCAATTACTATCCTTTTCGGCTTCCTCAATTGCCTTGGGCTCTATATGAGACACACATGCAAGATGATTATTGATATTTCTCATGGATGATTTAGTTCTTACACCTTGAGATGGATCACCTATGATTATGTCCTTTCGATGACCATAAGCATATCTCCAATCTCTAGGTAGATCTGTATCATTATGAGTAGTATCAATAACATCATCCTTAGGTGAGTTATCATCCTTAGCTTCAGGTTCATGATCTGAAGATACATCGACATTTAATTTTTAAAATCTCTTTCAAGTAAATTAGTATCTTCTTCATTATCTTTCTTTTCAGAACTTGATGCTAAAGACTCATCAAACACTACATGAATTGACTCTTCTGCAATCAGATACTTCTTGTTGAATACTCTATATGCCTTGCTAGATGTAGAATAACCTAAGAATATACCTTCATCTGATTTAGCATCAAACTTTCCTAAATTATCTTTTCCATTATTATGAATGAAACATCTGCAACCAAATGCATGAAAATATTCAATGTTGGGTTTCCTATCATGCCATAATTCGTAGGAAGTTTTCTTAAGGATTGGTCTAATTAAGGCTCTATTTAGAATGTAACATGCTATGTTTATTGCTTCCACCTAGAAATATTTTGGGAGTTGGCTTTCGCATAGCATGGTACGGGCAATATCTTTTAGAGTCCTATTTTTTCTTTTTACAACTCCATTCTATTGAGGTATCCTAGGTGCTGAAAAATTATGATGGATGCTATTTTCAATGCAAAAATCTTTAAATAAATAATTTTTAAATTTAGTCCCATGATCACTTCTAAGAGACATTATGGTGGTGTTCTTCTCATTTATGACTTTCTTGAAGAATTTTAGAAATATCGAGAAAGTCTCATCTTTATGAGCTAAAAATAATATCCAAGTGAATCTAGAGTAATCATCTACTATTACAAGACCATATTTCTTTCCTTCTAGACTGATGGTTCTAGTAGGTTTAAAGAGGTCCATGTGTAGTAGCTCGAGTGGCCTAGAAATGAAACAACATTTTGAGATTTAAAAGAATTTCTACTTTATTTTTCAAATTGACATGCATCACAAACTCTATTATTTTCAAAATCTAATTTTGGAAGACCTTTAACCAAATCCATTCTAAGTAATTTTGAAATCAAGTGTGTGCTTGCATGACCTAATCTACGGTGCCATAGCCATCTAATATATATTCCTTAGTATATTCAGCAATTAGGCAATGGTTACTTGTAAACAAATTATCTAAATTAATTAAGTATACATTATCATTTTTATTTCCGACAAATATAAGCTATTATTAATGGGATTCGATACAGTGCAGATAGATGCTTCAAAGGAAACTTTAAAACCTTTATCGCATAGTTGGCTAATGCTAATCAAATTATACTTTAATCCATCTACATATAAAATATTCTCAATAAAAGTGGATGAAGTGATCTAATTTTATCAAAGCCCATGATGTGACCTTTATCATTATCTCAAAAGTCACCACTCCTCTTTTAGCTTCAAGGGTTGTGAATTGATTTTGTCATTCGTCATGTGTCTTGGGCAGCCACTATCAAGATACCATTTTCTTTTTGATCCTTTGGGTGCAAGACACTCCTGCAAAATAATCATATCTTATGTTTAGATACCCAAGCTTTCTTGGGTCCTTTATGGTTAGTAGTAGTAAATATAGTTCCTTTTGGAACCCAAATTAGTTTATGTTTATGACTAATATTTATATGAGATATTTTATCATTACACACATAAGATTTATGCCCTTTCATACCATAATGAAAATATAAAATATCTTTTTCAATTAATTTCTTTACAAAGAAATTGCTAACAAATTTTTGCTTCTTGTGTGGTCAATAACCTAAACCGGCTTTATCAAAAACAACTCTTTGATTGTTTAAAAGCAAATTAAGTCTTTCCGAGCTATAAGTAAATTTGTCAACAATGCCTTTATATTTTTTATTTTTTTCTTAAATTTAAATTTTTAGTAGAAATTAATTCTTTTTCCTTTAACATATCTTGCTTTTTAGATTTTATCTTTTCAATTTCAAGAACAAATTCATCTTTCCTTTTAAGAAGATCTAGATTTTTAGTTTTAAAATTTTGTTCTTTGTTCTTAGAACTTTGAAGTCGCTAAACAATTCATTAAAAGCATCATAAAGTTCATCAAATATAAAATCATAATTGAGAGTTTTAGAATTTACCTCATCTTCATTATTTGCCATGAGACATATGTTGGCAACCTTTTGTTGATCATCTTCGGATAAAGAGTCCTCACTATCGCTCCAAGTTGCAACATACGCTTTCTTTTTCTTTTTGTATCCCTTCTTAAGTTGAGGACATTTGGATTTAAAGTGTCCTAGCTTTTTGCATTCATAACAAATCAAGGGATCTTTCTCTTTATCCTTATCTTTATCCTTCCATCTTAATACCAATTTTTCTCTTATGGAAGGGTCTCCCTCTTTGCATAAATTTCTTGAATTTCTTTACAAGGAGAGCAATTTCATCATCGTCTTCATCTTCTTCATTGCTGTTCTTTTCATTTTCTACATCTTTAAGTATGATGATCCACTTTTTCTTCACATCATCTTCTTGATGCTGCTTTATTGTAAGTTCATGGGTTATAAGGGATCCAAGGAGTTCCTCCAAAAATAGACTGTTCAGATCTTTGGCTTCTTGGATTGCTGTCACTTTGGCTTTCCATGCTCTTGAAAGAGACCTAAGAATTTTACGAACTAATTCAGAGTTAGTATAGGTCTTACCAAGACTTTTCAATCCATTCACTATATCAATAAACCTAATATATACATGTGATGGATTCATTCTGATCTATATTAAAGAGTTCATATTTATGTACAAGAATATAATCTTGGACTCTTTAACTTGGTTGGTACCCTCATGAGTGACTTCCAATCGATCCCATATCTTTTTGGCTGAGATGTAAGTGGATATTCTATTGAATTCATTTGCATTTAAGGAGCGGTACAGGATATTTATGGCCTTGGCATTGAGCTGGGCCATTTTTCGATCATTTTCATTCCAATCCCTTTCGGGCTTAGGAACAATGGATCCATCAACTAAGTGTGTGGGAGTGCTAGGACCATTGATAATGACACTCTATAACTCATAGTCTGAAGCTTGAATGAAAAATCCTCATTCTAGCTTTTCAATATGAATAGTTTGTGCCATTAAACAAGGGTGGTCGGTTTGTGGATTGTCCCTTAGAAAAAGAAGAACCAGCTTGAGCTGCCATTTGGATCTTTAGCTCTTGATTGCTAGATCAAGAAAGGATGAGCATAAGCTCTGATACCAATTGTTGGCCCAGATGGCAACCCAAGAGGGGGATGAATTGGGTTCTTAAAAAATTTAATGTTTAAAATTAATTTCCCAAAGTGAAGGTGCACAAAGAGAGTGTAGTGAGTGTGATGCTAAGAATACAAAGCAGAATATAAAGATAGAGTGAAGGAAAGAAGAAATAAGCACGATAAACACAAAGTTTATAGTGGTTCGGTGTTAGCCATACCTACATCCACTCCTAAGCAACTTTGGGCACACACTATAATCACCTTGATTACAGTTGAGTTGTTTTATAAGCTCACAACCCAAACTTGTTGTTTTACAACGGGATCACAATGAACCCAGCTAGTTTTCACAGGCTCACCAGCACACAACCTAACATAAGCTAACTCTAGCTTGCCCAAGGCCAACTGCCTCATCTGATTCAATCACTTGATTGAATCAGAAAACAAATGTATCAAGAAAATGATTACAATAAAATAAAAGCTTCTCAAATGAGCAAATAGACAATATAAGTATAAATGGAGATAGAAAAGCCTGATTAGAAGATCTTTGAGGTTGAGTTTTTCTTCTTTTCTTCTTTTTCTTTTTTTTCTTTTCCTTCTTGGATGATCTTCCTCAAGATAGGATTGAAGCTTTGGAAGAAATGTTGATGCAGAGAAGGGTGAAGAACTAGGGCTCTTGCTTTTCTTCTTCTATTTGATGAAAATCCTTCGTATTTGGCTCTTGAGTGCTTTTGGATTTCTCTACTCTCTTTTTCGAACACTTGAGATTTAAATCTGAGCTTACTCTCTTAATATTTCTCTTTTATTCTTGATTTTCTCTCTTTTTTCTTCTTCTCTTTCAAACGGTCGAAACCCTCTTTTCATAATCTCCTCTTAATCCATATTTTGATGCAAAATAGCCGTTGAAAGTGCTTGTAGATGAGTTTATCATGAGAAAGAAAGAGCCTTTGAAGATTATCAGGACAAATATAGCCGTTGGAGTCATTTCTGACAATTCTGAAAGTCGTCTCTAACATATTAGAGTTGGCTCTAATCTGGCCTGGGGTCGGTTCTAAATCGGATTGCTCAAAATAGTAAGAATCTTTTATCGTGGAGTCGGCTCTAACTTTTCGTAGGATTGACACATTCCGTGCTGGAGTTGGCTCTAACTTCCTTGGGATCAACTCTAATTGTATCCCGAAAAATGTAGTATCTGTTCTCAGGTTAGAGTCGGCTCTAATTTTTCTGGAGTCGACTCTAATTTCTGATGCAGAAAGGAGGTTCTCTGTATCTCAGGTTAGAGTTGGCTCTAACTTTCTGGAGTCGGCTCTAAACCATGCCGAATGTGCCAAATAGTTCCGATACGCTCCGGAGTCGGCTCTAATCCCTTTAGAGTCGGCTCTAATGTCTGAAATTTGACACTTAACATTAGAAATCGATCCAAACTCAATTTTCCTCTAGTTATGAATACTTAACCATTTTAAATCCATGGAACACTTTGTCAATATCATTAGTAACATAAGAGATATACTCATGGCTTTTATTAATCATCAAAATCAATAAATGGGTCAATAGAGAGATACTTCGAGACTTCCTCTGGGACTCAAGGCAGGATGGACATGGCGTTCATCTATTAGCTTGGAATACTGTTTGCTTGCCGATTGCTAAGGGGGGGCTTGGGATCCAGTCCCTTACTGTTAGGAGGGAGGCATTGATTGCTAGGCATGCCACTCAGTTCTTACTTGATCCGCACTGTATGTGGAGTTCATTCATGCGTGCAAATATGGTGACTGGATTTCTTTTGCTGATCCAGCCTTTCTGGGGGCATTTTTTCTTCTGAAAAGAGGTATGCCAGCATGCTCTGACTATCCTGAATAGCATATTATGGTTAATTGGTGATGGAGCCTTAATGGATGTTATTCGGGATACGTGGATTGCTGATCTCCCCTTGTCCCGATGGCCCACCTTTGTCAGCACTGCCATTCCTAGTGGGATGAGAGTTATTGATCTTACTGCTCAGAATTATTCTACTTGGGATACCCTTTTGATGTCCAGATTCTTTGGAGACGATCTTCATCGTCGCATTTTTTCTATTCCTCTTGTCCTAGGTCACACTCCCGACACTAGGGTTTGACAGCGATCTTGTTTGGCCCATGCTCCTATCAGGGACCTCCTCAGAGTTTATAGACCACAGTCACAGCAACCATTGGATGTGGCTTGGATCTGGCACCTCCCCATTCATCCTAGGGTCCGTCATTTTGTTTGGAAGATTGCACGAAATTGTCTTCCTACCTATTCTGTGCTCTCTGGGCGAGGTTTGGGCATCCCACCTATGTGCCCTCTATGTGGTACAGAGGAGAAGACGATTAACCATGCTATTTTCACCTGCTTCAGAGCTAGACAGATCTGGCGGATTACTGGCGACCAACCTTGGGACGTTGGTGCTGCTTCTTATTCTCTCTCCTTCCTCGGCTTGATCTGATGGGACTTAGGGTCGGGCATCCTTCAGAAGGTTACGATGACGGCTTACATTGCTTATCAAGTCTGGTTATCCCAGAACCGGCTTGTGTTTACTGATGAATCTGCTCCTTCACATAGGATTATTAGGACAGCCTTCTTCTTATCAGCTGAGTACACTTCCCATCGGATTGTTCTTGATACTGATAGCCCTAACCCCTGGGATTTCCATGCTATCTCGGCAGCGCACTGGCGTACGGTCTTCATTTCTTGGAAGCCCCCACCTCTAGGGTCTATCAAAATCAACTTTGATGGAAGTGTTCGTGGTAGAGCTACTGGCTCAGGCTTTGTGATTAGAGGGTCGGATGGTGTGATGTTGGCTGCTAGTGGATTTGGCCATATCGACTCCTCGGTGCTTCTAGCGGAGCTGTATGCCGCTTGGGCTTATATTTCCTCTGCCATTCGTAGCCTTGGCGCTCGTTATCTTATTTTGAGGGGGATGTTATTACAGTGATTTGCTAACTTTGTAAGGATCACTGCGAACATGTGCCTATCAATCCCTTAATCTATGATATTCATTCTCTCCTGCAGGGCGTTCACTACGTCCAGATTCGGCATATCTACAGGGAAGCCAACGCTGCGGCAAACTGGATCACTGCCAGAGTGGCCAACCATTCTGGTTTTTGGAGTTGGAAGCTGAGAGATCCCTGTCCGCCTGTTCTTACATAAATTTTGTATTCTGATATATCGGGTTTGACTCACCCTAGATTGGTGTGTTGCCCCTCTGTAACCAAAAAAAAAAAAAAGATGATGGAAGCAAGGGTCACATGGGGAGGGATCCTAATGACGACAATGCTACACAGCCAACAAACAAGTAGACAATAATGATCTCTCTCTCTATATATATATATAATAAATTATTTTAAAAAATTATGAATAAATAAAATCACTATTTGCATAAAAAACTATTATTTTTAAACTAAAATCTTTGTTCATCTATTTTAGTATTACTTTAAAAAAAGGTTTTAAACCTACCATATGGAACACCCCACAATTCTTCCTTGTTCTAGTAATAGCATTTTTTTTTTCTCTCTCCTTATTTTTCTTCACTTTTTCTTTTCTTTTTCTTATTTCCTTTTTTTTTTCCTTACTTTTCTTCTTCCCTTTCCTTTTATATTTCTCTTCTCATCCCACCACCCTTTCTTGTTCAAATAATAGCATCTTTATTTTTCTCTCTCTTCTTATTTTTCTCCTTTCTTTTCCTTTCTTTTTTTTTCTTTTTTTTTTTATTTTCCTTCTTCTTTTTGTTCTTTCTTCTTTTCTATATTTCCTTCATATTTCTGTATTTTTTTTATTTTAACTTTTTTTATCTTCTTTCTTTTTTCTTCTTTTTCAGCCCGGATGGCCGGACGTCCTGTAGAACTTTTTTTTCTTTCATGCAATTCTTTTCTTCTTGCGTGCGCGTGAAGGAAGAAACGCATCATCAGGATGATGACAATGTCTTCTTTTATTTTCTTTTATTTCTCTCTTCTTTATGTTCTGAAGTTTTTGGATGATATGTAAATGAACTCCCAGCAAACAAAGTTGACGAGGTCACCGGATTAAAAGCCGTGCTATTGAGGTAAATCTTTGCCATAATATTTTAGTCATCGCCATCTCCAAAGTCTCCGGCGATGGGCAAGTCACTGAACAACTATTGTCTTTTGGATGGATGGTGACTGTGGAAGAGGCCAACCTTAGACTTCCTACGTTTGTTATAAAACAGAAATAAAAAAAAAATAAATAAATAAATAAATAAATTATTATTATTATTTTTTCAAATCATAAGTTGAATCAGACAACTCAATAAATATTCCCATCGTTCATAGAGTTTTTTCATTTTTCTTCTCTTCCTTTCCTAAAGTAGCTGTTGTGATGGCATTGACCTTTATCATCTTTTCGTCCATTAATACTATGAGCGTACTTTTAAAATAAATGTAAGAACCCATTTAAAGTGTTGGTAGGTTCTGAGAGGTCAAGTTAATATATATATATATATATATATATATTTGCATTTCTTTTAAAAATTTCTTAGATAAATAGCTTACAAACAACATGAAAAATGAGTGTTAATAGGTAGCTTAGAATACACTATGAGCTGAATTTTCCTGGATGATATAAACCTGGTTTCAAGTTTCAACACCCCTCCATGGAGAGCATTCTAAATTTTAATCTTTAGATGCAGTGGTTTAACCTTGTAAATGGAAAATGATAAGAAATATACTCATTTTTCCATGCTCTTACCGCGTGTGCTTTAACATTGTAAATGGAAAATGATAAGAAATATAAAGAAAACCCTGTTTCTTCAACGGAAAAAATATAGACAAAACTAGGTGAATAATGTATTTTTAATCAATTTCTAATCGACTTTAACAGGCCACTCCCCTCGGCAACTTATCAACATCAGCTTACTCTTCCATCACTGGGCTTGCCTAGTCATTTGCAGCATATGTTGAGGAAACGTTGAACAATTGTTACCTTCCAGGACATGGGACCCCTTCTGCGTGTGCTTGGCAATAGTCCATGTCACAAGGGATCAATTCCAAAGAGTGGAAATCTCAGCATGAATGTATGAAATCATTCATCAGACAAACATTTCCAAGTAAGCTGGTTGATACTGATTTTGTGACTCAATGACAATGAACAGCAAGCTGGTGGTAATTGCTGTAGTCAATCCCATTCAACCGCACACAGCATAAGATATGCTCTGGCAATTCTTCAGCTTTGTTTCCCTGTACAAAAAATTGAACTTATGTCCTATTCTTTCTAATTAGACAAGATACAGGTGCTTACCCACATCAGTGGTGAACCAAATATTTACCTGTATTGTTAGGCCAACGTCCAAGATGCACAGTTTCAGCCTGTCCAGAAATGTCTCGAATCCTTTCCTTGAGATGTAACTGAATCTATGCATATCCAAGTCAATCTCAAAGTAATTCTCTCCCTGTTAAACATACAGGAGTAGTTGCAGTCAGAAGGTCTCCTCCTTTTGATGTAATATGCATGACTATCGTATCAAAGCTCCAAGGGTTATTTGGAAAAATAGTGTTACAATAAAAGTTCTACACCGACTGCAGCAACCAACCCTCCTTTTTTTTTCCGTAAGCAAGAAAATAGTGTCACCTCTGAAAAATAAAGCCTTTGAAGGCAATCCTCCCTAGCTCTTGCAGCAACATAACCAAAAGTATTTTAGCATTCTCAACTCAACTCAACTCATTTAAGCCTTTTCTCAACTACATGGGGTTGGCTACATGAATCTGCTTCCTCCACTCTACTCTATTCAAAACTAAATCGATACTCAAATTACAAATAGTTATATCTTTTTTTATTATTTTTATTCATGTTAGTTTAGATCTACCTCTACCTCTATCATTACCATGGATTGTTAAAAAAATCACTCTTTCTAACTGGAGCATCTAAAGGTCTTCGTTGTATATGTAAGTATTTTAGCATAAAAAGTCAAAAATATACATTACATAAAATGCACATTTTCTCAAGTCTCTACTCATAAATTGCAGCCAAGCAACTGGTTGTGTAAAGAGATGGAGAAAAGTGTAGCAGAAAGTGTCTATTTAAGTACCACCTTGATTGTAAATGTGTCAGAAAGGATGCAAGGGAGTGAGTGAGAAGGAATTAAGTTCCAGTTGTGTACCTGACAGAACAGAAGTGAGTTTATGAAAGAAACAATTGTGACAAATAAGTATGGCCAATTACAGCCAGACATTCTCTGATAGTGATATAAGTCTAACAAGTTTATTTTCCAATTGTTGAAATTGAATCAGTAACTACTGTATGAACTGGCAACCAGTAAAGGATTACTTAAGTTGCCTTCCAAATTATTGAAAATAAGTTATCTACCGTACAAACTGGCAACCAGTAGTGGATTACTAAGCTTGCAACTGAAGAAATGAAAAATGACTGGTTAAACTGACATTTGGTAAGCAGGTAATAATCCTGCCTGGTGTGATTTGCTTAATCATGCAACCTAAAAACACAAAGGGTATGTTGGTTGTATGAAAAACTACAGAAAAGAAAAAGGAAAAGTTCAAGAAAAAGTAAAGATCTAGCCAAATCTGGAAGATCTATTTCTGTACTACTTCATCTTTTACACCATCCAAACAGCTAGAGAACTCAAATTTTCCAACACACACACACATACCTCGCACATAAAAATAATATCAGATAAAATAAGAAACGTGGTTTGCATGCTTAAGCTCTAGAATTGTACATGTCCAGACAATTTGAGGATTATGAGGCTAAGAAAAACCTGAAAATGATTTATCCCAATTTCCAACCTGGCATGAAGGTTTGTCTACATGAAACAAACCTAACATAGAGCACACTATACCTAGGAGTCCACGATGTCTGATCACAACAGTAACATCCCTAGTTGTTGGCAGTAGGCTATGCAGTAGCATTGGCCAATTAAGAGCATATCTCTTATGTTTGTGCTGGATGCAATTCATTCCACTCCATTTCTTTTTTAAAGGTTGTTAGAAAATTCAGCAAAAGGATGATTAAAATAATACATGGGTCTAAGAAAACTAGCATTACATGTATAGTGTGAACTTACTAAGTAAAAATCAGTTCCCAAAAAAGAAAAAAAAATTACCAAGTAAAATTCATGCTGAGGACGAGAGAGCACTGGCTTCTCATTGTACGCATGCATAAGCTTCCTTTCTGTTGCACTTAAAGGAATCTCCTCCAAATTTGCTACGCGACCAAGTATTTTTAACCTTTCCCGGAATGGAAGAATTGTATCCATAGGAAAGCCCTTTACCTTTTCTGTCTCATCATTAATCAACCTCTATGTGCATAGGAAGATCAAATGCCATAAGGAACATATAACTAATCCACAAGACAAATACAGGGGAAAAAAAAAAGAACAGATCTACTACTAACAAAAGCAGAAATGCAGGATTATATCAATAACACAATGAAAATAAAAGTTATCAATCAAAACAATAGATTGTATCAATGATGAGAGACTGATAAATCATTTAACAGACAAAACACATCAATAATGGTATAGCTGTCTTTTAGTGATCATGTAAATGGACCCCGTCTTCTCATATTGCATGCTAGGGTGGTCCAAAAATCAGTCGAATTGTCATATGATAGAGGAATGCAATAAATAATTTAACAGTCAGGTTGCAAAAATGAATAAATATGATACTCTCAATTGTGGTGTGGGATATCTCATAATATTTGAACTCAATGCAGGAATGATGGATTTATCTCTCTTGCTTCACTATGAGATATGAGACTCTGTGCAAGACGCAAAGTCTAGTTACTGTGCATCAATCCTTAAGATTACAAATCTAATTAACGCCAAAAGGTTTTGCCAATTCCAACATTCTTATGCTTGCAACCTTTCCAACTAGCTGGTCAATAAACATATGACTTTATGTTTCATAGTTCACCACTTGGCCTCAAGTTGAGCAGGATCATTTACAAATGATTACTATTGATGAGAAATGTTTATAAAGATCAAAATTGTTTATGTAGTCATCAGCCTTACATGCAATGGTTCTCAACATAATATTAAGATGATAAAAATGCCATTTAATCTAATTTAGGATGTATTGATGCATAATGTTTACATATTCTTATCAAAAACAATTGTGTCTTGAGCAGGTTTCCAAGAAGACCAACCATTATGAAGGCCCAAAATTAAGCCACTTACAAAATTGGCATGGTTAAAAATTTGGAAGAACCAAGATATTTACTTTATTCTTAAGTAACTAAAGCATTCAACATCTATCACCCTTAAGAACATCGGGAAACCCGCAAACTTTGGGTAGTGAATACCAAAAAAAGGAATTAAATTTTGCTTGCTTCTAATATAAGCATCAGGATGTACAATTCTCTCACTGTGAGGCAAGTTATGAAACAGAAGTATTTGCAGAATTCATCTTACTCTAATATTGTCTAGGAAATGAGATGGAAGTTCTTTTGAATAGTTTTCAGAGAGCTTAAAATACAAGACAAAGCTCATCCCTTCCCCATCAGTTTCACTCTGAAATATTGTGGCAGGATATAGTGGAACCTGACAAAATCACAAGAGATCTGATATGTGAATCTAAACTGCTTAGTAAAAATACTAACTTATGTCCAAATAATGCACAAATTTTACCACAGTAAAATATGATAACCTAATCATTCATAGAAGGAAACAGTAAAGCTCTGCCAAACTGAAATAATTTAAGTATTAAGAAGACAAAATTCAGAGTAAGTAACATGCTTAGATTCTTAATCAGCTAAATATGAAGTTCAACTTGGATATATTTACATAACATCGGCAGGTCTCACTTTAATTTTCATTATTTCTTGGAGTGGTTCCTTTCTCATTAACTGTTACCAGAATAAATTCTGTTGTGCCATTTGTTCTTAAGATCATATCCTTCTTTTTCTAGAGTTTCCTAAGGTACTTTGCTACAAATATAACTGGGTTTTACTGTTTTAGACATCTATGGCCTTCATTACACAATCACTACAATGTATTAGAAGCACACACACACACACAGAATCTTCACAAACAAACTCAATCTTTTCTCATTTCAACAGCCTCACACAGTTAACAAAAAATCTCTCTCTCTCTCTCTCTCTCTTTCTCACATGCGCATGAGCACACATGCGCGCACACACAGAGAGAACTAAGCACACTGAGGCATCCCATATGCACAAGATCTGTTCAAAGAGAGTATCGTCTGAAAACAAATTTAGTCTCTCTCATTTCAACAACCTATATGAAGATTTTAAATTTTCCATTAATGATCAATATATTCTAGCAATATGAAGGAGAAACATACACTAAATGTAATAAGGCAAAGAAAAAATAGCAATGGGCCTATGACATTATAAAAGAAATGTTATTAATGTGCACAAAAAGAAAATAGATGCTCATATGCACAATCTTCAAAATCTTTCACCATGTTGGCCAATATTTACTTCTGTCTTCCACTTCTCTTCCCTGGTCGCCTCTGAAACGCTTCTCGTTACCAGACTATGGCACTGAACTTGGGCTATCTCTATCCTCTACTATATAGCAATATTAATTACATCTCTATCACTTGGCCCCCTTACTGCTAATTCTTGTCCTCCTCACAATGCACTTGTGTCTTGATTTTGTATTTCCTGCTTATAGCAAACATAAATCCCAAATATCCTTGCATCCAATAAGTTAGTATCAGTATGTGCAAGCTCCTTATCAATTAGCAAACAACTCAATGCGGGACAGCAGATAGTTTGGTGACACAAACAAGTTTAAAATTGACCAAAATTGTTAAATCATCATAACTAAGGACCCATTTCTGAGAAACTAATTTGAAATTGTAGCTTCTCCTTCATAAAGCCTACTGTGCCATCAGTTACATTTTGCTGTCTTGACACCTTGGTACCTAACAACTGACCCAGAAAAAAAAATCATGTACCCCTTTGAGCTTATTTATAATCATTTGTAATTATGTGCTGCACTCAAAATTTTCCTTCTAACTACCTAGGAAGTGATGGTTGCCTTAATCAAGGACCTAATACTTGCCATTATTCCTCTTTTACCAACCCATCTGATAGCTTTATAATGTCATCCACGAGATAGCTTTTTGGATGGTTGGTGCAATTTGATAATACCAACTTCATTTTTTAAAATAGTATAATGATTAATTATGAACTTGAAGGTCTAAAAAAATGGCTAGATGACTATTAAATATGGTTCGAGAAGAAATGTAATAGCTGACAGCACATGCATCTTTTAGCTCATTGTAGTTGTGAAACTCAGTGGGATGGTTCTGACAGATTTATGATATATGAGCTACAAATGAAAACAAGTCAGCTGCTGGGTATGTATACCTGAACATTTACTACAAGTATGGGTGGGAGCTTGCTGGATGTATTCAAAATGGGGAGTTCCACAAATCGACTGATGTGATTTATTTTCCGCTGACACAAGTAGACATCAACACCAAACGGATAATATGCAGCACAATTTGGAGCAAATTCTTTCTTCTTATCCCTGGCATATAATCCCCGATTAATGCTATAATCATATTATTGATCGTATGCATATTCTCTCCATTTTTCAAGTGCAGCAATCTTGACATGTCGGTCATATGTTTCTGATGTATATAATGTCAAAAACTGAAACATATACATCACCACCTGTTATAATGTTCTCCTCGAACTCTGAATGTACTAGGCTCAATTTGTGACCAGCTATCAAGTATTTTCTTCTCCACTAGGCAAAATGGAACTTGTGAACCAGCTGGTGGTCTTTCGAGGATAGCCTTTGTAGAAACTAGAATACAAATAAAAGGTGATAAGTAAATGCATTTTTTAAATTTCCAACCAACTTTATTATCATAATTTCCATTAGAAGACTGGTTTCTGATCTCATACATCAGGCTATACTATCTATCAGTATACAAAAGATCATCGCTAAACTGAAGGCATCAACTTTAAAAGATGATGATTTTGAATAAGCAGTTGGAAAGAAAAAAATGATGGTTTTGAAGTAGTAGTGTGAGTGTGTGTGTGAAGAGAGAGAGAGAGAGAGAGAGAGAGAGAGAGAGAGAGAGTTAGGTGCAGTGGTAAGGGCTTGACCTAACCTTTGGCATTTTTTTAAATATAAAATAGCTGCCTTAGGACTAGAACATGTGCCATTGCACCTGTCAGCTCAAGCCCTTACCACTGCACCAAGCAATGGCCCCTACACTTGTCACCAATCCACATATTTATAAGATACAAAACACAAAGCAGCCACAAAGACTCGTTAAATGCCAGACAACATTTCCAAAAGAAGCTATGTTACAAGTTGCAAAATCTACATGGTAAAATTAGATCAGACATATTTCAGTTTTCAAGTGAAAAAAAGGCATGAAATAGGCATCAATTAAACAGTGACTGTTGACAAATTTGATAGTACAAGCCTATGAGGTAATGAGCATATTAATATGATCAAAAACAACCAATAAGAAAAGGCCACATTAGAATATACACCAGAAGAACAAAAATTGGAATTATGCTACTGAAACACTAAAACTGAGATGATTCAAATAAGAGCATGAACATTTACACAGTGTTGAAGCAACATGTCCTTCCCCAAGCTTCCACTTGAAGGAAAGCTTCAAAGTAGTCTTTTTCGGTGGACTGGAGCTTAGTGATCTCCTCTTTTCAGTCGTAGAAGCTATAGAAGCAAGGCAAGGCAAGCAGTTGTTTGGCAGAATACCGCAATTGCCCAGTATACACCCTTCTTCCCTACCAGCTTCTTCATCCACAGAAAGGTTTGATATGCCATCATGGCTCATATAGGGTTTCTCTGAGTTTCCTGTAGATTGCTCCCCTGATTTTTGGACAATGGAAGAGAAGGAGGGAACACTAACAGAAGAATCTCCATGGTTGGTATCTTTTAAAGATGAAATACTCAACCTAGCTTCACTTTCAAAGCCATTTAAAGAAGAAGCATCTGTAAAAATTGAGCAGGTCAGAGACAAGAAAGCTGAGAGACTTGAGAAATTAAAAAAATAAGAATCATTTATTGTCACTGTTGTGCTTCCAAAATTCAGATATCAAGGCATTTTTGTGCCGCATACCATCCTGAAAGCTGTAGAAATCATCTTCGCTGTCTGACTCTATGATTGCAACAGAGTCATACCATGCCTCCTCTTGCTTCCAGATAAGCCTGCCACTATTCCAATTCAAATCATGTCAATTAGTCAACGAAACAAATATTCGATAGAGCTACTACGCCTGAGTTTTGCAAACAACAGCACAATTACATTGAATGCCTATAAAGTCAGCATCATTAAGACAGAGATAAAATGCTAGCATTAACGACGAGTCAATCGCCATGTATTACCACTGATTGACCAATAAAATTATAAATGACAAAATTAAGGACTTCTCAGAAACCAGTGTTTTTTTCCCTTAATCTAGTAACATCATAACTCAGTGGTTGACAAGCTCCTCAAGGCTTCACCACCTAGCATCCCCTCTCTGTTATGCCATCAGAGATGCCCTCTCCTTAAACGATACGCTGAATTCCTAGTAACACCTCAAAGTCCCAAAAATCTTGTCACAAAGCTGAGCAAAAGAACAACACCCACCTAATTTTCTTGGTTCCATCCAAGATCTCAGCTTGGATCAAAATTCTAGAGCCATAAAAAAAAAAAAAATCAAGGCCCATTTATTTCAACGCAAGTTCCATCAAGACCATAGAATATTCAAACTTTCTTAAAAGAAGGGCACAATGCAGGAACCCAACTCGCAAATCAACATCAGAACTCAACGAACTCAATGCCAGATGACAAAAAAAAAAAAAAAAAAAAAAAAAAGAAAAAAAAAAAATCATCTTCTTGAACGAAAACCGAACTTAGCACAACAAAACCGGATTAAAATAAAGAAAGTCACGACCTTGGAAAGCAGGATTGCTGCATGATCTCTGATCCGGCCCGTCCACGATCTCAACCTCAGCGATCGTCTCCATACACTTCCGGGACAACACCCGCCTTCCGACCGCCCTCCTCCGCTGTCTCCGCGACTCTCCCACCGGCTTCCTCCGCCCTCGCACGCACCCATCCGGTCTCGACGCACACGCTCCCATCTCTCTCCCTCTCTCTCTCTCTCTCAGATAACGCAAGAGAGAAGAAGAAGAAGAAGGAGGGGAGCTCTGGCTTCTGCTCTGGCAGGTTTGTCGGGGGTGTCGCCGGCACACCGGAAAGGTTTGGGTGGGACGAAGTCTCCGTCGCGACGGAGAGCCAGCGAGCCGCAGCGGACTCTTTCTTGTTGCAGGCGATATGGTCGCGTAACGCGTGCCGCCGGTACGTCTGCCGCGATCCGGCTGCTCGCACTCGCAACCACGCAGCCCCACGAGCGGGTCTCCAACTGGACGGGGACCAAGCTATATGCCCTACCGTGGTCTAGACCCCAGATTCCGTCCTTCGATTTCGAGTCCCTCGCCTGGAGAACTTTTAATAAAGCGTTTTTACGCCACACGGTACGGAGTACAGGGAATAGAAGCGTTCCGAGGTGTCAGTTGACCCTGGGGCCTTGGCCCGGCTCGAGCGACGGCTGGAGGACAGCTGGGCTTCTTTGGCTGTTGGCGTGGTGGGCGAAGTAGATTGGCGGGCGGCTGGGATCGCTGCGTTGGTAAGAAGTTGGCCAGCGAATTTGTTGCTGATCGAGGGTTCTATTTAATGAACACTTTAATGAACCAGCTAAGAAAAGTTGATATTAATATTATCATTGCATTGCATTGCATGATAGTAATATCTTATGTTGATTTGATAGCCGATGATCTGAATAAATTATTAATAATTTTAAAAAAAAGTTATCAAAAAATTATAATAATAAAAAAATCATCAGATAACTATAATAATAGAAAGAAATAGTTATTTATGTTATTATAGTGGTAATAATGATAAATTATTTTTTAATAAAATTATTCTTCCTTCCTTTGATGTTGCAGTTCACCGCCATCCAATGGCTCCCTGATTAAATATAAATTTTTTAAATTAAATATATAATAATTTATAAATTTTTAATAAATTTAATTTAAAAATATTTTAAAAATTTAATATTATATAATTTATTTGTCATATCAAATATAGTAACCAATATTATTGATAATTTATCAAGTTGTAGAAAATTTATATTATCATTCAGGATTATATTACGATGCATTAAACACAACCTTATGATGTATTTGATATAGAGTTAATGGAAAAAAAATATATGAACCTTTTAAGAGTGTTTGATAGAGGATTAATTTTTTCAAGAGAATATTTTTTTTTCCCTTTTATCTTCTAAATCATCGATTTGGGATAGATTAATAGGGTTAAAAGTAAAAATTATTTTGAGAGTGTTTAGTATAGGATTAATTTTTTTAAGAGGACAATTTTTCTCATCCTCCGCCTCCTAAATTGTTAATAGAGGGGGAGATTGATAGGATTTAAAAGTAAAGTTTTTTCAAGAATAATAAGGAGCTAAAAGCCTAAAACATTGATATCAACAAAACTTTTACACCCTTTAATCATAAACAACTAAATATGATTTAAAAAAAGTTACCTCTTTAAAATTTACACCGAGAAATGTCATTTTTGTTACTTTTTGATTCTATTTTAAAGCATCCTTGGATGTGACAATGAAAAAATTATAATCGTGATGCATTGATTTTGTTGCATGGATAAATCAAAACACAAGAGACTTCATTATATTTTGTGTTGTCTTTTATTTTACCTTTAAATAATTAAAATATTGGCAAAGAATCACTTAAAGTATAACTTTTTTATTCATCTTTATTTCTATTCCTTAAGAATAAAGTAAGATGTGATGAAAAATCCGAGGGGAACGGTGCTCCCGCCTCGAATCCAGTGGAGGGGCGAGAATTGATCCGAAGTTGGAGGTAAGGAGGCCGCCGATCCGAAGTTAGGGCGTGTGATCGTTCTCGATTTTTCAACAAATTTTTTTTTAAATTTCCAGTTCCGATATTGTTCATTATATTGATCAATCGCTGATGGATTCCTGTGCTATCGATCCCTGACTTATTTAACTTCATTTATTTGGGCAAGGCAATTGCGATTTCAATCAGATGTCAAATAGTATTATTACTGCCAAATCACTTTTGAAGAGCATTAAGCGACAGAAATGCTTTGTTGGCCTTTAGAGGAATGGTAGAGACCGTCTCCTTCAGCCGAAAACCTGCAGAAAAAGTTTCGGACCGATGATTCTGACGGGAACCCTTCGACGCTCAAGTCAGCGATATGGAGAACATGAATTTTTTAATGAAAGAGTAGAGATTGAGCCCCCTTCCCTCCTTCTCGTTAGGGGATTGGGGTCTTTATATACCTGTTCGGGAGTCCCTCTTACCCTTCACTAGTAACAGCCGAGTAATATCTTCTGTTCTTCGTAGGTGGGCGTCTAAACGTATGTCATAAGTACGCCTCTTAATTTTTTGAAAACCGTCCATGACCTTAGTAATTGCCGGTTCGTAATATTTGGTGACCGCCAGTGATCCTGATAAAGCCACTTGGAATTCCTTGTAGCAAGCGGACGCTTGTCGGCCTCTGCTGCCGAGGCTGACGCCGTTGCCGAGACCAATGCCGAGACCGAGACCGACACCGAGATTGAGACAGGCCGTGGCCGACGCCGAGATCGAGATGGGCCCTGGCCGATACGGATGTCGAGATGGGCCATGGCCGACGTCGAGGTCGGGATGGGCCCTGGCCGACACGGATGTCAAGATGGGCCATGGCCGACGCCGAGGTCGGGATGGGCCCTGGCCGATACGGATGTCGAGATGGGCCGTAACCGACACGGGAGTCAGGGTAAGCCATATCAAGCCCAATTGCCAAGGAATTGGCTCGCGTATTCTTTGACCGATAGAGCTGTCGGCCTTGGAGGTGCCGGCCTTGGAGGTGCCGGTCTTTGGGGCCGACAGTCTTGGAGCTGTCGGCCATGGAGCTGTCAGCCTTGGAGCTGTCGGCCTTGGAGGTGTCGGTCTTGAAGGTGCCAGCCTTGGAGGTGCCGGTCTTCGAGGTGTCGGTCTTTGGGGCCGACGGTCTTCGAGGTGCCGGCCTTGGAAGTGCCGGTCTTGGAGGTGCCGGCTTTGGAGGTGTCAGCTTTGGAGGTGCCGGTCTTCGAGGTGCCGGCCTTGGAGGTGCCGGCCTTGGAGGTGCCGGCCTTGGAGGTGCCGGTCTTCGAGGTGCCGGCCTTGGAGGTGCCGGTCTTAGAGGTGCCGGCTTTGGAGGTGCCGGTCTTTGAGGTGCCGGCCTTGGAGGTGCCGGTCTTTGTGCTATCGGTCTTGGGGTCGTCGGTTATGGAGATGCCGGTCTTGGAGCTGCCGGTCTTGGGGCCGTCGGTCATGGAGCCGTCGGTCATGGAGCTGTCGGCTTTTGGGGCCGACAGTCTTGGAGGTGCCGGTCTTGGAGCTGCCGGTCTTGGGGCCATCGGTCATGGAGCCGTCGGTCATGGAGCTATCGGCCTTTGGGCCGACGGTCTTGGAGGTGCCGGTCTTGGAGCTGCCGGTCTTGGGACCGTCGATCATGGAGCCGTCGGTCATGGAGCTGTCGGCCTTTGGGACCGACGGTCTTCGAGGTGCCGGTCTTGGAGGTGCCGGCCTTGGAGCTGCCGGTCTTGGGGCCGTCGGTCATGGAGCCGTTGATCATGGAGCTGTCAGCCTTTGGGGCCGACGGTCTTGGAGGTGCCGCTCTTGGAGCTCTCGGCCATGAAGCTCTCGGCCATGAAGCTCTCGGCCATGGAGCTCAAGTAATTGTGTGCGCTACCATGGTCGAATGGTCCTTTGGAGGTCAAAGGGGGGCTTCGTCGGTTTCCTTCGCGGTTCTCTAACGGCATTGGATCAGCCACATCAAGTATAGCTGGTAAATTGTATATGAATCTAAATTAATATGAATTATAATCCAAAAAGTTTGAAAACAAGACTGCAGGTATATATCATATGGTTTGACATCAAATCTTGCTTATGATTTTCCTGAAAATTTTAGAAAAAAAATTATTTAATCATAAGAAATTGCTTCTTGAATATTGAATACTAGACCTATATCATTCATGAATGGGCATGGTAGCACTACTAAGATATTTATTTATTGTTGAGATATTTATTTATTGATCGAATCTTAAGTGTTGACGCCAAGTCACCTTCCTTGAATACCAGGGAAACCGAGATCTTCCTCGGCAAGCTCTTGCAAGAAAGTCCCCGGAGACCGGATGCTCCGGTGAGGATCCTTCGACGATCAAGTCAGTCACTCGGGAACAGACAAGAGTTAACTAGCAGAAGAAAGCTAGAGAACTAAAGTTTCAAGATCCTTCCCTCGTTGTATGTATGGGCTTTTATACATGTCCGACGATCTCTCTTAATTCGCTTCCGAAAGGTTGCTAACTTCGAGGTGCCTTTGTCCACTAACGGACGAAAAGCAAGGCTGACAGTGACGGGTCACAACCGCCTGTCAGAGGTGTCCCTCCTCGCCTGCCACGACGACTCCAAGGGCCCCGATGGGTGGGTGGAGAGACCCCTTCAGTCTTGTCTTCGGATCCAAAGTGGTCATCTCCGTCAAGATCGGATCATCGAGTCCCTGGGTGGAGTTCTACAATGAAGAAGACAACCCCACATAGCTAAGAGCCAACCTCAATTTCATTGATGAGGTGCACGATCGAGCATGACTCCGAATGGCCATCTTCCGCCAACGAGCAGCCAAGTACTATAATGCCCGGGTATATCCCAAGATGTTTCAACCCGAAGATCTAGTCCTCAGAAAAGCCGAAGTGTCCAAGCCAATGGAGGGGCAAGCTATCTCCAAACTGGGAAGGTCCTTACCGCATCACTGAGGTACTTCATCGGGGGGTATACCGGATCGACGAACTCGATGGATGACCCATCCCATGCACTTGGAACGCAGATAACCTCCGTTAATACTATCAAAGATGTACCCCCTTCACTGTTCATAATAAAAGATTTTTTAAATACTAAATTTGGTTCATCTCCGAAGTTGAGAACTCATCAACTAAAGGAGCTCGTCGGCATCGCGGCTAATGAGACACCACTCGATCCGGCTTGGAGACGCCCCCGAGTCGGTTCAAGTCCCTAACAGCTCCGTACTAGTTCGAGTCGCCCCTCAGGCCGACACACAAACCTCCGAGATAGTTCTAAAGGAGTTCGTCGGCATTGCAGCTAACGGGATACCACTTGGTTTGACTTGGAGACGCCTCTGAGTCGATTCAAGTCCCTAATAGCTCCGTATCCGTTTGAGTCGCCCCTCAGGCTGGCACACAAACCCTCAAGGAAATTCTAAAGGAGTTCGTCAGCATCGTGGTTAACGGAACACCACTCGGTCCGGCTTGAAGATGCTCTCGAGTCGGTTCAAGTTCCTAACAGCTCTGTACCCGTTCGAATCGTCCCTTAGGCCGGCACACAAACCCCTAAGGTGGTTCTAAAGGAGCTCATCGGCATCGTGGCTAACGGGACACAACTTGATCCGGCTTGGAGATGCCCCTGGGTCAGTTCAAGTTTCTAACACCTTCGTATCCATTTGAGTCGCCCCTCGGTCGGCACACAAACCTCCGAGGCGGTTCTAAAGGAGCTCGTCGGTATCGCGGCTAATGGGATACCACTCGGTCCAGCTTGAAGATGCCCTCAAGTCAGTTCAAGTCCCTAACAGCTCTGTATCCATTCGAGTCACCCCTCGGACCAGCACACAAATCCCTGAGGCGGTTCTAAAGGAGCTCGTCGGTATTGCGGCTAACGGGACACCACTCGATCCGGCTTGGAGATGCCCCTGAGTTGGTTCAAGTCCCTAACAGCTTTGTACCCATTCGAGTCATCCCTCGGGCCGACACACAAACCTCTGAGATGGTTCTAAAGGAGCTCATCGGCATCGCAGCTAATGGGACACCACTCAGTCTGACTTGGAGATGCCCCGAGTCGGTTCAAGTCCTAATAGCTCCGTACCCATTTGAGGTGCCCCTCAGACTGGCACACAAACTCCTGAGGTGATTTTAAAAGAGCTTATTGGCATCGCGGCTAATGGGACACCACTCGGTCCGGCTTGGAGATGCCTCCGAGTCGGTTCAAGTCCCTAATAGCTCCGTACCTGTTCGAGTCACCTCTTGGGCCGGTACATAAACCCTCGAGGCGGTTCTAAAGAAGCTCATCGACATAGCGGCTAACGGGACACCAGTCGGTCCGGTTTGAAGATGCCCTCGAGTCGGTTTCAAGTCTCTAATAGCTACGTACCCATTCGAGTCACCCCTCAGGCCAGCACACAAACCCCCGAGGCGATTCTAAAGGTGCTCATCGGGATTGCAGCTAACGGAACACCACTCGGTCCGGCTTGAAGATGCCCCGAGTTGGTTCAAGTCTCTAACAGCTCTGTACCCATTCGAGTCATCCCTTGGATCAGCATACAAACCCCTGAGGTGATTCTAAAAGACTCCTAAACGCGCTTAGGTCCTCCTTGGCTGACACCGACACCCTACATTCGCTCTGCCAGATGGCTAAGGGATAAGTAACTCAACAGATAGCACGGATTTGCACAGACCCTAGCTGGGTCATAGAGGGAGGACTACGACTACTTGCTATCGAGCCTAAGTGTTAGAACTAGCATGACATTGCAGATACACGGAGCAATCATAAGAGATAATTGAAGACTTTTTGGACAAAACTTTCCTCTTTATTGATGTTCCGGACAATTACAAAACTCGACTCGAAGTCGGTTACAAAAAGAAAAGGAAAAGGTACAAAAAGAAAGCCTAATCTATAGCTCGCTAGGTCCCGGCTCTCCGCCGGCCTCGTCCCCGTTCAACTCTCCATCATCCAGGCTCCCAGGTTGGATGGCTTCGAGATCGAGATCGCTAATTCCGAAGACCTCGGTGACCTTCGCAGTGCTTGAAGCCCTGAGCATAGGCGTCAAGGCTGGCTTCAGTCATTTCTTGCTCAAACTTCGGCGAGCCCCAAAACTCCATGACGGTACCATGAGCCTGGGCCTTGGCTTCCCAGATTCATGCCTTGGCTTTCTCGGCCCGGGCTTTGGCTCTCTAGGCCCGGCTCTCGGCTTCTTTAGCCTGAGCCCCGGCGTCGCAGACTTGGGCCACGGCTTCAACCCGCCTCTGCTCCACCTCTTGTGCCGCCATCTCTGCTGTGGCGGTCCTCCCCATGGCAGCATGAGCCTCAACTGCCGCCGCAGCGGCCCCGTTCTTGGAATCCCTAAGCTGGCGGGTTAGCTCCTCCACCCTCCTCTTGGCCGACTCCAGGCTAGACGAAACCACCACCAGCTTGGCCATAGCCATGAAGGACCGGTTGTGCTCGACCATCGCCTTGTTCTCCGCCTCCTTGAACCGGCCCTTCCATTCGTCCCGGTCGACCTACGATGCTAGGAGTTTGCCGGCCAAGTTGTTCTTCCAGGTCTTGGCCTCTTCCAGCTTCCGAGTGAACTTCGCGGTCACCTCTTTGCATCGGCCCCGGTACTTGTCCACTCTCTCCTGAGAGCGTGCGGTCGAGTCGCACGTCCGAATCATTGAGTCTCAAAAGGTGAGGACCTCGTTGGCCACCTGCATGGATCAACCTATCAGCCATAGATCACATCAAACGAGTATGAAAGGAGCATAAATGAAAATTACTTGGAGCACCAATATGTAGGCCGCATCGAGAAGCTTGGCGGCGGTCTGGTGGTGCAGCTGTGTGCAGAAGTGCGGCAGGTGCACTCTCTCTAGCAGGTGCCCGCCTGCCATGCATCCTCCATTGTTGAGAGCCTTAGCACCGGCCATGGGGGTCGGACCGGTACCTTCCCGACCGCCCGCTGGGTGGTCGCCCGGGCGGCTGGCAGTGGCAAATCTTTTGGCTCCGCCTCGCCCTCATCTCCCGGTCCTGCCTCCGTGTCACCCATCATTGCTGTTGCCTCCCCCTCTACAGCCATCCAGGGAGCCTCTTCTACCTCCGGCTCGAGAGGAGTCGGATGCCAGCCTTCAGTTCCCGACTCTCCCACCTCGGTCAGCTCCGCGAGGGTGGGAGTCCCGTTCTCGGGATCCAGATCCACGACCACCGGCTTGGGAGTAGTCGGGGTCCCCTCATTGGCATCTTCGGTCGGGGCCGGTTGGCCCCCTCCTCCATTCCCATCTCGGCCGCTGCAGGAGCCGCTTCGCCCACCGGTGCCTCGACCACCGCGGGAGCTGCTTCGCCTGCCGATGCCTTGGCCGAGATGCTCTCCCTCAGCTCCTTCGCGAGAGCTGCCTCTTTCTCGGCGGGTACCTTCATCGCTGCATAAGGAATCAACAGTTAGCAAAGGAAAAAGTCAAGCCAAGGATAAGAAGGATGGGTCTCGTGCTCACCAACCGCCAGAGCCAACTCAGCCTCATGGAGATTCTCCTCGGCCAACAATTCTTTGTAGGAGGGGATCTCGGAGGACATCAGACGATCGTAGAGCTCCTGATCCCTCTCGTCCATGGTAGAATTTTTATTGGGGCTAACATCGGGTTCTCTCCAGTCTGCCCTCACTACTTCCACGTGGGCAAATAAAAAACGGGATTTTCATCCCTTGACTTTGGAGGGGAGGTGAAGGGGTAGAGCCCAACCCAGCCTAGAAGTGAAAATCCATCACCCGTCCTCACCGTGGTGGCGAAGCTTATAAAGGGCCCAGGACAAAGAAATCCGAGCTTCCGAGCCCTAGAAGAAGCATAGGATGACAAACGCACAGATGATCCAAACCGAGTTTGGAATCAACTGTGCAGGGACTAGCCTATACATGTCTAGCAAGTTCAAGAAAAAGGGATGAAAGTGCAGGGACTAGCCTATACCTGTCTAGCAAGTTCAAGAAAAAGGGATGAAAAGGAAGATGCAGCCTGCACATGAAGAACTCTTCGTATAGAGCTATCCGACCATATTGGTCAGAGGTCACCCTGTCCTTGGGTCTAGGCGTAGACAGTTGGATGAAACTGGAAACTCTATACCTACTTCTAAGGTCTTCTACCTCCTCAGAAGTCATAGTGGAAGCCACCCCAACCCTGCAAAATCAGGACTAGCTACTAGAGGAGAGGCCGAACGGGCTAGGGATGATGGAGCTACCCTAGCCGGGGCTACCCTACATGAAGGTACCCTAGAGGGAGATGCTCGGGGTGGCGGTTGGGCATCTACTGCGGGCGGTCGCAGATAGTGACACCCCCGACTGGCTGGCGCCTATGATGGACTAAGGGGACCTCATCCTCCTCATCTGAGGAACGGGAAGAACTTACAACGGGCCTCTTACCCTCCTAGATGGCGCGATGATCCATGGGTGCAGGGAAAAGGAGGCAAAAAGGGAACTAACCTAGTGTCGAGGAAAGAAAGTGAAGGCTGGAAATTTCAGATTCTAGAGGTTTAGGGCTCAGAAGGAGAAGGCAGCGAAGAAGACAATGGTAGCATAAAGGTCACCCTCAGGCACGAGGGACAGTTTTATACTAGTTTTTCAATCTCCTTGCCTAAGGCGTCGCCACATGGCCTTCAGCTACTGCATGGGACATCCAGCTATCGACAATCCCGCCAGCGCTCGAGGTGTGACGTCTCGATTCTGCCCAAGGAGCGGGATTTGCGGCCAATGATGGGATGTGGGGAGCTATGGAGAAATGATGGCGCCCACTTTTCTTCCAATCTTCGAGAGATAGTCTCTCGGTGCGCCCGGCGCTGACGTCATCTTCCACGCTTTTGCTTGATTATGAAAGATTTTCGAAGCGACATCACCTTGGAAGGGCATGCCGCACCTCCGATGATTAAAGGCGCGCGAAAACCAGCAGTTATTACAAATTTTCATGCTCCGTTTGCCCAAGGATCAACGAACGCGTGGCCCTTCAAGCTGAGGAGCAGGGGGCATCTGATGTGGCTGGTAGCGCCACGTAGACATTAACGGGAAAGCTAACCGACGGCATGGACGAAAGCAAACGGTCGTGTTTCTCTAGGGTGACCCCGCTCTTCAATGGGCCACGCTTTCTTCAAGTCGGCCCCAGCGGTTCTGACTTCTTTGAGCCGGCCCCAGCGGTCCCGCCTACTCCGAGTCGGCCCCCAGCGGCCCCGTCTTCTTCAAGTCGGTCCCCAGGGGCTCCAACATCTTCAAGTTGGCCCCAGCAGCCCCGATTTCTTCGGTCAGTCCTCAGCGGCTTTGACTTCTCCAAGTTGGCCCCAGCGGCCACGACTTCTTCGAGTCGGTCCCCCAGCAGCCCCGACTTCTCCAAGTTGGCCCCCAGTGGCCCCGCCTTATTCAAGTCGGTCCCAGTGGCCTCGACTTCTCCAAGTCGGTCCCCAGCAGTCCCGACTTCTCCAAGTCGGCCCCAGCGGCCACGACTTCTCCGAGCCAGCCCCAGCGGCCCCGACTTCTTCAAGTCGGCCCTAGTGGCCATGACTTCTCCAAGTCGGCCCTAGTGGCCTTGCCTTCTCCAAGTCAGCCCTAGCAACCCCTGGCCAGGCCCACCTACCACCTGACCTGCGCCGCCTGACATAGCCAGGCCCACCTACCACCTGATCTGCATAGCCTGATGCAGCTAGGCCCACCTACCGTCTGACCCATGCAGTTGATGGGACCAGGCCCACCAACCGTCAGGCCCATGTGCTCGATGGCACCAGGCCCACCAATCAGCTCCTATTCATGCAATTGCCATGAGCTCAGCAGACATTTCTCTTCACGGAACTCCATATGGTTAATCCTCAGATGGATACTGAAGGACTATAAAAGGGTAAGTGAATCCAAAATAAAGGTACGTTGACATTTGCGTCTACTCATACATTCTCTAACCTAAGAAGATACTCCGATCCTCGGAGTCTTCCTCTCTTTTAGAGCTTCTTCAAGCTCTCTCTGCTGTGACATCGGTTGCTAACTTGATAGTCGGAGGGTCCCCACCGGAGCTCTCTTCGGTCCTGGGACTTCTTGTAGGCCACTCGCTCTGGAGAAAGCTGCACCAATAAACGAAGTTTTTCCCGACGTTCGGTTCCGGTGATCGAGCGTCAACAAAGGCCATAAGATCGATGGATATCTCAAATTTTGATTTATTATAATACACATGCAATGGATATGTTTTAATAGCTTAGGAGCCTAATAGACTTGAGTTGCACATCCATTGAACAAAATTCATAGCCTACCTGAAAAAAAAAAAAAACCTCAGAGTTGGCCCTAAATGAAATCTAATAGGCAAGCCAAAAAGAGCCTTCAAATGAATATAGCTCAAAATTAACCACTACCACCTTATTACTATTACCTGTTGGTTAAATAAATCTCTTTGAAATGGAGAAGATGTGAAACACATATGTATATGCTTCTTCAGAGTTGCTTGTGGGATTAATTCTTGCAAACATCTTTTAGGATATGATAAGCTTTGACAGAATTTGCACCGAAGCAACAATGAAAATTCTTTAAGAAATTAGAACACAGTATTTATGGAGGATAAAATGAAAATTTTTTAAGAAATTATAACACAATATTTCTGAAGAGATAGACTTATCTCAATTATGTTTGCCGTTAGTTTTATAGATACAAAGGCACCTCTTCATAAAACGACATATCCGTTTAAATCATAATATATCCCTTTCAAATGATATATCTGTTTGAATCATAACATATCCCTTTCAAGTAATATATCCGTTTGAATTATAATAGTTTGATTTTAAAATTTAAAATTTATTTAAAATTATATATACACGTGCCCTCTACAGCTTCACTACCCATGCGTAGTAAAGAAAAGGCCCACTTATGCCCAACAAAAGGCCCACTAATCACTTGATAACCCATTAGTATGGTCATCCTTTATAAAGTGCAAAAGCACTTTATTCACAAGCAATGTGGGACTTCTATTATTTATCTTCTTTTTTTATAATTAAACAATAATTTCAACATTACCTTCTATCACTGCAACCATAATTTTATGCTATGACCACCACCATAATACATCCATCATAGCCACTCTCTCAATCATTATATCTTCACCATACCTTCATCACCCACCATCACAGCTTTCATACCTACACCATCACCATCATTATCACCCCCTTCACCATCTTTGCTACCATCGCTGCTACCACCATCCATCATCACCATCATCATCATCTTACTTCCACCACTTACTGCCACCATTATCCATCATCATATCTCAACTATCCTTCATAACTCATTTTTAAAAATTGCTTACTTAAAAATATCTTTAGGAATACATCATAGTAACTTTCCAGCAACATCCATACAATATAGAAGCAAGGAACAATAGAAAAACCACAAAGCATCATAAAAATATATCAGCAAAGTTGATGAACCAACATGAGATGGATAGTGCTTGAAAGTCATTTGTAGTGAGCATCATAGTGAACCTTAGCAAGTAGGATTTATTCTATGGCCAAAATTTCCCTACCTTGACATGCTCATCGGCCACTTGGTAGTCTAAGCTTCTTGTCATTCTAAATGTCTCTAATGGATAGGATGCAAGTAAAGAATTTAAAGATGTCATAAGGTTGACAAGGTACTAACTACTCTAAGTTGAAAAGGCAGCTAATTGGGGATTGAAATGCATAATGTATTGGAAATGCATTGATTTCATCCCATAAATTGGTTATATTATACTATATTTTATTTGGTTCATAATAAATAAAAAGAATATTTATTTATAAATAAACATTAAATAAAGAATATTTATTTATAAATAAACATTCTTTATTTATAAATAAATAAAAGAATTTATCCATATAAAGCTTCTTTTATCATAGTTTCATTCAATTGAACCCATAATTGAAATCAGTTTAATTTTTAATTTTCCTTGCATACATGCTCAATTTAATGTTTATTTTATAAATAAATAAATATAAAAATTAATAAATAAAATAATATCATAATAAACTGTAATGTAATAATATCTCTGAGATTTAAAGAGTCCTCTGAGGCCAAAGAAGAGAAAAAGGAGAGTATTCATATTTAGGATTGATTAGGATTTTTTTGTGCTTTTAAATGTGATATTATAGCATATACCCAGCAGGATAATTGTAATGTTTTCCACTATTCACTAAGAGGATGCAGGTTGCAAGTGGGAAAAAAAAAGTGGGTATCGTAGGATTGCAAGTCATAAGTGAGAGAAGAAAGTGAGCATATAGGATCGTAAGGTTGCAAGTGGGAAAAGAATGACAGCAAGCAAGAGAGGAAGTGAGGTTGAGCGAGTAGGGAGAGTTACATGAGAGAAGGATGAGAACAGTTATGATGTTGAAATGAAAATTATAACCTTAAGTTAAAGTTTGTATATCTAAATTCTAATTTCACCCAAATAAAATGTAGAATAAGAATTAATGATTTTGATTCTCACTTCAGAGCTGCATTTTTGCGAACCAAATGGAATTATCCACTTTTCAATATTTGTAGACTATATTTTGGAATTAATGAAAAAATCAATAATATTTTAAAAAGATATCAAAATTAAATTAGTCATTTATTTATTAAAAAAGAAAAAATTATAACTCGTGACTCTCTTACTGAGGAAAGATTTTAAAAAAGTTCGAATAGATTTTTCTAAATTCTCAAAAGGTAAGAAGAATTCTTCCTAAAAATCTTGTAATATATCTAAATAAATCTTAAGTTCCAAAATCAATAATAGTTTGCAATGATCTTTGAAATCAAATCATTGATTTTCACTACTAAAAAAAGAATGCCAATATTATCTCAGTCACTTATCCACTTTTTCATATTTATAAATTATATTCTATTATTAGTACAGAATTTAATAATTTTTTAAAAAGAATTTCAAAATCAAATAGTTATTTTTTATTAAAAAATAAAAAATTTTTAAAAAAATTGAATAGACTTCTCTAAATAACTTAAATGATTCCAATTGTACTAAGAAGAAAAAAAGAGCAAATTGAAATTATTCAAAAGAACTCTCATTGCTGAGCAAGAGAAGGGACTCCGTAAGAGAGTCAATTAGCTTGTAAAACTTTATTTAGAAGAAAGAAAACAAATATACAGAAGACTACTTGAAAGATCTCTCGTCATTAAGTAAAAAAAAGTCTTTTATTTAGAAGAATTCTCTTCGAAAGAAAAAGAGAACAGATTGTTCAAATACTAATAAAAAAAACTTTTCTTACTAAGTAAGAGGAGGCTTCCTTTGCCAAGGAGTTAGTTTGCTCAAAAGAACTCTACTAAGGTGAAAAGAAAAAGTGAATTGTTGAATGAACAAGCTATTTCAAAAAATTCTCTTCGCTAAGTGATGGAAGGAGAATCAACTCTAGCCTACTTTGAAGGATTCCAACCAAAAGCAAAAAAAAGAAGCACCACCCTTAAAGAAGGCCCCTTCTCTCAAAATGAGATTTAAGAATCTGCTTCTCTTAAAGGCCCAAATAACTTTGAAAAAATCTCTTCCAAGCATGGAAGCAAAGTAAATTATTGCATTTATTCGGCCTACAGCAATTCATAAGATGGCACTTCCTATGGAAGCACGTCCTCCTATAAGATATCTCTAATATGTAGGCTCTAATGGAGAAAAAGGTGTTTAGTTTATTGAGCCACAAAGCAAAAGTAAGAAAAACAAAGAGGCACCACATATGTAGGAGTACACCAAAATAAAAACAAATATATATCATAGCCAAGGAAAGATTAAAAAAAAAGGACAGGAAAGCAAAAGATGACTGCCACTAAAACGTCACATGATGAAGAAAAATTTTAGATAGGGCTCGAGCTAGCAGCATCACAAGCCTCCCGAAGAACTACGGAGTTTCTTCTTCGTCCTCCTTATCTGAAGAAATGATTATCAATGGCAGTCCAATTACCTTGCTTCATTCAATGGCTTGGCCCTAACGAGGGTCAGCGAAGTGCCAAAGTTCCAAATAACACCTCTTCTTTAAATTGCTCGATTGTCACGATGACTTTGACCGTTAAGGTATTCTTTTCCGTTAGGTCAATTTAGATAGCCAGCTGGGCCACATATATAACTGCTTCTATTAGTTGGGCTCCTCCATAGCTTGTATGAAGAAAAAGTCGAGATTGGGGTATCCGATCATGATATCCATCACAATGCTTGTAGTATCATGGAAGGAGCTTCAGTGGAGTAATCCTTTAGGATTGACCTGAGCTCCATTGACCATATCTTGAACTCATCCACTTATCCCCTCAATGCTCTTCTCCACAAAAAGTCAGCCAAAGATTCTAAGTTAATTAACAAGAAAAACAGAAAAATGCACCTATAAATCCAATAGAGACTGGCTTATTAACAAGGTTTCCTCCTATATATTTTTCCCACAAAAAGAATTTTGTGGCGAAAAATCTTGAGGCAAGGCAGAAAATGTGAGTACAAAGTTTTCTTCACAGAATCCAAGACTTGAGAAAGATACCAAACGATACCTCACAGTGACCAACTACCAATGACTGAATTTATCTAATCATTTTGTGATCAGCGTACCCCATGTAATTGAGAAAAAGGCTTAGATGAGTTGAGTTGAGTTGATTTTGTGATCAGCGCCCTTGAATCTCACCAGGGATCTCAGAGTTGCATGATTAAGTTTCATGAAGTCAATCAGACATCAACATGTTGCATGATAACTAGGAGAGAGAGAGAAATTTAACACTCAAAACAACCATTCACTAGAGAGAAAAAAATTGAACAATGGTCTGAGTATATCTTCATGATTTTTGATCATGATGCATGAGTTTGAGGAAACCACTGTAAGCCTTCACCCTCATCTTTAGTTTGGAAAACCAGCAACCAATAAAATTCCAGATCATCATCATCTTCATCTTCACAAATGGTTTACCAAATCCTTAATAGACAATAGCCTACGAGATTTACGGGTAGATGACCACTAATTGCATCTCTTTATCATCACTTCCCTTCACTAAATTTCTTTTTAATCATATATAATTACACATTTTTATTTCAATTCCTAATTCAATCATTCATGTAAAAAGTCCATATAATATTTTAAAAATAGTCTCATATCAAATCAAAAAGAAATATCCTATATGTGTTATGTTTTTAAATTAAGTTTACCTCTTATCAATTAACTTTTGCTCACATTTTGAACCACCTAATTTTAATCCGGTAACAAGTTAATTAAATCAGCCAAATGAACTTAAGGCATTACAAATGGTATTAGAGCTGATTTATGCGAAAGTTGATGAGCATGGTAGAAAGAATTTATGAGAACCAGGCAAAAGGATTTCAGCTTTGTTATGTTCAGGAATTTGATTGTTTGATTATGAACCTATACAAAAGCTTCTCCTCTATAGGACAAATATACAAACATATGAAGGGCAGGTCACGATCTACCTCTAAACAACCACATGTTGAGAATTACAGCAAACGCATGAACAAAGAGTGCTAACAAAACCAAACGAGCAGCCAGTGGCCTTCACAATGCCAGAATCCAACAACACTCAATTTTTATATATGCAGGGAGAAACAGAGGAGCTACTGGCGGAGAATTTAGCTCGGATTACGCTATCGGCGTCAGCAAACAACGGCACTCTAGATGATACCAATTGTCAGCGGATCTCAATCCGAATAGAACGTGTTCGGCTAAATATTCCGCCTTTACGAAATCTAACAAGCGTGATGAAAGAGGAGAGCGAGAGAAGACCTTCTGGCCGGGCGAAAAGGCCTTCAATGCTTTCCAAATATCGGATCGAAGGGCACCCTTCTGCTGGGGGATGGAGCTGGGGACGATCTTGCTAGACTCGGACATGGTGGTGGTGGTGGCGGCGGCGGCGGTGGAGGAGGAGCGGAGGACGGAGGGAGAAAGCGTGGAGTGCGGGTGTACTACTAACCGCCAGCTAAAAAGAAAAGTTTATATAAAAAAATAATGTAAATAAAATTTTCTGGAATCGAGTTAGAATTAGGGGTGCAACTCACGCTCATCAAACTCAGGTTTTTTTCAACCCTAACCTTAACCCTAATCCTATTTGTAAAATATCAACCCTAACCCTATCCCTAACCCTATTTGTAAAACCTCAACCCTAATCCTATTTTTAAAAATCGGGTTCGGATTGAGTTTCGGGTTAGAATTTGGGTTGACGAGAAAAATAAAATAAAATATTTTTTTAAAAGTAAATAAACATCGAATTATGGATCCCAAAGATTAAAAAAAAAAATTTCTTGCCGAACGCATAAGCTGGACTCGGAGCTTTAACATTGTATTTAAAAAAAAAATCTTACTTGAAATAAAAAAGAGGAGGAGGTGCCGTAAACAAAGAAGAAAAGGAGGCTGAAAGTGAAACGAAATGTACGGATGGTCCGCCTTTATGTTTATCCTTTTTCTCATATGCGATCTACAACATTGCCCTTCTCGCTCTTAAGTTGGCCATCTCGTCCGATCCGATTGGCGCCTTCAATATCTCCAAAAATTTGGTACCGATAAGCTACCCCCGTTCGGGTAACCCTCGGATTCGGGTTATCTCGGGTTCGGGTTATGGTCAACCCTAACCCGGATCAATTGCAAATCGGACCGGATTAAACTCGGGTCTTTCGAGTTCGGGTTGGGCAAACATGAGTTTAAACACTACTGTAAATCAGGTTGGACGGGCCGGATTCGGATTGAACCCGGCCCAAGTTGCACCCCTAGTTAGAATGTTAGATTGAGTATTTAGGTTCACTCAAATAAAATTGAATTAAAAATTATAAACATCGGTGAACTTTTAAGAAATTAGAAAATTATTATTATATGATGATAATTTAAGAATGATTTCTTTCTAATATTTTTATATAAATTTTTATATTTTAAAGTTATTTTAGATTTATTAGAAATTGGTTGAGTTAAAAAAAATTAAAATATTTTTTTAAATATTTATCTCTTTAAAATTATTTTAGAAAGAAACCGGTATGGTATTTTAACTAAAGTTTATTGGCTTTAAAGCAAAAGATAAAGGTTGAAAGTTGATGAAATCTTAAACATAAAAAATAAAAAATTAATCGAATATGAGACTATGTTGACAATTGTTTAGTACTATATTGATTATATAATAAAAAGATTAATAAAACCTAATAACATTTTAATATGTTTTTTTATATGCAATTTTAACTTGTTATAGTATGGGACTAGCAATTCTTTTTATTTTATTTCTTCTTTTTTAAAAAAATATTTATCAAATAAGAGGAATATTTCAATGATGAGCCTTTTGGAAGTGGACAAGTTTGGTCTCAAAGCATTCACGATGATGGCTTTGGCCTTGTACTAGCTTTTTATTTATATATTACTTCAATAATAAGTCCTCCACTTCTCACTTCAATATCCAAATTTTTGCATCTTGAATGATGTAATTGGAGAATCTTATGCTCAAAATGTGATTAACATGGGCCAATAAACCCCATGGGCAATGACGATGCACTCAGGTTGGACTCCCAGTTAGCCACTCAAGTCAGTCTTTTTTTTCGGCCAACATAGCTCGGCCAACATAGCTCGGCCAGCTTCAGCATGCCTCGACCAA
>UESW01004872.1:378316-432917 GCA_900491605.1 Calamus simplicifolius
CTCGGCCAGCCTCAGCCTCGGCCAGCTTCAGCATGCCTCGGCCAACATAGCTCGGCCAACATAACTCGGCCAGCCTCAGCCTCGACCAGCTTCAGCCTCGGCCAGCTTCAGCCTCAGCCTTGGCAGTCACCCAAACAGTTCCCCAGCAGCCATATTGTGGGGTCCGCGTGCCTGCTCCATCTTTGTTTGCACAGGACAACAGACGTGCGACGTGGGGATACGTCTGACAAAGCGCCATAGCGGTCGGCCATGCCCTGCAACCACCTACTCTGACAGGACTTGGCCTACAGCCCTGACATCTCAAAGAAGGAAGCAAGCCCTTCCATTACTGTCGTGCTCTGACAAGTGGTAGCATCCCATGCCTCACAAACATCAGTTCTGACACTTCACCCATCAAAGTCATCATTATGGAGCCTCAACCACTCAATCCAGACAAACTCTTAAGCGGCTATAAAATGGGTAAGAGGGACCCCCGACCAGGTAACTAAGAACTAAGAACTGATAACCACAACAATACCCTTAAACGCTCATTTTTGCTCACAGAGAGCACAGCCCCAAGCCTCTCTTTTCTTCCCTCTTTCAAGCTTCCTCAAGCTCATGGCTGTTGCCCAGAGCGCTGACTTGAGCGTCGGAGGGTCCCCACCGGAATCTCCGGCCCCCGGGACTTGTTTGCAGGTCCGCAGGCGCGAGGAGCTCGCTGGAGGAGGCGACCGGACGCTCGCGGACGCTGGAGGGCGATGATCTGGCATCATCAATAACAAATTCCAGGGCTCCCAATAAGTGACCTTGCTTGACTAAGTTTGTCTCTCCAAGTCTTGTTTGTGTATTTAATTTGCAAAATGGAAAGATAAACAAGTTGTAAATATATTATGTTGATAAGGCCATAATTAGAAGAAAAGAGTATACAAGTTAATAATTTGATTGCCAACATGTTACAAGTCTAATGTATTACAAAACTAAAGCTATTTATTTTTGGTAAACAAATAAGCTAGTTTACAAATATATGAACCAAACAAGGTGTGCAAAATAACTTGAACTCAAATCAAACCATTGCTGCTTTCAACTACATCTCTGCTGCTACCCATGGAAGCCAATTGAATCCATGTTAGTTGGTCATTGAAGCTATTTGCCTTGATATGTACTCATGGAAGAATTTGCTCATATAATATTCAATATGCCTTCAAGGTTATATTTCTAACATTCTTGAGATCTAATTCTAATCATTCCCTGCATTCTTACAAAAGCCAGTGATGACTAGAAAAGAACCTATATGTCATCTCCTTGGAAGGCACTTAGAAGCATCAAAAAGTTGATGAATTTGCTTCTTCTTTTTTCCAAAGAAAAATTTTCATATCTTTTCATGTAAATGAATGCGACCTCGGATTAAGCTTATGACCAATTGGCTATGGTGTGCTTTTCACTTGATTTCATTGAGATTTGATTGCATATATTATTAGCATTCAATAGGTGCAATGAGTCATGTGTTTGTTATGGGAGAAAAAAAGGAGAACACTTGGATGCGCATGATGCATTGAATCATGACCGAATCAATAAACTTCTGGATGTGAATGCCAGGTTCATGTAAAGGAGAAGAACATTGGCAACTTGGTGATGTGTTACTAAGAGTTGGCATTATAAACAAAGATACTGTTGTAGAATTAAATCGATTGTTTTACCAACTCAAGATTTAGAGCACAAGTGGGTCATGGAGATGGTGAACAAATGGACCCGACCAATGCAAAAGCACAAGGGGAAGGGGTATTAAATTAGTCTCCTGATCACATTATAAATGTGAACATATGAGACCAAAATGTTTGATTGCCTAAATTAATTCAGTATATAAATTTTATTTGTTCTAGGATGAATCGATGAATTGGAGGAGTCAAAACTACTGCTCCCATTCAACTATTTACACCAAACCAAATAGATGTTAGAATCAACGTGTAAAAAATAAGGTAGATAGACTTTGCGTGCTAATGAAAGTGTTGTGAACAAAGAAAGCTTTGATACCATTTGCTGCTTAGCAGGAGAAAAAAAAAAGTTCGTCAATAAAGAAAAGAAATAAAGAAGAGAACAACGTACAAAACTTATAGTTCGGTTTATTAATCTACCTCCACGTCAGCAAAAATGATAAAAATTTTATTGCATTTAAGCCAATAGAATTCTCTTTTAAACTCTTAATAATGTTCCGAATTACCATAAGATTAAAATTACATACACTTATATAGAAAAACATTATCATGCTTAATATAGAGTGGAATTTATGTTCTTCAAATATATTGAGCTGGTTAACTTTAGGGCAAACTTTAATTTAAAGAAAAGAGCCGTGAGGAGTTTAGATTATAGATTACTTTGCCACATGAATGGTGACACCCACTGGCCAACCATAGACACAGCAAGCGTGACCCTGACCTTTCTGAGATAAGGGAACAAAAATAATAAAAAAAGAGCCATTAGTATTTATCTTTTTTCTAAGTCAACTTTGAATCTCGGAATTTTTCTCTATTTATTAAAGGTACACATAAAATATAAAATGTTGATCAAATTCCAGGCATCATGACGTTTGGTGCCATATAAATTCCCCTAATGGATCTCTGTTCCATATTCCCTGTCAAAAAGAATCCTTTCACCTACTCTTTGTCGACCTCTTTGAAGTCAAAAATAAATAAATAAAAATCAGCATTTTGGCATCCAACCAAATCATGTAAGCTTGAAGCTACGCTTTTCGATCCATTTGAGTAAGTGGGGAAAAAAAAAAAATCCCTTTTTCCTCTACTACGTAATGAATTGGAGTTTCAATTTAGTTCAGCTATATTTTAAGAAAAATTCAATTATTTTTTGAGGAATAGAATTATGTTTGAGATCCCATGCACTCCATAATACAATGGAGGGCTCCAAATGCTGGCATGTTCTTGTCGCCATTTTAGTTCTCATTATGCACCAACGAAGAAGGGTGGAGACTCAGAAAATAACTCCGGTCATTTTCGGTCGCTCTAAACTTTAGTGTTTGGCTAATAATGAAGACCATTTCAATTAGTCTCCATAAACTAAGATAGATGCTGTCAATCAAGCATATGTGTGACTTGAACCTAACCTAAACTTTAGTGGTTCATGACTTTGCAAGTGGATCCTTTTGTTTCAATTTTAAGGGCCATTTGGTTGGGGGAAAAAAAATGTAGAGATCTCTTCTTTTTTTTATAAAGAAGAGATTTTTGAAAGAAAAAAAAAATCTTTTTTTATAATGTTTTTGAAAAAATCATAAACAAGCCATAAGAATTCCAGCACAATTCAATCTTTTTCAAGTTCTAATAGAATTCCATCGTGGAATAAATTGCAACATTGCAACACAGAGTATTATAGTTGGCATTCTGTCTATCAATAATTTTCAAAACCCATGATCCTTACAAAGTCAATCAAATTGGCATTCAAAGCATACATTCCGTTTCTCAAACATTCTTTAATTACTTTTTCAACCATTCTTCTTCTGATTATATGTTGTTGATGATGCCATAAACAATAAAAAGTTAAAATTAAAGGACATAAACATTCAAACCAAGAGATGGATGGCCCACTGATGCCGTGCTCGCCACTCTGAAAGCAAGCGTGGAGAATGATGAAAGATGGTGAGCTCCAATCCATCTATAAATATAAATTACGAGGCCAGGCTAAGAAAACCAAAAGAAACGCAAGGGAGTGGTGGATCGATGATGTTATAACTCCATCCAAATCCCCTCCACTTCCATTCATTTGCCTGACAATCTTAATTAGGAGAGAGACATTGGATGAGAGTCTCCTCTCTTGGACCTCTTCCCGTGCTTCAACTTTCCAACCAGCAGTGGAGTTGCAAAGGGTTGGGGCTTCCTCTGTCGCAGGAAAGATGACACCTGCCGTGTCTAATCAACCATTTGACATCGCAAGTGTCATCTCTCCGCGACAAAGGAATCTGCTGCCTCTTTTCTTGCGCATTCAAAACTTTGGCATCATCACCAAACTTGGTTCTACTCATGTGAGTTCATGGGATCCCTGTACTTCTTGTTGCTCTTCCTCTATTTCTTTCATTTTATACCGACTCCCTTTAATTTGATATAAAGTGCATCATACCAAACCATTATTGATATGTCTCATTCAATGCAGTTAGTATTAACAGAGAAGATAACTGACGAAGCTCCTGTCTCGGCCTTCGAGGGCCCTTGGACCAGGCATTCTCTCAGCTTTGGCCTCGGACGCGGCATCACCTCGCCCTCAGCTTCGGACCCGGCGTCCCCTTGCCCTCAGCTTGGACCCGACGTTCCCTCGGCCTGGACCCGTCGTCCCCTCGGCCTCGCCCTCGGATCCGCCGCCCTATCACCTCGAGCCATCTGACATACCCACGTGACCCACCAATCACCTATGGCGGCCACATGGCCCACTATCTTCTGCAACAGCGCATGGCCACAACCTGTAATGGCGTACGCCTGATACAACTAGGCTTGCCTGCCACCTGTAGCGCTGCGCTTGACAGGTGACTGACGAGACAAGACACCTCTGACATGCTCAGTGTCAGTTGCGACCTGTCGTCGTCAGCCTTGCCATCCGTCCGCTTCCGGACAAAGGCACCTCAAAAACAACCATCTTCTGGAAGCAAAAAAAAGGGATCCTCGGACATGTATAAAAGCCCACACTCACAATGAGAAAAGGATCTGAACTCAAGTTCTCTAACTCTTTGCTAGTTTATTCTTGTCTGTTCCCGAATTGCTTACTTGAACGTCGAAAGATCTCCACTGGTGCGACGGGTCTTCAGGGACTTCTTGCAGGAGCATCTCAAGGAGAAGGATCCCTATTTTTCGACATTAAAGAAAGATGACTTGGCGTCAACAATTATCATATTGATCAAAATTAGTTCAAAAGGTTTTGACCCATAAATCATCACTTTATTAAGGTGATATTAAAGGTGAATCTTTTGGGTAATTTTTCTACAATAAAACAGCAATCTTATTTGGTCATTATTCCAGCAGTAAAAATTTATGTCCTCTACCTGCATGATATTTGATTATAAAAAGGTTATTGTTTTAACAGAGTGGAGAATCTGTCAACCAGTTCCTGATAATACTTAGAACGTCAGAAGAATCTAATTTCAAATCAAGATCTAATGAGTTTGGTGAAGCTCCTCCATTTCTTTATAAAAATAAAAAAAAAACCAGATTAGACATAGAATCATACGGTTTGATGAATAAAATACCCAGCAACCTACTGATGAATGAAAACATTTCTTTTGCCTATCCAAATTTTACAGCACTACTTGGCTCCAAGACTGCTGTTAGGGTTGATTGATCAATCTGACATGGCCAATGGAAGAACCAAAATTGATAAAGCTAGCAAAGTGGAACAGAGTATTCTGTTGCATTTGAACATAAGAACCAAAGTAAATCCAACATTTCTTAAAAACAATCTTTCCACACTCAAAATTGGAATTGAACAAAAGAGGATACATGTCTACATACTGACAGATCAGCTCACGCAAAGTAATTCAATTCACAATGGGAAAAAAAAAAAAAAAAAAAAAAGCCACTGGTAGTCCCCAGTTGGTCAGGCAGATGCCAAGTGAAAAATTGATTACCAAGGTCAACCGGCAAAAGAATGGTACAGTGGAGTTTGGGCTGCATACTGGCAAGCAACATTACAGACTCCAAACTCCAAAAAAAATGATTCGAAGATTTCCTAAACAAGACTGATCATCGCCTACTCTGATGGAAAATGTAACGCAAGAAAGGAAAAAAAAAAAAAATCGCTGCTTATTGTACAATGAACTGTTTACAAGGACTATGCTAAGTACTCCCATGAGATCTAACTGATGACATTGAGTGTGCTGAAACAGAAGCAGTCGGGCTGTCGAGTTCTCGCTCTCCATTAGCCATTCTAATTTTGCCATTTATCCTACTTATAGTTTCTTGAGCAACGTCGACGAACCAATCATCACTAGGTAGCACACTGCAGATTGTCAAATTTTAGTTTGCAGAAAGATAGAGTTTGCAGGTTAATTAGCAATAGAACCAAAATGAACAAGGAATCAGCCAAAAACAGAATTGCTGAAACAAATTAAGGTAATTGAATATATATATATATATATATATATATATATTTAGGACATCCTAGTAACAACACAACAAAATAACAGAGGATTCTGCCAAACACTTCTTTTAATGTACATGGTTAGGTGAGCAAAACAAACACGGAGAAAGATCTAAAATATTATCCAGTACAGACAAAAATGCGGTCAAACTTGTCACTAGCATATTATTTTCTTACACAAACAAATATCACCATGATTAAGTTGCTAGTTATAAGGCAAAATTACGACAACATGACCTTAGTTGTTAGTTTGAATGTTATACATTTTCATCAGTACATTCAACTGAGATGGTTAGGACAACAAGGCATCCCATTTTGCAGAGAAATCAGGACGCCCAGTCCTACAAGATTTGAAACACTGATCCATGCATCATTGTCTATCCATGGGGTGTATGTGCAAGAATAAGCATGTGTGTGTGTGCACGCGCGTGCATGCATGTGTGAGAGAGAGTCGGATTATGCATTTCATTGATCTTCAAGTAAACAATTTTTTTGCTACAACAATTACTGCATTAGCTTTTAAATTGGTGCCCATGATTTTATAACACATCATCCCCTTAATAGTAACCATTTTGTAGGCACCAATATTAATGCATATCCATGGTTAAAAAAGATGCAGATTCTACCACCAAAGATTATATGAGCTATAAAGATGTAGACTCCACTATGAAAGGTTTAACGAGAAATGCGTCATCCAGCTCACATATGTACATGTGTATCCATGTAGCAGAAGGTATATGAAAACTGTTAAGCATTAATACTTGCAACAGAAGGCATATGAAAATGTTAGCATTAAAATATGCACCAAGAGGCATATGAAAATGTCAACATTAATATATGTAGCAAAAGGCACATGAAAACAGACAACCAAGAAGGAATGGATTAAACAAGTACCAAGTTAAATGTTGCTTCGTGTCACCCACCACAACGGTCATACTCAAAAATATTAGTTTACCGGACAGTGCCATGTTATGCATGCTGATCTTTTGCAAATGAAATAAACAAGTACTTTTCCCAACTGAGAAGAATAGTTTCCCTATATCTCTTAATTTTGAAGGATTTAGTGCCTAAAAAAATATATATGTATGTATATATACATACATACATTGTCTTACTTAAAACCTTTTATTGCCAACAAGCAAATCATGAACTGTAGGCATATATTCTCAATTATGGTAGAAAAATGCATTGATAAGAAGTTCATCTATGAGATCAAAAAGGTTAAAAAGTGTCCTAGGTGTAAGATCTAGCAGTAGGAATGCAGACTTTCCAATAAGTAAAAATCATTATATTCAAAAGAAAAAGACCCAACACTTGAAAATAGTAAAATTGTCTTGGAGTTTCAGGTTGAAAGATGGATGGAGAGGGACCTTAGGACCTTAAGTAGTCGCCAAATACTTGTATGTTCAAAATTAATATCTATTACAATTCAATTATGTCAAAAACCAAAAAAATTCAAATAAAAGAATCTCAACTCAACTCAACTCAACTCAACTCAACTCATAAGCCTTTTCCCAACTACATGGAGTCGGCTATATGAATCTGCTCCCTCCACTCTTTCAAATAAAAGAATACGTGAACAAATTAAAACTGGTATAGAAGTTTTGTTCGTTATCATATACAAATGGAACAAGCTCCAACCATAAGAACATATGAATAAATTACAGAAATAACAAAGAAAGAAAAAAACTATGGGATTTAAAGTTCTGTTTATTTACTGCATAACTTACCTGTCTGGATTCATTCCAGTTGCAGAAAATGCAGCCATGGCTCTTTCAATTATGTCAATAATAACTTGATGCACATGGCGGGATAAGAACCGGCCTTGTCCGAAACAGATTACAAACTGCATATCCAAATAAAACTACAGAGAAAACCAAGTAAATGTTGAATGTCTTTCAAAATATACGAAGAATAATAAAAGATTCAAATACTTTACCTGCTGAAGACCAAGCGGACCCAAAGGTCTGGGTCCCTCTTCAATATCCTCCCAGAAGCTCTGATCATCTGAGAGCCACAATATGACCGTCTCAGTAAGTCTCATCATTAGCAGAGTAGCAAATCTTTCCCGGCCAACAAACATATCTGCAGCTATGCTTGCCATCCGACTCAGTTTTGCATATAGTTCCTGAATATAATCATCCAAAAAGTAATGAGAACTTGGCAATTCCAGGGTGCATTATATGCATAACAGCGGGATCCAGAAGTTTAAGAACAAAGTTCAAAACTTTGACCATTAAAACTATCAAATTACAACTCCGCATGATGGTTTGTCTTCAAATTTCTGCAAATTCTCAACTCACCACATTTTCTGAACTTGACAATGTTATTATGTCAAAATTTCTTGGAGAATACATGGCTTTATGATAAATGGCATCATGATGCACACACTTGCACACTGATTCTATAACAGGTCACCAACAAAGTTTGAAACTTTGACCATTTGAATTACCAGTTTACATTCGCACACATACCCTGATTCTATAAAGGGTAACCCAAAAAGTTCAAAAACCTAACCTTTAAAATGTTATCATGCTATAATTTCTTGGAGAATATATGGCTATATATGATATATGGCATGATGAAGGTTTTAGGAAATTTTTATATCTCCAGTCAAACTAACAACCACACCTCAATGAGTTGGTGTCAAATTACTAAGCCAACCTTAAATGAGAGAGGTGGCCTTCAATGGGAAGTCACTTTACTACTCAAACAGTTCAGGCATATACAACCATGAGAAAGCATCCTATGTTCCCAAAAATTTGAGAACGGACTCCAAAGAAAAGAAATTAAGAAATAACCTAAAAAAATTTAACAAAACAAAATAAGGAAAAATGAAAAAGCTTAGAAAATTATACTAGACCTTGAACAGTCTGAATAAGCTTAGATGCCTGTATACAAGCCTTCTTCCCCTAATTTACAATGGTGCCTCCTTCCCCTATTATAAGCACTGCTCCCAATTTACATCATTTCCATGACATCCCCATCATTCAACACTACCAATAACACCATCAGTCAAATGCATCTGATATGACAATAGTATCTAGATAGGCTTTCCTCAATTTTTTCTTAGAAAATATTTATTTCAACAGAGAATATTTATTTCATTATTTGTTGGTAATACAAATGAGATTACTAAACTGCATGAATAAAGCATAATTAAAAGAATATGCTTTGTGTACTTCATGTACAAATGCAAGACAACATGAATTGCAAAGGCTAATTAGTTCAACATAGAGCACACTTATTAAAATGGTTCTTTAATGACAGGCAACATTTATGATGACTATAATATGCTAACATGTCAAAGGCAAAGCATCTGGTTAGATAATCACATAAAGAGAAATTGAAATAAGAAAAATTGAAATTGCACACACGCACAAAAAAAAAAAAAAAACTCCATGCTGGAAATTCAGGATCATTTCAGCCAATAAAGCATGTCTCTAGTTCTTTTTCTTCTGTAGGACGTACCAGTTTAAGATATCTGGCCCATGCTATGTATCACAAGGCTCCAAGTCCTAGAGTATACCAGTAAAATAATACTATAAAAAATATTACCAACTTTAATCATTAATTGTTGAATGTAATTTTGATCAATCAGTAAAAAAAAGGATATGTCCAGAAGCAGAAATCAACTGAAAATAGAAAAGTTTTTAAGCCAAGTTGGCATTTAAAGGTGGTCCAACTGATGCAAGATAACCTCCTCAGCTTTTGCAAGTGGTGAAAAAGTGCATCAAAATACCTGAAATATTGGAGAAGGAGCCCACTCTGGCTCCTTGATATTTCCATCCATGCTTATGTACATTTCTGCACTTAGATGTGCTTCACCATCTTCTGTGAAGATAAGATCAAGAGCATGCTGTCTACAGAAACTATCTCTCAATCTATCAACAGAACGCTGAAGCTTTCTTTTCCATTCTCTCTGTTCTGGAACACGGTTAAGCCTGTCTGGGGTTCTTCTACGAGAATCATCAATGCCACCAGCTGGGTACATAGAGGAAAGCTTCATGGCTGCTCGAGGTAGCAACTCTTCTGCTAATAAAGATGCATTTGCTAATAAAGCTAATTGTTGTGCTTCAGCCTCCGCAATTCTAACAATTTTATTCCCAGAACCTTCCAGATTTGCTTCATCTTCCATGGAACCTGGTAATGCATTTATGAGCAAATTAATAAAGGAATTGAAGACTTTCAAAAGGCCATCCATTATGGAGCCACCCAACTGCATGTTTAGGAGTGGGCCAACATCCTCAAAAAGTCCTGCAACAGGGAAGTAAGCTTGTAAGTGGAAATGGATGAAAATGGAAAGCTCACGAACCAAAGATGAAAAACTAATATCTAATCATGCATCATGTTAGACTTTAAGACCTATTTTATAATGACTTAAACTGCACAAAGTCTTAACTAGGTGAAGATGCAACCTGCTAATTCGAGGTCATTAGATACACTGGTTTAATTCCAATAGCTATTCCAAAGATATTTACAAGACAAATGTATTAACTGTTTATGAGAAACTTGAAATTCTCAAGATTATTAAAAAAGAATTGAACAGTGTAGATTAATGCATCCAAGGAACTAGTAAGACATGATGCAAGGATTGATGGCTGCAAAGGTAAAATTGCAATATTTAAGAAATTTCCTCTGTAAATATGATGCTTAAAACACTAAAACACATTTGGTTAGTAGCCACCATGCTTCCTTGTTGTATTCTCTTCAGAATATTTTAGAACTATGAGCCTAGAAGACTAAAAATGGCTAGAAACTAAAAGATAATCACAATCATGTATTCGTAAGCATATCAAGGATTTAAGTATTGCAAGTTATACCACCACATTACGCAAGACATACCTAACCATGCAAATACTTGGCAGAGACAAGCACACTCTGATGTCCACTGTGCAAAGGCAAGCACATAGCATGCACAAAACAATATACTTAAGCTTTATTTTCTTATCTAGGACATTCTTAACTTCTTTTTCACATGTATATCTAGACATGTCCCATGCTAACTAGCATCATAAATCATCATACATTTATCTGCTAATCATCATTTTAGCTTCTGCACTAGACCAATTATCCTTTTGCAGCAATTGGCACAGTTCCATGTGTCAATAATCATGTCAGTATCTTAAAACTCTAAAAGAAATACAGAAATTAAGATGGCAGTCCTAAAATGGTTGACAACACAATGTCTGACCCTTGTTGTCACATCCAACAAGAGTTTAACTGCTCCAAAAGAAGATGCCTCTCCACAGGAAAAGTCCACACTCTCCTCCCTCTCCCTCCTTTGTTGCAACACCATCCTCAATTCACCACTGATGCCATGCTCACCAAAGTATTTAAAAGAACAAATTGCTCAGCTGCAAGGGCAGAAAGAAACTACCTTCCACTCATACTCTGAAAAGAGGTTACCTGTCACAAACAACTAGAAACTCTCTCCCAAAGCACTGCTACCATCCCCAACTAAAACCCTAAAACACCCCAACATGTACCTCAAGAAGAGCAGCAACACACCACCTAACATCCAGCACCAACAGATATGGTTGTGGAGATGTGTCACAGCTCCACAATTCTCAGCAAATTGAATTTAAACTTATTCCGTAACAACCTTCTGCACCAACCAAGATGAAAGGCATATTTCCATCATGGTTTTCTATAAAGATATGTCATGATACCTAGCATCTATGAATTGCCATAATTTTAAATGAAGCCAAAAAAGGGGTAACTATGTGATATTAACTATGATGGCATTAATACTTGTGATCAATAAATGCTGCAACAACAACAACAACAGGAAGATTTCTACTTCAAAGACAACAATTTGAAAAAGTTAGCCTTTTCATTTGACTAAAGATATTTGTGAAAAGATAAACATTGTTAGAGATTATAAAAATACTAAAGAAATATAAATACAAAAAATGATTGCTTTACAGAACCGGTAGATAGCCATAAACCAATAAATACCAAATACCAAAGTCTTAACCAATTGTTAAGGCTTAATCTGTGATAGTGTCACGCCCCCAACCGAGCGCCTAGGCCAAGGGCCGGGGCGAGCACACTGCGCAGGATGGCAGTGGGCGCAGCAGACCGAGGGCAAGGTTCGCCAGCCTTGGGTGCGGCCAAAGGGACTTGGCCACACATGGCCAAGGGTTGGATGGACACCTAGGAGCAGAGCGTTGCGAGGTTGAGCGATGCGCCAAGACTGCCAGGGGCCAACATGGAGGATGGCACGCCAAGGGCCAAGGAATGCAGCCGGAGTGGGCAGCATGTGCGGCAGGGCCAGACGGGCCCTTGCCGAGCCAAGCCAAGCACAGCGCAAGGTTGCGCAGGCCTGAGTGCAGCGGCCAAGGACTGCAGGGCATGGACAGCGGCTGGCGAGGTTGCCAGCGTGGCAGGGTTCGCGCGGAAGCGCGGAAGGTACGGACGCATGGGCACGCGTGGCGGACGTGGGCTGACAGCAGGGCGATGGTTACAACCTCACAAGCCATGAACCGAACAGTTGCTGAAACTGCCCAAGGTGTGGGCAGCTGCCGGGCGGTTGCCATAACCGCCCAGCACATTAGCAACATGTGCCTGGGCGCACGCAGGGCGCGCACAACAGGCACACGTCCAGGCGATTGCCATAATCGCCTGGCCAGCCAGCAGGTGGGCGGAGTGGTGTGCAGGAGGCGCGCACGTCCAGGCGATTGCCATAATCGCCTGGCCAGCCAGCAGGTGGGCGGAGTGGTGTGCAGGAGGCGCGCACGTCCAGGCAATTGCCATAACTGCCTGGCCAGTCAGCAACATGGACCAAGTGGCACGCAGGAGGCGCACACGCCCAGCACCCAACCCGGCGAGGTTGGCAGGCAGCTGGGCACGACAGGGACTAGGGGTGTAACTGAGTCGAGACAACTCGCGAGTAGCTCGAAATCGACTCGAAAAATACTCGAAATCGACTCGCTGCTTATCGAGTCGAGCTCGAGCTACTCGAGTATATTATCGAGTCAAGCTCGAGTATTAAAATACTCAGCTCGAAAAGCTCGCGAGCTTGATCGAGCTTATGCAATTTTACTATTTTACCCTTATTCTTTGAATTTTTAATTTAAAAAATATTTTATTTTAATTAAAAATTATTTTTTAAATTTTTATACAGAAATTCGAGTCGAGTCGAGCTCGAGTACATCGAGTATTTTATCAAGCTCGAGCTCTAAATAAAAAACTCGATCGAGCTCGAGTCGAGTTTCGAGCTTCAAATTTAAGAGTCGAGTCGAGCTCGAGCTTGGCACTGTGTTGACTCGACTCGGCTCGATTACACCGGGTGGTTACAGCAACTGCCTAACATCATGCAGTCATGGGCGGCCAGGTGGCGCCACATGGGGCACCACAGAGGGAAGAGAGCGCGCACATCTGCCCACGCCAACCAGCAACCGTCGGGCGGTTACCAACCTCTTCACGTGGCACAAGGGCCATGAGGACGTGGAGGACATGGGTCAAGGGGATGGTCTATATGTAGCCATGCCAAGGCACATGGGTTGGGAGGGTGAGCGGCGACACTTTGAGGCTAAGTGCGGGTAGACTAGGGGAGGGTTTACCTAGCTTATTGAGGCTTGTATCCTTTATTGTGTTGGATCAATAAAGGTTGGGATATTATCCCGTAATCGTGCTTGTGTTCATATGGGAAATGTGCGCAGCTTTCTAAGGGAGTTGCGGGGTGAGGTTGGGGAGGCTGACTTGAGGGAGAACCTCAAGTGATGTGCGCCTAGAGTTGGACCTTAGAAAAAAAAAAAACCTAGACTTGGGCGTGACAGACAGTCTTAAATATATATATTTTTATAAAAAAAGATTGGCTCAATTTGATCATAAGTACATGAATTAGCTGAAAAAATCCATTAACCTATGCTTATTTGACAATTCCAAGGGGCATAGAGCATTAAAAAACCATTTGATTCATCATTTTTCGAGCAATAAAAAGAAGAATCTCACCCTACCCTTACTATTTGTTGTTTGATACTTATCCTGTTGTTAGATTCAGACAACTCAAGACGTTTAGTGGCAAAGGGTGTTTGGAGTTCAATCAGGAGGGCACAAGGTTATCTCAAACTAGCCAAACATAAGATAGCTGAGTTCAGTTAGTTCAGATATAATGAATGATATGCATATTATCAAGATGTATAAACTATTGCCAGATGCTTAGCACAACAGCTTGATATAATTTCATATAGTCCAATATGGCTTTAGATAGTCTAATATGGTACATAGCCACCATTACCCATTGCTAGGACTGCAGTCAAGTACATATCATAAATACAACAAAAAGTACCGTGACACTTTCTTAACATTGGGATAATCCAACTGATTTATCCCATGAATGAAGGAGATGAGCATTACAGTTTTAGTTGAGGAAACACATGATAAACAATATTTGTGATCAAGAGAACAAGAGGCAAGATAATAAAAACCAAAAAGAGAACAGAAGCACTATAGCACTGTGATTTTTTAATATCAAGAATCGGCAATAAATGGGACTATCGACTGAAAAGACCATAATTAATTAAAATTACTTATGAACAGTAAATTTAAAATGCAAACAATTATGTATATCAGTCAATTAGCACAGATTTACCACGAGACTAATCTGTGCAACTCAAGTAAACTAGGCACAGAACTAACTTCCATCAGTTAAACTAAAGATTCAGAAAATATTAGAGATAAAGGTCTTTTTTTCCAGTTATAAAGGAAAAAACATAATTTTTAGCATCACATTATGCTTAGATGCTTGGGAATCATCTTTTCAAGAAACTTAACATGAACAAAATCAGAAGCATCCATATATCATATTGCAAATGTATATTCCTACACATATTTGTGAACAAAAAAGGAGATAAAGCATGTCTTTTCACCCATGTCCTGAACAGAAACATTTTATTCACCTGAACCATTGAATTGAAACGATGTGCACTGCTTGAAAGTTTAGGCTGCATGCCAACAGTTGTAGCAGACGTTCTACCAGATGTGCGTGTATTAGATGGTGGATACACAAGTACCCAGTCATCTGCAGCTGCTAACGCAGCAGTACTTTCTTCAATTCGCCTTAAATTAGCATCTAGTGCCTGCTCAACACTGGGCCTGAAGAGCTTCAGAATAACAGAAGAAAGTGATAGCCCGCGGGCTTCCAACAAGGAACAATGGCCAATAGCGATCTGAACACATTCTGCAGCAGCTCTTAAGCCTCCAGCAGCTGCCGATGAGGCCAATGCATGTCTTTTAACAAGATTTGCAAAAGCCTCTGCTTGCTTTTTGGACCACCTTACCAGTTCTGATGTATATGCTGAGTCGTCGCCAAAGACTTCTAAAGAGTCGCTCACAGCTTGAGCAATGGCAGAGAAAACATGCTGTGATAGAGCAGCAGTATATGATCCTCCATATGAAGTGCTAGATGGATGAATAATTTGCATGTTATATTGAAGCCTTTGATCATGAGCATTAAGCAGCAAACTATGAGCACGGGGACCATCACCAAGCCTTTTGAGAGCTGAAGCAGCTGCACGAAGTTCAACACCACGAGTGGATGACTGGCAGGCAGCTTCAGCAAGCTGATCAGCTAATTTTTGCCGATGATCTGAAATAGCATTTTGCAGTGACAAAAGTTGAGCAGGACTTAGAGTTTTGTTTTGTTTTGCTTCTGCAGCTATACATTCAGATTCATCGAGGGCATCCAAAGCTTCATCCACTCTCCTCTCAGCTAGCAAAACATCAAGCAAATCAGGAAACTCTGCCAACCATTTCTCTATGACTGTAGGCTCTCGATCTTCCACATTTGATAAATCATCATCTGCAGAATATTCAGCACCAGAAGACAAGGAATCAATGTGAACTCCTTCAGCTAACCCATGAATCAAAGCTGCCTGATTAGATAGCAGATTTCGAATGGACAGAAGCTCACGTTCTAGATCTGATATTTCCTTGGATGTTCTGTAAAAAGGAAACATCAAAAGTCAAGAGATAAAAAATCACAATAACCAGCCAAAGAAAATATACTCACAACAAGAAGAGGGTAAAAAGTCAAATCCTAAAAAATGAAGCTTAAACTTCAACAATAACGAGCAAGCAAGCCATGTCGTCCCATCTATATAGGGTTGGGTTTACTGATCAGAATAGATCCAACGGATTTTTGAGAACCTCAATATTTGGCTCTCAACCTAATTTTAATCCTCTATGAGTTGTGTTGAATTCCTATAGGTAGTTTGGGTTTAGAGAAGGGATTGCCGTGATACCTAAAAGATTGATTGGCAGGAAGACAAACCTGCCAGATAGGTCACAAAGAAAGAAATAAAATAAAATTATTATATGAAAAATGCTTATATAAAGCATCCCCTTTTATTTTTCCAAATGACAGTGATAATAAAAGAAAAAAGCTAGTTCTAACAATTTAAGTAGCTTTTTCAGAACCAATTAAGTACTTGAGCTGGCAATAACAAAGCAATCAGGGAAAAACATGTTGACATGGTCTATAGAAGATAAACCTTGGCAAAAAGTAGGGTCACAAAAGATAGATAACAAATTGAACATCTATGTAGAAAATTCATTACGACCTTCTCAAAATCTACTAAGAATTGGTGAGCCCATAATCACGTAGTGCTTCTAGATTTGGATTATCCATAAGTCCATCCCACCTCTAACCTCACTCAGCCTGAAATTTTGATACAGCATACAGCACGACAATTCTCACACCTCACCATTGTTTCACTGAAACTGTGTGTTTCATGGATGCCGATCAACACCTAAGCTATTATTCCTTCTCTTTATCACCCTAATATTTTGAAAATAATGCTAAAAGTGGCAACAAGTGGTATACCAACAATAAGATGAAGATGATCAAGCACTATTTTAACATCCAGATGAATGCATTGTCAGAGCTCCACAATGATATTATGATAATAAATTAGTCATGTGATTAAAGGAATACGACTCTTCTAATTTAACCTTATAGCAAGGATGAAAAAGTGACTGAAGAAAAGTTTTAATGATATAAGAGATGCTCAATTATAAATGTTCCAACATCCAAATGATTCAGAGGCTGAACAATTTGTGTACAAACCTAATGAATGCTGCATAGTTAGCATAAACACTCTTGCGCATTTCTTCTGCAGAAGCCTTCTTTAACTCTTGCAGATAAGAACACAGGTGCCTTATTTCCTGTATGTAATGGATGAAAGCATAAGGTTGTTTACAGTTTTAGTAGTTTGAATTTAAGCAAGTATCAACTACATATCATACTCAAAAATATTCTAGCATAAAACAAATGCCAAAGTATATACTTGAACAGAAACAACATTTTAGCTCAAATACACTACAACCGGCTTATCAGGCAAAAGGTCTTTTGTGATAAAGTACATATAGAATTCATATGTACAAACACCACCCTTAAGGAAAGGCAGAACAAATATATACACACATACAAACAAATATGTGTCCACAGTATGTATTTATATATGAGTGTGCTTATATACAAAGGCATGAATTTTGACACGCTAGACAAGATATGTAGCATAAATGACATCCTCCCTTCAATCAAGCTAGTTATGCGGCCATACTTGGCTGTACCAATTAAATATTCACGGTACCACAATACACAATCCATAAAAGGATTCATCAGAAATGCAACTTGCAATATGTTAAAAATACCTTTTTTCTTTCTTATCCACAGTACTTCTAATTGCTTTTAGAGGGAAACAGGCAATATGGTCCGTGGTGATGACATCATTTCTCTTCCTGAAGTGTCCATGGTTTTTAAAAGCTTATTTAACTGCAAGATAATTTTATTAAGCCGAAGATTTTACACATCTGAGCAATATATTCTTCTTCCAAGGTTTAAAAAAAAAAAAAAATCTGACCAACTTGTTTGCAGTATTGTTTTCCAAGGGTGTCTCATTAGGTTAATAGAATCAGAAAAAAAAATACAAAATGAGCTCGTACAACCATATCTCAGATTTTAAGCATCTTTTAGCGACCATTCTCCCTACACAACACACATAATCATGGTCATAAATATCATGACTCTAGACTCCTCACTTCTCAGTTATCAAAAAGTAACCACATTTGTTGTTATCTGTCTGTTCATTAATGGTAAAAGTTTCAATTTTAATAGATAAAACAGATCATATTATCCAGCACCTCCACTCCCATGACTATCCCTACGAGTTAATCTAATACCTCCTGCCAGATCATTACAATTTACAAGTTTCATTTCCTTTTTTTTTAAAAAAAAAGAAGAAATCTTATATTTCCTTTCACCACAGAAAATTCATTAATTCATCTGGGTTGTCATTAAAACAGAAAAATCTAAAAGTTCATTAAAAAAAAAGGTGGTAAAAGAAATTATTCACACACAAAACATTCATCGTTCACCAAAAAGAGCATAGCATAGCATCCAAACCACCGCTCATATTCACATCATCATCGCACTAAAAAAAGAAAAGAGCAATTTCCACCATCAAAACCAAAATTTTTGGTAGTGAGAACCCAAAAAGAACACGTCTTTGAAACAAATTTCAATTCAGAAACCCATAAATCGGAACAATAGCAAAGAAAAAAGGGACCTTCTCGTTCATGGTCTGGCATTTGGACTGCACGTATGCATCAGGATCGAAATTTTCGGTCTTGAATATCTTCAGTTTATCCGCGAGCTGCACCCCGCTCTCCTGTCCGGCGGCCCCATTTGCCGTCTGGTAGAGCCCCGTGGTAGCGATCGGCCCCGAGGGCACCGATGCCCTAGATCGAGACGACTTCGCCGAAGCCATCCAACTCTCGATCCAACAACTGGCAAAACCTTATCAACAAACACCCCAATCCGAGGATATTCCCTCTTCTCCTATCCCCGCCTCCTGGATTCGATCTCGAAAAGGACAGAAGAAAAGAGTTCCGGAGATCGAATCGATCCAGCTATGTCGAGCTCCGGCGAGGGGATCGATCGGGGAGAGGGGGCATCCGGGAGAGGAGAGGCGGTGACGGGATCGCGGGGATCGGATCTCGGTGGCGTTCGGAGCGGCGCCCGGTGGAACGCGGTGTCGTCACCTCCCTCTCTTGCTCTCGCTCTTTCTTACCAGTTTATTTATTACCACCCCGATGCTGATGAAAATTTAAGGAACGGCGATCCCTCAATCTTTTATGTTTTCTTTTTTTTTTTTCCCCTTTTTTTTAAAGATTTATATAAATTCGCGTTGCAAATTTAAAAAGAAATCCTTTGTTTTCGTATTTAAAGATCTTGCTTGTTGTCGGGGGCTATCGAATGTCCACCAAAAAAAGAGCGGTTTAGGTGCAAAGATTCCACCTGCTCTTTATGTCGGATTGATCTGCCATCCATGCTAGATTTAGGGAATAAAAAATTACCATATATGGCATCAAGCAATCCCAAAAGTAAAATCTTAGTGTTCACTTCCTAATAGAAATAGATTTTTTTTCTAAAAGAGAATATGACTGTATAGGAATGCTTTTTTTCTTTTGGCAACTTCGAAAATTAGCCATCTATAATGCATGATAGATTACTGATTCATATTAATATATATGAGTTAGAGGATGCCTTGTATGCGTTAATCAAATCATGAATGATAATTTATCCTTTTTATCAAACATTTTAGTTTTATTAAGAATGATAGAATATATATACATTTATTTATTTATTTATTTATTTTTGTTCAATTGGTATACTCTAGAAATTTTTTGTAGGGTCTCATATGCATCATTTGTTCTGTAAGTTAGAGAAGAGTCTTGTAACAGAGTAACTACCAAAACAAAACTTATAAACCTAATATCATTCTATATTGTTCGATCCGTAGGAAGATAAAATGAGAGACATGGCTTATTGAGCTAAGCTTATGCATCTAAGAAGAAATCATCCAAAATTTGAAATTATCTAGCAAGATACTAAATGAATGGGTAATATCGTAAGACTCTAGATATAGAATTGTTTAGAACTAATGTGAATGTTTTTATTGAAAGTAGAATTTTCTAAAGCGATTAATCAAACAACCAAAGAAGGTAAAATTTGTCTTACGTACAGCATAACCCTTGGGGACCTTGAGCTAGATTTCGGATTCAAACCCTTAGATAAATTCTCACTCTCACAGCATCATAAGCCAAAATCATGATTATATGTTTGAAACATTGCCTAATCCACAGAAAGTTGGGCCTTGGTAAAAGCAAGTCTAGCATGATGCTTCTCTTTTCTTCTCAAGGGGAATGTCGCTAGTTTATTCATGATCCAAATAGCCATTCACTGCTGAGCACATCCTTTGCTAATAATGATATGGTATGCCATGACTGCTCTATTTTGTTCTTCCAATTGATGTAGTTTAATGCTGAATGTGGCAGGCCAAAAGCCCAAATGAATGAGACTAGTGGAGGATGCTTTGTTTTTTTTTTTTTTTTTCTTCTTCTTCTTCTTCTTTTGAACTGATTCATTGACTGCCTTTAGCTGTCATGATTTGATTTTTGCATCCTGGCAAGCTTGGTTAGCTGGCAGGGAATGATAAGCATGGAAAATACTAGTTTGGGTCAATGACCAAACTGATATTATAATAGTCAGCATTTGGATTTATGTAGTCATTATGGGATGGACAAAATATATATAGCAACATCTCTCATCATCCAAGGGAGCTACAGCTATCCATGCCATTATGCAACCAATTCATGCAAGGGCCTTCCATATATTCTCATCTCCATGAACCATAGATTGGCTATCAAACTGAAGTGAAAAGAAATCCAAGTCTTTCTTCCACTCCTGTGGATATGCCACCAACTAAGTAACCCAAGGTACCAGCTAAGGAGCCAGCCCACTGGCAATAAAACTCATTGTAATTAAGCTAGTCTGTATACATAATACAAAAGCAAAGGATTCGGTAGAGAGAGAGAGAAAAAAAGGTTCCTGGCAACAGCCGACAAGAGGGAACAAGATGGATGATTGGAGAGGCAAAGTATGTAGCTCAATGGTTGGAAGTCAACAGAGAAAAGAATCTCTTTGTGTGACCAAACCCAGACTGCACTTATTATTTTTTATTCCTTGACTAGCTTGGCAACCCAGGAGCAGGAGGACAAGAAGTAAAGTGGATGTGGTCACGACACCAACCTTCCCCATTTCCAACCATTTCCTTCTTCTTTGCTTATTACTTCTCCCACCACTACTGCTTGTTTGTGCCCTCTTGGCCTCAATGCCAGTTGCCTTGGCATTTACTGCAACAACTTCAAAAGCTTTCTTGCTTGTCATGAAAGAAAGCAAGTCGAAGTGCGTGATGACGGAAATGGTGGGTGGTTAGTGGCATATAATATGAGACAAAGTTTTGCCACCCCTCACAATTTCTCCAGAAAGTTCTTGATGAATTAATGGATGATTCTTGCTGGCATAGAACTACATAATAATAATATATACTAGCATTTCGATTGCTATTTCAGAATCTAATTGGCATGTCAAAACAGTCATGGAATTAATGGTGGAAAAATTTTCTGGCTCATGAATTAATTAATGGGGGGGGGGGGGAAGATTTGTTAACTTTTCTAATCCTCCTCACTGACAGAAAATATCCAATGTCGTGCAAACTGCCCATTAGCGAAAGAATAAAATAGTTATACATTTAATGTGCAACTTTCTGTGATGTTGTATTTATATCAATTGATTCATTAAGTTGTATCCAGCCTAAGTGAAGCTAAATATATTTGAGGTTAACGTAACTTGTACAGAACAAAACATAGAAACTCCCTATTGAGTTCTAAAATAGTTTTCTGCTTCTAATTATTCGCATTTTTACTCATTTTGTCAAGTAATAGCATCAGATCAATCTCAAATCCAGCTTGCAGTACTTTGGAAATATTTCTTGGTCTTGGGTCATGTAGTCATCCAATGATAGGTGGTGCATAAGCTAGCAGCAGTTGTTCAGTGCTACCAAGATCACTTTAAGATTTTTTTTTTTTTTAATGATGGTTATTTGCCACTAGGCTTCAGCACCTCTTCTACATAGAGTTGCAGGACCACTTAAAGGTCAGAGAATGATTTAATAGGACCAACATTTTGGTGCTTATTTGGTCCCTTCCATAGTGTTGGTGGCACTTAATGGATGCTTTTGAGGGATGCTGAGCGGTGGAAACCACAAGTATTTGAGAGGCTGAAATGCGATGTTTGACAAAATTTAAACTCCATATTTAGCAGACGATGGTACATATAAAACTTATGTTAGTAGGCTCATGAGAGTGATTGTTAAATGGCGCCCTGTCATACTATCACTAAAGAACATGATCCTGCCAAGTGGCCCAATAGCTGAATTTTAAGTCTAGCATACTATAGTTTTGGAGCCATTCTTTGGTAAATCTAATCTACCGCATAACTAATAGATTTGTTTTGTCAATATGGACACTCTTATAGCCTTCCATCTGTACACTATTGAGGCTATATGCTCATTGATTGATCTGACCTACTAATCATATGATAGACCAAGTGTAATCCCCGGTAATAAATATGGGATTACTTGGATTACGGATGACTAGTTTTCTGAGTCTATGTGTGACGGCTGGAGTTCCGTTTCACACGTGACGTTTGAGTTTCCAATTCCCTTGGGCCGAGGCATCGCGCTTCGTTAGCTTTAAAAGATAGTGTGGGCAACTCTTTCCTTTATTCTCGCACGAGTCTTCAGCTGGTAAGCCTCTGCCTATGCCAAAGAGAGAAGAGAGAGAGAGAGAGAGCCGTGGACGAGGGGAAGGCCATGGCAGTCCTTTTCTGTGTCGATTTGAGTTTAGGCTTGATAGCGTACCCGTCTTCTCATCGGACTTGAGCTGTGGCTGGCGCCCACCAGCACCGGAGGCGGCGTCCGATGGGGGACCGAACGTGGGAGAGGGAGGAGAGGGCCACAGCGGCCATTCTCCTGGATGAAAGTCGGTTCAGCTCCTGCATTGGTTCAGGCCCGGCAGCATGCTTGCCGCCTCGCTGGGCCTGAGGGGCAGTCGATGACCCCTACCGGCGCCAGGCGAGCATCCGGTGAAGGTCCGGCTGGCCGTGGTGGCCGGATGTGCCACTGGCACAGTAAGGAGCCGTGCATGAGAGAAAGAGGAAAAAAGAGAGAAAGAGGGGGAAAGAGAGAGGGGGGGAGGCACGGCCGTAGCGGCAGCCAGTTTTGGACCGGTCACCGACGGCCGGTCCACCCAGGGATTGGCCGTGGTAGCCCTGGCTGCCGGCATGGGCCTCCCCTGGTTCGGGTGAAACAGGGAGGGGGGAGAAACAGGGAAGGCCTTGTTGTGGGCTTCGGGCCTGTTTTGGTTTGGGCCTTGTTGGGCCGGCTCATGAGGCCCTTTTGAGCTGATTTTGGGCACTGTATTGGGCCGGAAATTAGGAAAATGAAAATATGGCCTGGATCAGTTTTGATCGTAGTTTCTGAAAGAATTTTTATTTTTTTATTTGGATTGTTATTCTTGAAGATATTTGAGCTCAAAGTTAGGCCTAGGATTAGACTGGAGAGTTTAGGGAACACTTTGTCATCCCAATTTTAGAGATTTAATTGTATAAAATAATATTGTAGGCACCCAGATGTCCAAATAACTGGTTTACATGTTGGGATTAGCATACTGAGGTAAGTAAGCCAATTATTATGATTTCATAAATTATTTAATATATAGATATTTGAATTTATAGCTGTATTAATTTATGAAATGAGAAAAATAAAATTTTGATATTTGATTTGGTTATTTCAAAATTAGTAAATAGTACCAAAGTATGCAATTGAGTATTTACTATGGTTATATGCAATTGCTAATATTTTGCAAAGTAATGAAATTATAAATATGCAAAAGATGAAAAATATGATTATTTTGACTTTGCAAAATATATTGGTACTATTGATATTTATATGCAATTGCTAATAATGTTCAAATCACTGTACATGTGAGAAGCTTATGCTTGTGTTGTTGCATGATGTGTTACATGCATAATTATATTGATGATAATTGAGAATATGCTTATATGTGTCGCCGCGGTTCTCATATAATGTGAAATGATGTAAAATAATATGATATGCCAAGAAATATGGGACCCACCTCCACAGAAAAAATATGTGGAGGACACATATCTGTAGGGTGTATTGTGATTGATTATGATGTATGCATAACACTAGTATTAGGACCCTTCCTCTTAGGGGACATTTAAGAGTGATACACCAGTTGGGTATTGTAGGGCTGTGGGACATATAAGAATTGGTAATTATATAGATACAGTGGGTTTGTTTACATTGCATATTTCGGTATTTATTGTATGACTAAGCTTCCAAAATTACTTTGAGTAGATGATATGCATGTTCTGATAACATGGCAAATGTATTTGAAATTGAAAGCTTTTTACATATATTTACATGGAAATCTGATTTGATAATATCTTGAAATGATTATATTATATTATAGTAGGCTTACTTATTGAGTGTGAGCTCATTTAAATCTCATAATATTTTTCAGAGCCACAAGACTGAAGAAAGAAATATGGGATACATGGAGCTTCTCTTAAAATAAATTAGATCTAACATTTTGATGCAACCCAAGTGATTTATGTTTGTAGGGCATGTAGCCCAAAACTTATATTTATGACTTGTATTAAAGTTATTGACTTTGAACGACGTATAGTTATTGCCTCTTCTTAAATTATGTATTATGATTCAGGACGCTTGCATGCCTAGCATGCGACGGGTTGTCACCTTGAATCCAATATTGGGTTTGGGGTGTGACACCAAGTTTACCTAAAATAGCTCATAGTTTATACAGCATTGTATTATATCAAATTACAACTCAACTCAACTCAACTCATCTAAGCCTTTTCCCAATTACATGGGATCGGCTATGTAACATCCTGAAAACTTTACAATTTTTATAATATTAATGGTCTTTTCATTTGTAATAAAAGTCAGATAATTTCAATAATGTGTGGATGTGTTGGCCACTTGATAAATGTAAGAAAAAAAATTTATAGTGTAAATGAGTATATTTTGTGTGCTAATGATTTTGATTTAAGAATTTGAGATATTTAAGTTTTAATAGGCTTAAATCATAAGAAAAATCAAGTTTAGTTTGAGTTTTTACCCTTAAGCGTTGTGTTAGCAATTGAAGTCGATTTCAATTGCTGAGGAGTCGACTCTGGCACGGTTTAAAACTTCTGGTATAGTTTAGAACTTCTGGCACATTCTGAAGTCGACTCCTGAAGAAAATAGAAAGACAGTAATTTTGCTTCGTGCTAGAGCCGGCTCGCGATTTTGCTCGAGCCGACTCCAAGACTGTAGATTTTTTGGGTTAAATCTTTAAAATTTTATATGTATTTTATTTTAAGTCTGATTTGAGTGTCGTTTAAACCATTGGATTCCTAAAATTGAGCTCTATGAGTTGGTAGGATTGTTTCCTAGAAATATTGTATAAAAGTTTTATTTAAGTGAATAACAACAATCTGGTCTATAAATCTATTAAAAAATATATGTTTAAGAGCAAAATGAGAAAAGGCTCCGAGGTTATTTGCTAATTGTGCTAAGGGCAATTTTAAAAAAAAAAATCTAAGGGCAAAATATCATAGATATGAGCGAGCCACGTGTTTTCCAAAAAGTATGTGTTAAGAGTTTGCAAGGATAAAATGGGAATTTTACCGGGTCATTTAAAACCCACTATCCTTTCCTTGCCCCTAAACAACCTATTGTTCATGACTTGATCCCTAAGCAACCAAAAATAAAGGGAAAGAAAAAGGAAAAACGTGGGTTCTGGCCAGAGAAAAGAAAGAAATAAAAGAGGAGAGGAAGAAGAGAAGAGGAAGAAGAAAAAGAAAGAGAAAGGAAGAAGAGAAGGAAAGGGAAGATCGGGGTTTCATGCTTGTTTCCAGATAAGCTATGGCCTCCCTAGATCTTGTATGGTTTTAGGCATCCTTAAATTCTTATATTATAAGATGATAACATAGGTAATAGTGAATAGAGAAAGGATAGAAGAATATAATGAGATAGTAAAAGTTAGATCCTGCATGCATACATGGTTTCGGAGAAAAACCTTGTGTGCGGGTAACCCTAAAGCTATTGTGTTCGTATGTTGACGTAGGTCAAGAGGGTTATTTTAGAGAGCCAGAACACCGAAGTTGAGTATCAGTTGAAAAGTAAATTGCTGAGGTGAGTGGGTTTCTCATCTAACAATGAAAAGTTTATTTGAGCCAGTATAATGATATTAATACCTAGCTGTGGTATGTTATGTTTAGTAGAGTATTATGTATATTTTAAACCTAGGGAATGAGAACCTAGTATATGATATTCTAATTCATGGGTTTTGATACACGAACCTTTGAGCATGGATTTTATTACAGGATTTAAAGCATAAGTTTTAAGCATAAGTCTTAAGCATAAAGAAATAAGTATGAGTTTTAATGCGTGGATTTTTGACGCATACATGGCATATTTGCATGATAAAGCTTCTCAAATAATATGATTTGATGTATGTATCATATTGAGCATTTAGACAGCTATGAGGTTAATCATCCTTTAGACTGTGTTATAGCATGAGCATTGCACACTACTATTGAGTCGGCACCTCCTTGTGATTCGATCGTACGATGAACCCCGAGAACAAGGTGAGTGCATGCTAGACCAGGCCCAGTGGGGCAAGTTGTAAGCAGCCCATAGGGGCAAGAATCATAGCTTAGTAGAGCTGATTATTATATAGCCCATGGGGGCAGAGTAAAAACCCGAGGTTTTAGGATTAAAGAACAAAGTACTTTATCGGGTGAACTGCACAGATAAGGGGTGCTATTTGTGCGGGGATCCTGTTGCTAGTCATGTACCCAATGAGAGTACACCTGTAGGAGGATGACTGTAGGGTAGTACCTCAAAGGCATTACACACACAGCCCAGCATCATGAGATTTAAAATTTGCATATGGATTTGAGAAAAAAATGCCAATGGGTAACTTTTGAAAAGGTTGTTTTGTGATTTAAAAGAGCCAGTGGGCCAAGAATTCATCCTAGTGGGAATGGTTTATATGAGATATCGGTGGGCAAAATCAGATCCTAGTGGGGATCAAAAAATGAGAAAAGAAAAGCTGGACTGCATAAAAGAGTGTTTTATGTTTTATAAGGAAATGCACTATTCATGGATTTTTATATAAATGAGTTATTTTTTAGTAAGAAGTTATTTATAGAGTAAGTACTGATGTATATTGTTGCAAGCATAAGCTAAATTACAAGTCATTTTATCTCATTTCAAAGGATGTATATTATTTAAAGAATAAGCTATGTTTTATGTTTTCTGATATCATGTCCAAATGTGCATTTCATGTTTATTCGTTCTATGTATTCTTGTTTTAGTTGATATGGTGACGTAGTTCTCTATTTCCCTATAGTTAAATGGTTATCCAGTCACTAGGACTTAGGTCTTACCTCTTTATGATTGCTATTTACTTTCATATCAGTAAGCCCATCTGGCAGGATCAAAGGATTAGTAAGACCGATCTTTAGCTATTGAAACTTGCTTGAATGCAAGTGTACAAATGATAGCTTTGTATATTGAGTTAGTGTGGGGTAACCTTTATATTTATGTATATGTGTATATACAGTGAGGTATGGTGATGTATCAAACCTATTTGGATATGAAAAAAAAACTTATTTTTGGAGGGAATTATGAGTATAATTTATGTACTTATGATTTTAATATCGATTGTAAATGTGTTCTTGTAAACTGCTGAGGATGTCATGAAAAATATTATCTAAGTGGGATGATGTAAAAATATTGATTTGAGTATGTGTATATATAAATGAACAGATGATAAAAAGTTTTTATTAGGTTGCATTTTTTAGTGTCTACCACTTGTGATAATCCGTTGAAGTTTTCTAGGTCTTTATGGAGCGCTACATAAAGGCTAGGAGAATCCCATTTGATTACCGTAGGTGTGCAGGTTTGTTGTCGGTGGTCCCACTAGGATAGAGGTCAGAGCCCTAGGTTGTTAAGTCCTAGGGGAATAAGTATGAGTATGAGTCTAAGATAATTAAATGATTATGATTACAATTATCGAATGATGAAACTGATATAATAAATTATGTCTTGTAGGACGATTACTACAAGGGCAATTAGAAAGGCAGAGCAATCCTTAGGCAAGGGTAGAAGCAGAGGTCAGAGTAGACTCAGAAGGTCAGTTAAAGGTTGATCTGGTAGGATGGTCTCTAGAGATTCCACCGAGCATGTATCTAATGAGGCTAGAGTAGGGGCATCTTAAGAGCAGGTGCCAGAGTCTTCTTCACATCTGCTACTCCTATGCTAGTGAACCCATCTTGGGCACAGACTTAGGGGCCCAGTATGCTAGAGCTAGTAGGCATGATTAATCAGGCTATGGTAGCAGTTGTGGATGCTAGTTTCAGCCTTCAAACTAAAAACTTGAAGGCTGAGAAAATGTGAAAGAGCCAAAAAGTTGGGGTTCTGGAGTTCCAAGGAACTACTGATCCTATTCAAGCCGGGGCATGGCTGTAGAGGATCGAGAGGGTATTTGATTTGATGGGATGCTATGAGGAACAGAGGTTGAGTATTGCCACCTTCTTGCTGAGGGTAGAGCTCAGAGTTGGTGGAGATCTGTTTTTAGCAGGCAGCCCCAAGGAGTGGAGTTGTCAGAGGGGATTTTAAAAGAGAATTTCATCAGCAGTGAGGTTTATAGAAACCAAAAGAGGAAGGAATTCCTTAGTCTAACCCAAGGGAGGATGTCTATGGCAGATTATGAAGCCACTTTCATTGAGTTATCTCAGTTTGCTGGGGCACTGATGGCTGATAAGACGGAGAGGTGAAGACTATTCCAAGATGAATTGAATCTCCCTATTAAAGCCAAGACCCGTATGTAGACCTATAATAGTTACTCTGAGTTGGTGTAGGAAGCACTCAGAGACGAGAAGATTGAAAAAGATATATGAGTAGAAGGCAGGATAGAATAAAAAAAAGTGCTCCTAGTTATCTTTCTGCTATGAAAGGGACTCGGCCATTTAGGAAACCCCAAAAGGCAGGACAGTTTCAGTCTGGATTCAAGGCCCCTAGTGGTATGGGAAGGGGGTCAGTATCTATATCAGCTTCCAGTCTAGCTCAGAGGAAGCTTTTTGAGGGAATAAGTTGTGTTTTATATTTTCTGATATATGTCCAAATATGCATTTCATGTTTATTCGTGCTATGTATTCTTATTTTAGTTGATATGGTGATGTGGTTCTCTATTTTCTTATGGTTAGATGGTTATCTAGTCACTGAGACTTAGGTCTCATCCCTCTATGATTGATATTTACTTTCGTATTAGTGAGCCCATCTGGCAAGATCAAAGGATTAGCAGGATCGGATCTTTAGCTAGTAAAGCTTGCTTGAATGCAAAGTGTACAAATAATAGCTTTTTATATTGAGTTAGTGTGGGGTGACCTTTATGTTTATGTATATGTGCATATATACAATGAGGTGTGGTGATGTATCAGGCTTATTTGGATATGAAAAAAAAAACTTATGTTTTGGAGAGAATTATGAGTATAATTTATGTACTTATGATTTTAATGTTGATTGTGAATATGATCTTGTAAACTGTTTGAGGATGTCATGAAAAATATTATCTAAGCAAGATAATGTAAAAATATTGATTTGAGTGATGTGCATGTATAAATGAGCATATGATAAAAAGTTTTTATCAGATTGCATTTTTGAGTGTTTGCCACTTATGATAATCCATTGGAGTTCCCTAAGTCCTTATGGAGCGCTACAAAAGGCTAGGAGAACCCCATTTGATTACCGCAGGTGTGCAGGTTTGTTGTCGATGGTCCCACCAGGATAGGGGTGCCGTCAGGTTACATGAATCTACTTTCTTCATTCTGCTCTATTAAGGACCAAGTCAACATTTAAATTACAAATGATTATATCTTTTTTAATTATTTCTGCCCATGTTAGTTTAAGTCTACCTCTACCTATATCCTTACCATGAATTGTTAAAAGATCACACTTTCTAACTGGAGCATCTAAAGGTCTACGTTGTATATGTTCAAACCACCGTAATTAATTTTCTCTCATTTTATTTTTAATTAGGGCTACTCCTATCATTTCTCTTATATGTTTATTTATAATTCTATCTTTTAAAGTTTTACCACATATCCATCTTAACATACGCATNTCGCCTATCGGATTAATCGCGACGGTCCGAGATCGTTCATCGCCGACCAGGATCGATCAGGGTTTGGATCGATGGCAACCGTCGGATCGATGCCGATCGGTCCGATCGCTATGGTCCAAGATCGGTCGTGGATGATCAGGATCAGGGCTTGGATCGATCGCAACCATTGGATCATCGCCGATCGGACCGATCGCCACAGTCCGGGATCGGTCGTGGATGATCGGGATCAGGGCTTGGATCGATCGCAACCGTCGGATCGTCCGTGATCTCGGACCGATCACAACGGTCCGGGATCGGTCGTGGCAGATCGGGATCAGGGCTTGGATCGATCGCAACCGTCGGATCGTCCGTGATTTCGGACCAATCGCAACGGTCCGGGATCGGTCGTGGCCGATCGGGATCAGGGCTTGGATCGATCGCAACCGTCGGATCCATCCGCGATCTCGGACCGATTGCAACGGTCCGGGATCGGTCATGGCCGATCGGGATCAGGGCTTGGATCGATCGCAACTGTCGGATCGTCAGCGATCTCGGACCGATTGCCACGGTCCGGGATCGGTCGTGGCCGATCGGGATCAAGGCTTGGATCGATCGCAACCATCGGATCGTCACCGATCTCGGACGAATTGCAACGGTTCGACATCGGTCGTGGCCGATCGGGATCACGGCTTGGATCGATCGCAACCGTCGAATCATCACCTATCAGATCGATCGCAACAGTTCAAGATCGTTCATCGCCGACCAGGATCGATCAGGGATTGGATCGATGGCAACCGTCGGATCGACGCCGATCGGTCCGATCGCCACGGTCCGAGATCGGTCATGGACGATCAGGATCAGGGCTTGGATCGATCGCAACCGTCGGATCGTCGCCGATCGGACGATCGCCACGGTCCGGGATCGATCGTGGACGATCGGGATCAGGGCTTGGATCGATCGCAACCGTCGGATTGTCCGTGATCTCAGACCGATCGCAACGGTCCGGGATCGGTCGTGGCCGATCGGGATCAGGGGCTTGGATCGATCGCAACCGTCGGATCGTCCGCGATTAGCAACGCATTTTTCTAAAAATATTGCGATGCATTAGCGATGCATTTTCCTAAAAATTAATTTTTACGAAGAAAATAATTTTTAATATTGCGATGCATGTATTGCATCGCAATGTTTTTAGAAAAATAAAAGTAATTAAAAAAATTTAAAAAAAACATTGCGACGCTTTATTTGCGTCGCAATTATTTTCAGAAAATATAAATTTTACCAGTTACAAATATTTAAAAAATATTGCGACGCATTTGCGACGTAATTTTTTAGAAAATTTAAATTTATCAGTTAAAAATATTTAAAAAAATATTGTGATGCATTTGCGACGTAATTTCCTAGAATATTTAAATCATTTTCCTACAGAAAATAAATTTTAATATTGTGACGCATTCATTGCGTCGCATGTTTTTAAGAAAAATAAATGTAAGAAAAAAATTTAAAAAAAAATATTGCAACGCAATATATGCGTCGCAATTATTTTCAGAAAATATAAATTTATCAGTTATAAATATATTAAAAATATTGCAACACATTTGCGATGCAATTTCCTAGAAAATAAAAATAATTTTCTCATAGAAAATAATTTTTATTATTGCGACGCACTTGCTGCGTCGCAATGTCTTAAGAAATATAAATGTAATAAAAAAATTTTATAAAAAACCTGCGACGCAATATATGCATCGCAATTATTTTAAAAAATAATTTTTATAAATATTTAAAAAATATTGCGACGCATTTGCGATGCAATTTACTAGAAAATAAAAAATTATTTTCCAAGAGAAAATAATTTTTAATATTACGACGCATTTATTGCATTGTAATTTTTTTAAAAAATTTAAATGTAATAAAAAAATTTAAAAAAAAATTGCGACGCAATAAATGCGTCGCAATTATTTTTCAAAAAATATAATTTTTATCAGTTATTAATATTAAAAAAATATTGCGACGTATTTTCCTAGAAAATAAAATTATTTTCCCGCCGGACATTGGCGCCAAGTTAGCGACTCAGTAGCGACGCAACTAGTTGAGTCGCTAAGTTTTGTATAAAAAAATAAAAAATAAAAAGTAGTGATGGATTGGCGATGCAATGTTGCATCGCTAATCCATAATAAAAAAAAAATAGCGAGTGATTAGCGACGCATATATTGCGTCGCTAATCACCACTATATAAAGCTTTGTCGGGCCGCCCCCCCCCCCCCCCCCCCCGCCTTTTCCCTTCTCTTCTTCTTCCTTTTCCTACCCTAGCCGCCACGCCATCCGTCTGCTCCTCCGGCTGCCCCCGTCTTCTCTCCCAGCGAAGCTCCCCCACTCCAGCGGCGTCCCCTCGCGACCGAGGTAAGCCCATCCTCCTTTTTTTTGTTAAAAATATGTACGGCCACAACACCGGCCGTGGCCGTGTTCTCCGATCACGGCCGCTGCCGTGGCCGGCCGTGGCCTGGCCACGGTTGCCAGGCGACCAAAAAAAAAAAACTGTTTGGGGGGGTTTTCCCCACCCCCTTCGTCTTCTCCGGCCACGGCCGCTGCCGTGGCCAGGCCACAAAAAAAAATTTATGTTTGGGGGGTTTTTCCGACCCCCCCTACGTCTTCTCCGGCCACGGCCACGGCCGTGGCCGTCTTCTCCGACCACGGTGGCCAGGCCACCAAAAATTTTTTTTTTGACAGTTTGGGGGGGGGGGTTCCCCACCCCCCCTTCGGCTTCCACGGCCACGGCCGTGGCGTCTTCTCCGGCCACGACCGCTGCAATGGCCGGCGTTGGCCTGGCCACGGCGGCCAGGCCACCGAAAAAAAATATTAATGGGGGGGGTTTCCCCCCCCCTCCCATTCGTCCTCTCCGGCCACGGCTGCTGCCGTGGCCGGCCGTGGTCAGGCCACCGGAAAAAAAATATTAATGAGGGGTTTTCCCCACCCCCCTCCCGTTCGTCCTCTCCGGCCACGGCTGCTACTGTGGCTGGCCGTGGCCTGGCCGCCGGAAAAAAAAATATTAATGGGGGGGTTTTCCCCACCCCCCTCCAGTTCGTCCTCTCCGGCCACGGCTGCTGCCGTGGCCGGCCGTGGCCTGGCCACGGTGGCCAGGCCACCGAAAAAAAAAAAAATAGTTAGGGGGGGACCCCCCCCTCCCATTCGTCTTCTCCGGCCACTGTGGCCAGACAAAAAAAAAATAAATAAAAATGTAACAGCTAGGGGGCTTTTCCCCACCCCGGCCCCTTCAATTAAAAAAAAATAACACTCATAAAAAAAATTAACTGAAAAAATTAGATTCTATCCTTTTATTGTTTTTAAAATTATTTTCAAATAATTTGATGATAAATATAAAAAATTATAAATATATTTTTAAAACATGGGCAACTTAATTTTTTTTTTAAAAAGTAATAGCTAGGGGGGTTTTCCCGACCCCTGGCCCCTTCAAAAAAAATTTTTAACACTCATGAAAAAAATTAACTAAAAATTTAGATTCTATTATATTTTATTGTTATTAAAAATATTTTTAAATAATTTGATGACAAATATTTAAAAAAATATGACCACTAATCTAATTTTTTATTAGATTAGTTATAAATTAATTAATTTATATCATTAGTCGGAGCTCTTTGGATAGACTGATTGTTATGTCTTGATTATGCAATAATATTTGTAATGCTAGATAGAAAGTCTTGTTGTATTATTATTTAATTTGCAGAATGTTTATGCAATAATTAATTTAAGCAGAATGTTTATGCAATAATATTTATGCATTTATAGTTATTTACAATTATTATGTCTTGATTATTTACATTCTGCTTCTAATTGAATGATGCATTAAATTATGTAATGCTAGATAGAAAGTCTTGTTGTATTATTATTTAATTTGCAGCAACAAATTAGTAGTTTCAATGATTTATATTTTAGTCTTCACAAACATTTGTATTCGACACAATAATCTTAAGAAGTCAGTGACTATATTTATAGAACACTATTCCTATATGTATAATTGACAAGAAGTTAAGAATAACAAGCATAAGTTCGATTGTCTTCGACTTCCATATATTAATCACAGCACTATAACCTTTAGACCCGTTTGAGAATTTGTAAGACTTAGTCTTGCAAATTCTTAAATTGTCCTTGTGGACAGTTTGAAAATATTTTTTACGATATGTTAGTCTGCTATTAATCATCGTTGGGTGAGATTGCGGTTTGTATTTGCTCATATGTTCTCCTAGTGTGGCTTATATGCCACACATTTAGGAGAACATATGGGGAAATGCTGCCGAAATTTCAACGTAACCGATCGATGATAATTAATAGCAGAATAACATATCACAAAAATATTCTTGAATGAGATAGGGCCTTACCTTTTAGACATGGAGTGAAGGTAGAATTAATTTAGGACACTTGAATGCTTGTGAAGTCTCATGATTAAACGGATCGCCTTGCGGCCCGATCCAAACTCAAGCCCTAGCATTAGCCTGGCATGAACATGTGCTCGGTCCTTGCTAGCACGCCAAGGATCATAGCCGTGGCCGGGCCTTGCAGGGTAGGGACCTTAGTTGTCTAAAAAAAATTGGTTTAGTTATAAATTATTTAAATGGTTATTATTAACCTAAGTTGTGTAAAAGAAATAATTTAGTTATATATTTAGTAATGCTAATATAGTTTTATGATTCGGATGCATTTACATTGCAGAAGAGTGGTAAGCAATCATGGTTTGATAATCATAGGAAGTTCTTGGCCCCAAATCATCCTTACAGGCGTAACTTGATCGCCTTCCGGAAGAACAAAGCAGTCACAAAATTCACCGAACTGGTTAGGTCCGGCATGGATATATTTGATACTATAGAGCATTGGGGTTGAGGTACGCTTGGGAACCAGATGCAGATAAAATAAATGGCTGTATATGTAAAGAACATAACTGGAAGAAGCGGATATTTTGGGATTGGTTCGATCCGACAGTTCCTGTGGGCAAAAGGATTCATAACGACTACAATTTGGTTGAAGTGAACCATTGACGAAGATTGCAGAAATATGACCCATTCATCCTTGCATCCCAAGCTCAGCAAGTGTTTTACTGCGGATATCCAAGTTTGCGCATTGACAAGCGAGATTGGTGGGCTGTTTCTAAAATCGTTCCACGTTCAACAATCTTATTAGAGGATAGTTCATCAAGTCAATCAGCCGAGTGCCCTGCATTTCAAGAGGATGAGATGAAAATGCATGCAATGAGGACGACACAAGGGCTCCTGAAACATCACTTAGAGATCCAAATGGTGATGTCCAAGAAATTGCGGATGCAAATGTTTGGTTTCCTTCCGATGATAATGAAACTGAATCGCAGTCCGATACGGCATCGGATGTTGAACCAACATTTCACGAAACAAATGACACCGATTAAACATAGAGGTTTTCTTTAATTCAAATTTATTTTATAAGTGGTAAATTTTTACATAGTCAATCATTAATCGTAATTTAATTGCATGAATCTTTAGTATTTTCAGTATGACGGACAGAGGTAGATCTACCGATGACATACGGAGTGAGCAGGGACGTAGCTTTGCTGCATCAGATCACATGAGCTTTGGAGATGGAGAGTTCGGATCTCCACACATCACACAACCTTCGATCTCTCCAGCAGTCGGCGGTGATCCTGCATTGGTATTACCATCCAGCCGATCGGCACATACCTCCGAGAGTTCTTCCACCATCGGCCGCACCGTACTTCGACTTGATGCTCATGGGCTGTAAGTATATACTAATTAAAATATATGTTTATGTTTTTAAGTTAATTACTTATAAACATGCATCTTTTTAACAGATTTATTGAGCAGCATCATGTATCCAGCCACATCAGCGTCGTATTTCAGAGGCGTGCATATCCCAGTGGCTACGATTGGCGCCACGTATCTCCAGCCACGAGGGAGTTTTATTTTCTGAGTTTCAGGTAAACTAATTAAATACAATTTATCATTGATATAAAATTTCTTAATCTTATAAATTCTAAAACTAACTATTTATTTTAATGCAGAAAAAGTTTACGTGGGACCCTACTAGCCATGATGCCATTAGGGCAGCATGGGAGGCTCTGACGGGACGCCGATACTCTGACATGCTTCATCGTTGGAGGTCATCGGGTTAGCGTCCTACGCACGTGCCAGAGGGTATTTGGCACGAGTGGGTAGCAGGCCTGGCAGTCCGATGGCTGGCGCAGGAGGTCCGCATCAGCCAGCATGAACCGTCGATTCGAGAAGGGCGGTCCTGGCACGGGTCTCTCCCGCCATACTTCAGGCTTCATTTTGATTCAGGAGCACAGACGACGTATAGTAAGAAAACATAAATATTTTAATTACGAATTTAGTTATTTATAAATATTTGTATTAATATCGATTTTTTTATTGTTATAGTCTGAGCAGGAGGGCGGAGATCCTGGTGAGTTTCATCTATTCAGGGCGACACACACCAGGAGGGACGGTTCCTGGGTCGACACGCGATCACGGGAGGTTACGGTAAGAAATTAGATTTATGTAGTATCTGTTTAATTTCTAAAATTTTATTTCAAGAAATTTTATTAACTCATTTATTGTTGATTTTATAATTTAAAGACACGAGTCGAGGAGCTTCGCTCCCAGGCATCGCAGGTCGACTCCACTGATGGGGAGACGCCCGTCGAACTCTCAGCAGATGAGAGTTGGCGTGTGTTTTTGGAGGCTGTTGGTGCCTAGCCGCGAGACTGCAGGGTCTATGGTCTGGGCACTAGAGCTTCTGCATATTTTTCCGATCAGGCCTCCAGCTCGCGATTTTCTGGTGATATTTCTGCCGAGCGTTTAGACGACATTCGGAGATCTATTGCGGAGGAGGTTCGGCAGGACGTTCGTCAGGAGGTTCAGTAGGAGGTCGAGAACGAGTTCGAGCAGCATATGCGAGGCCGAGATCAGGAGCTTGCAGACGTACGAGATCAGATGCGTCATTTGCAGGATATGGTTAGCCGCTTGTCGCAGGGTCTCCAGCCTCCACGTGATCGCTCAGATTCTTGATGTATTTTTTTTTCCTTTTTTTTATGTTGTACATGAAAACTTCAAAATTTTAATATATAAATTATTTTTGGAAATTGATTATTGTTTAGATTAATACGAGTGAAGAATGTTTATATCAATATTTCAATTTAACGAAATTATTTTAACCGTTTTAATTTTTAATATTTATATTTTAAAAAAATTTGTGACGCATTAGCACTGAAATTGCATCGCTAATATTTTTAAAAATTATTATTAAATATTGCGATGCAATGACTTGGCGTCGCAATAATTTTAAAAAAAATTAATAGCGACGCATTAGCGACTCAAATTGCGTCACTATTATATCAAAAATATTTTAATAAATATTGCGACGCAATGACCTTGCGTCGCAATATTTTAAAAAAATTTTATTTGCGATGCATTAGCGACTCAAATTGCGTCACTATTATATCAAAAATATTATTATTAAATATTGCGATGCAACTAAATGCTTCGCAATATTGCGACGCAATTGAATGTGTCATAATATTTAATAATAATTTTAAATATTAAAAATTAGTTTTAAATTTAGCGACGCATTTGGATGCATCGCAATATTGCGACGCATTGTTGCATCGCAGAGAGTCGCAATATTGCGACGCAATTGCGACAAATGAATATTGCGATGGACATCTGAGCGACGCCGTCATTGCATCGCAATAGCATGTTTAGTGATGCAATTGCGATGCATTTGGGCGTCGCAATATTTTTTTCCCCTTGTGGTGTCTGTTGTTTTTGATGATTCATTCAGGGCGCTTCTTTTCTTATGTTCATTACCAAAGAGTTGGGACAATCTTGTGATGATAGTTAGCAACTCGATATCAGGTATCCTTGCATTCAATGATGCAGTTAGTTGTATATTGAATGATGAGATGAGAAGAAAGACTGTGGGTGGGACTTCTACAAGTACTGCACTCATGGTGGATACTAGAGGAAGATCATAGGAGAGAAAGAAGTCAGAGAAAGGCCAGTCCAAGAGCAGAGAAAGTCCAAAGGGAGATTTCCCATGAAGTGTTGGAATTGGGAAGAAAGGTCACATGAGCAAGGATTGTTGGGGTAAGAAGAAGGAAAAAGGTGCAGAGAGCAAGATAGAAGGTCAGGAAGCAAATGTTGTGAGTACTATTGAGCAGAATTTTGAGGATGTGTGCCTGTCAGCCGGTGATGGGCAAACTCAGATCTGTGGTTTGTAGACTCAGGGGCTTCTTACCATTGCAGCTCAAAGAGACACCTATTTTCAGATTTTATCCAAGGAGATTTTGGTCATGTCATAGTTGGCAATGGACAGCAGTGCAGAATTGTTGGTAGAGGAACAATTGTACTGAAGCCAGTGACAGGCGGAGAATTGAGACTTGCACAAGTCAGATACATCCCAGAGTTAAAGAAAAACCTAATTTCTATCAGTCAGCTTGATGTTGAGGGTTATGTATCCGTTTTTGGTAATTCTCAGTGGAAAATTACTAAAGGGTCTATGGTTGTTGTCAAAGGGAAGCGGACAGGCACTCTCTACTTCTTGGCAGACAGTGAGAGTTCAGTTTCAGTGGCAGCAGGAGACACGGGTACAGTGACTACATTATGGCACAGGAGGCTCGGTCATCTTAGTGAGAAGAACTTAGAATATTCTACACAGGAGAGAGCTTCTACCTGGGCTAAAGAAGGTGAATTTAGAGTTTTGTGAAGAGTGTATCTATGGTAAGCAGAAAACAATGAGTTTTCAGTTAGCAAGAACTCAGAAGAAGACTGAAAGGTTGAGTTGGTTCATTCAGATGTCTGGGGTCCAGCACCAGTGGCATCATATGCGGGTAATAAGTACTTTGTCACATTTATAGATGATTTCAGCAGGAAAGTCTGGGTGTTTGCTATGAAGGAAAAGTCTGAGGTTTTTGGCATCTTCAAGAGATGGAGAGTCATGTGTGAAAGCCAGACTAGAGCAAGTCTTAAGTGTCTCAAGACAGATAACGGTGGTAAATACTGCAGCAGAGAGTTTGATGTCTACTGCGCAGAGTATGGAATCAGAAGGATCAAGACCGTCCCAGGGACACCAGAGCAGAATGGTGTGGCAAAAAGAATGAATAGGACCATTCTTGAGAGAGAGAGAGTATAAGGTTTGACTCAGGTCTACCTACATATTTTTGGGTGCAGCACTGGACACCGCAGTGTATTTGATCAACAGGAGTCCATCCAGTGCATTGGATGGTGGGATTCCAGAGGAGGTTTGGACAGAAAATAGGTAAAACTTTCTTTTCTTAAAGTATTTGGCTGCATTGCTTATTCTCTGATTGAGAAAGAGAAGAGGAGTAAGTTAGACTCCAAGTCTACAAAGTGTGTTTTCATTGGATACGGTGGCGATGAGTATGGCTACAAGCTCTGGGATTTCCAGAACAATAAGATCATTCGGAGTAGGAATGTGGTATTTGATGAAGAGCATACTTACAAAGACAGGAAGGATGCAGTGGAAGAAAAGAAACAGGAGTTTATAGAACTCGATCCTGTCAGAGATGGAGAAATTCCCCGAGTGCAAACTGAAGATAGAAACTCCGAGGATGTGGAGGAGGAAGATGTGGTTGGAACAGACAGCCACATGCATACATCGGTACCTCAGCCGATGTCCCTACAGTTGAGGAGGACCACGAGGGTTACCAGGCCATCACAGAGGTATTCTGCTAATGATTATATTTTGTACACAGATTCTGGAGAGCCAGAATGTTTTGTTGAAGCCATGCAGGATGAAGCTAAGGTCAAGTGGGAGTTGGCTATGAAAGAGGAGATGGACTCTTTAAAGCAAAACAAGACTTGGGATCTTGTGAAGTTACCCGCTGGCAAGAAAGCTCTGTTCAACAAATGGGTGTACAAGATGAAGAATGAGGTCGATGGTACCAAGAGATACAAGGCAAGGTTAGTTGTCAAGGGTTATGCACAGAAAGAGGGAATTAACTTCCAGTAGATCTTTTCTCCAGTAGTCAAGATGACATCCATCAGGGTGATTCTGAGCATGGTAGCAGTGGAGAATCTTCATCTAGAGCAGTTAGATGTGAAGACAACATTTCTTCATGGAGATTTGGAGGAGGAGTTGTACATGCACCAGCCAGAAGGTTTCCAGATCAGGGAAAAGGATGACATGGTCTGTAGATTGAAGAAAAGTTTGTATGGTCTGAAGCAGGCTCCGCGGCAATGGTACCTCAAGTTTGACAGTTTCATGCTAGAGAAAGGCTTCACCAGATGCCAGTCAGATCATTGTGTGTACTTTCAGAGGTACATTACAAATGAGTTTATTATTTTATCCTTATATGTAGACGATATGCTTGTAGCAGGTTCCAGTATGAGGAAGATAGAAGAGCTTAAGAAACTGATGGCAAAGAAGTTCTCAATGAAGGATTTGGGAGAGGTGAAGCAGATTCTTGGCATGAGGATCAACAGAGATAGGAAGCAACGGAAGCTGTGGCTATCTCAGGAGGACTATGTAGAGAAGGTACTGAAGAGGTTCCATATGGAGAATGCAAAGGCAGTGTCAACACCTTTGGCAGCACACTTCAAGCTCAGCAAGCAGTTGTGTCCAACAACTCAGAAGGCAAGGGATGAGATGATTAGAGTTCCATATGCCTCAGCCGTGGGAAGTCTAATGTATGCAATGGTTTGCACAAGACCGGATATTGCACAAGCAGTGGGAGCAGTCAGCAGGTACATGCAGAATCCTAGGTAAGGAGCACTGGAATGCAGTGAAGTGGATCTTGAGATATCTCAGGGGTACATCAACTTACAGTTTGTGCTATGGAGGTGATAGTCTTCAAGTACAGGATTTGTAGATGCCGATCACTCTGGTGACAGAGATAGTGGGAGGAGCATCACTGGTTATGTTTTCACTGTCGGTGATATAGCAGTGAGCTGGGTATCTCAATTGCAGAAGATAGTGGCATTGTCAACTACAGAAGCTGAGTATGTGGCGATCACTGAAGCTGATAAAGAGATGATATGGTTATAGAGGTTGATGGAGGAGCTCGGTAAGGAGCACGAGTGTAATATATTATGGAGCGACAGCCATAGCGCAGTTCACTTGGCATGGAATCCAGCATTTCTTGCAAGAACCAAGCACATTCAGCTTAGGTATCATTTCATACGCAGTGCATTGGATGAGGAGCAGTTGAAGCTGAGAAAATTGATTGAGCTAAAAACCCTGCAGATATGTTCACCAAGGTTATGAGCAGAGACAAGTTGAGTCTCTGTTGCAACTTGGTGAAGCTTTCCAAGAGATAGATCAGGAGAGCGCACAGAGAAAGAAGGTAGATCTAAGAGTGATGTCATTAATCTCTAAGTGGGAGATTGTTATGGATGGAGATTAATTTCATCAAGAGGAAGCCCCAAATCAGAGTTCACGAAGGAGTTGGCAAATCAATCATTATCCAAAAGTAACAAACATGAGATTTGGATAGGTTTTGGGGAGTTGGTTGAGGATGTTTTGGTCATTATCCAAAAGTAACAAATATGAGATTTGGATAGATTTTGGGAGTTAGTTGAGGATATTTTGGCCATTATCCAAAGTCACCGAAGGGAGCTTTTGGAGGCGGATTTGAGGCGTCATCTCAGCTGCAACCGCCTGCCACAAAAATTTCGTGTAGGAGTTACGAACGTGTGAAATAAATTGGAGGCTCGTGAGGACCTCTGGGTGCTGCAGAGAGAAAAAAAAGGGTTATGTAATCTTTTAGTGAGATCATAAGAGTTTCTGAGAGAGTGTGTTTTTGAGGGCTTGTACCTGATTCAACTCTTAGTGAAGCCTTGCAGATCCTGTGCCACTATGGATGTAGCCCAGTTTGGATGAACCACGTAAAATCCTCGTCTCTCGCTGTTTTTTTTGATTTGGTTCCTATTATTATTCTGTGTTTTTTGTTGATTATATCGCAACTGCGTGCTTGGCCGTACTAATAACGATCTTATTAGAGGAATATTTGTTGTATTCCCTATCACAAGACATCCCTGGGTGATTGGCACATGATATGGATGGACGTCTCATACAATGATAAACTGAGCCAAGGACATCTTTAGGGATGGATTTTGTATTATTGATAAAAAAAAGCTAGTGAGAAAATATTATTTGAACTTTTTAATCATGTATAAAATATTTAGAATTTTTTCAACACAAATATAAATGAGCCCTCATACGCTTTCTTCATTCAAGTGTTAGCATTCTTATTAAACTAAGAGTTTCTATCCAAATTCATATTCAAATCTAATCACAAATATATGGAGTTCATTTATAATATCCCTTAAAACTAGTTAAAAATTATTATTTGGACTTCTTGATTTAAACTTAAGATTTTTCTAGTGCATAAATAATTTGAGACCATTATGGTAGCTTAAAGTTACAAGTTGGAGATGCCAGTGTACTAGATATTGAACCTATATTGTGATGGCTTGGGCGTGGAAGAGATCTTTGTCTGTCTTCACGGGTCTCTACCATTCCTCTCCTCTCTTCTTGACTACGGGTGGGTTTAAATAGAGCGTCTTTATGTTTGAGCAGGCAAAGGAAGTTCTCTATTAGTATAATTCAAACATTTCTTTGCTTAAATTGCCGCCAGAAACAAATGACCCCAAAAGAATATGGGGCATTGGTAAACGAATGGGAGGGTTGTGGTGGAAAAGATCGAGAAAACAAATGGTGAAATCATTTCTAAATATGCATGAAGATTTTGCTCAAGTATGGAAGTTTTGCAGCTTAAAAATTAGTTTGAATGTTCAAAAGAAAAAGCAAGGTCTCAGTTAAATCATAAGTAGTGATGTGGCTGATACAATGCCATTAAAGAATAGTGATGGAAGGAAACCCCTCCTTTGGCCTCCAAAGGGCTGATACAATGCCATTAAAGAATAGTGATGGAAGGAAACCCCTCCTTTGGCCTCCAAAGGGCCCTTCGGCTTTATTAAGTCGTGATGTGGCTGATACAACGCCATTAAAGAATAGTGACGGAAGGAAACCCCTCCTTTGGCCTCCAAAGGGCCCTTCGGCTTTATGGCCTCATAAAGCCATGCACACTCATTGCTTTAAGGTATTTATTGCCTTATTAAAGGTATTTATGGCTGCCACGTTGAAACATTTATGACTGTCATGTTGCTCACCTTCAAGGCCAACACCTCCATGACCGACACCTCCGAGGCCGAACCCCGATGGCTGACACCTCCAAGGCCGACACCTCCATGGCCGAACCCCAATAGCTGACACCTCCAAGGCCGACACCTTCAAGACCGACACCTCGATGGCCGACACCTTCGAGGCCGAACCCCGATGGCTGACACCTCCAAGGCCGACACCTCCATGGCCGAACCCCAATGGCCGACACCTCCAAGGCTGACACCTTCAAGACCGACACCTCGATGGCCGACACCTTCAAGACCGACACCTCCAAGGCTGAACCCCGATGACCGTTTAACTAGTAGGGAGTGGCAATGGCAACTGACCAGCTTGTTTCTTCCTCTCAGTCACACTGGTTCACATGCAAATATGATTTAATGTTGGAAATTGAGAAGACTCTTCGTATCCCAAGCTATTGGAAATTGAAGAGAATTGAAGAGACTTTTCGTATCCCAAGCTCATCTTGGAGTTTTTGGAAATTGTTATTGTTGCTGGTTTCAATATTTGCTTTAATTAATTCTGTTTCTTTAAGGGTCTATAAATATTATGTAATCCTTCCGTTTACAATGCAATAGAAAAACTATTCAATATTTCCTTCTTCCAACATCTGGTATCAGAGCCTTGGAATGTTAAGATGGCTTCTGTGAGTAGTGCCGGGAATGTCCAACCTCAACTCCCAAGGTTTGATGGGAAGAATTTTGAGCATTGGAAGATCCAGATGGAGGTGCTGTTCGGTTTTCAGGAGCTGACCGAGATTATTGAAGAAGGATTCGTCGAGCCAGGAGCAACGGCAGATTCGACAACGGAGGAGCAGAAGACAACAAAAGAAAATCGTAAGAAAGATCGTAAGGCTCTCTTTTACATCTTTCAAGCGATAGATTCGTCAATATTTGAAAAAGTGGCGAATTCGAAGACGGCAAAGGAAGCATGGGATACTCTCATCAAAATTTACAAAGGTGTTGAGAAGGTCCAGAAGGTTCGGCTTCAGACTCTTCGTCGACAATATGAGCTCCTTCAGATGGAAAAGTCGGAGTCCATTTCCGACTATTTCTCACGGGTCTTGACTCTTGTCAATCAAATGAAGGCCAATGGTGAGACTATTGGTGATCAACTTATTGTCGAGAAGATCCTTCGGACGCTAACGTTACAGTTTGAATATATTGTAACTTCCATCGAAGAGTCACGTGACCTCTCTGTTTTGACCGTGGATGAGTTGGTTGGCTCTCTACAAATGCATGAGCAACGACTCAAGGAGAAGGCCAAGACGGTGGAGGAGGCTCTTCAAAGCCAGTTGGTGTTGCCTGATGACAAGAAGAATCTTTCTACTCAAATGAAAGATAAAAGGCGGCAGGAGAAGCAACCTCGACAACAAAAAGATAAGTCCCATATTCAATGTTTTAATTGTAAAAAGTATGGGCATTATAAATCTGAGTGTCGAAGCAAAAGATCTGGTGGTCAAAAGTTTCATGCTAAAGTAGCAAGTTCTGTCGACAGATTTGATGATGAGCATGATAATGCTCTTTTATTCACGTGTGATGCTTCGGTGGAGAACCATAAGAATGTTTGGTACTTAGACACTGGATGCAGTAATCACATGTGTGGTGAAAAGAAGTTATTCTCACATTTCGATGACACCTTTCGTTCGGAGGTGAGGTTCGGGAATGATACAAAATTTCCTATCATGGGAAAGGGAAGCATTAAAATCAAGATAAAAGATGGATCGGTTTCAACCATTTCCAACGTCCATTATGTTCCTGGCCTTCGAGAGAATCTCCTGAGCATAGGACAGTTGTCCGAGCGAGGCTATCGCATAATCATCAAGGATGAGGTTTGCATGATTCATGATGGCAAAGGAGGATTGATTGCGAAGGTAAAAATGGCTCAAAATCGCCTTTTTCCTTTGTATATTAATTATGCTACATCGTGTTTTAGTGCCTCGGTGCAAGATTCTTCATGGCTTTGGCACAAGCGGTTCGGACATGTGAATTTCGACAGCTTGAAGCTATTGTGTCGAAAGAAGATGGTGCGAGGTATGTCCGAAATTTCTTCTCCAAAGGAGATCTGCGAACCATGCGTCATTGGGAAGAAATCTAGAGAAAGCTTCCCTTCAGGACAATCATGGAGAGCGATGAAGCCATTGGAGTTAGTTCACTCCGATCTCTGCGGACCGCTCGGTGAATCATCGAATCGAGGGTACAGGTATTTTGTTACCTTCATCGATGACTTTAGCAGAAAAACATGGGTTTATTTCTTGAAGCAGAAGTCCGACGCCATCGATGCTTTCAAAGAGTTTAAAGCCTATGTTGAAAACCAAAGTGGGCACAAAATTCGGATTCTCCGAACTGATCGTGGCACAGAATATTTGGTTGGTGATGGTTTCTTCAAGCAATGCGGCATCAAGCATCAATTGACAGCACGGTATACTCCTCAACAGAACGGAGTAGCAGAAAGGAAAAACCGCACTATTGTCGATATGGTACGTACTATGCTTCATTCTAAACATTTGCCAAAGCATTTCTGGGCGGAGGCGGTTGCTTGTGCTATTTATTTGTTGAACAGATGTCCCACTAAAGGTCTTGAGTTCAAGACACCGACGGAGGTATGGAGTGGTCGAATCCCTTCAGTTCTGCATCTTCGTGTGTTTGGGTGTATTGCTTATGCCCATGTGCCAAATGAGCTACGTAAGAAGCTTGATGAGAAGAGCGAGAAGTGCATCTTCTTCGGTTACAGCAATGAGACAAAGGGTTATCGATTGTATAATCCAGTAACAAAAAAGGTCATTATCAGTCGAGATGTTACCTTCGACGAGGAAGGAGAGTGGACTTGGAACTCAGAAGAAAAGAAGCAGTTTCGCTTCGTCCTAGATGAGGAGGAGACGGTTCAGCCCGATTCAGATAGTCAATCTGAACCAGTAGCAGCTTCGATGGAACCAGGTTCGATAGCAGGGACTACAACAGCAGTTACTTCATCAAATCCTGTCGAACATCTTACTGAAAGTTCCTCACGTCCACGGCGAGAACGAGTTTTGCCAACTCGTTTAAGGGATTGCATTTTGTCAAAAGATGATGATCCCTCTGATGAAGAAATTATCAATTTTGCTCTTTTTGCAGATTGTCATCCCACAAAGTTTCAGGAGGCTTCCCAAGATGATGATTGGGTTCGTGCGATGGATGATGAGATCCATGCAATCGAGAAAAATGATACATGGGAGCTCACTTCTCTTCCAGAAGGCAAGAAGTCCATCGGCGTAAAGTGGGTCTATAAGATCAAGTACAAGCCTAATGGTGATGTTGATCGGTTGAAGGCTCGGCTTGTAGTCAAGGGTTACAAACAAAAACCCGGGATTGACTATTTTGAGGTATTTGCTCCGGTTGCGAGGATGGATACTATTCGTATGATTTTGCTTTAGCTGCTCAAAGATGCTGGAAAATACATCAAATGGATGTCAAGTCCGCATTTCTCAATGGCGTACTTGAGGAGGAGGTGTATGTGGATCAACCTGAGGGTTATGTCAAGAAAGGACAAGAGGGCTTTGTCTACAAATTGAAGAAAGCTCTTTACGGCCTTAAGCAAGCCCCACGAGCATGGTATACCAGAATTGATTCTTATTTTCTGAATCACGGTTTTACTAGGTGTCCTTATGAGCATACTTTATATGTAAAAATTGGCTTGAATGGTGAGATGCTCATTGTTTGCTTATATGTCGATGATCTCATATTTACTGGAGATTGTCAAGAGATGATTTGTGACTTCAGGGAGGCTATGACTCATGAGTTCGAGATGGCGGACATGGGTCTGATGTATTATTTTCTCGGCCTAGAAGTTACACAATCGGAGGATGGTATTTTTATTTGTCAACAAAAGTATGCCAAGGATATTCTTGAGCGTTTTAAGATGGCTACTTGTAAACCAATTAGCACTCCCATGGAGGACAGATTGAAGTTGACAAAAGACGGAAGTGGTTCCGAAGTCGATCCTACTTATTTCAAGAGGCTAGTCGGGAGTCTGAGATATTTGACTTCTACCAGGCCAGATCTTGTTTTTAGTGTTGGAATGATAAGCAGATTTATGGAGATTCCTAGACAATCACATTTGCAGGCGGCAAAAAGAATTCTACGATACATTAAAGGTACTATAAATGATGGTGTATTCTATACTGCTTCTAATGTTTTTCAGCTTGTAGGATACACAGACAGTGATTGGGGAGGTGATATTGGAGAAAGAAAGAGTACTTCCGGGTATGTTTTCTCTTTAGGAAATGGAATTTTTTCCTGGTCTTCAAAGAAGCAGCAGGTGGTTGCTTTGTCCAGCGCTGAAGCAGAATATATAGCAGCGGCTTATTGTGCTACTCAAGCAGTTTGGTTGCGTTCGATGCTTGCTGAGTTACAGCATAAGCAGAAGCATTCGACGATGATTTATTGTGATAACAAGTCAGCAATTGCCCTAGCAAAGAATCCAGTCTTCCATGGAAGAAGCAAGCACATTGATATAAAGTACCACTTCATTCGAGATCTGGTGAAATCTGAGGAGATTGTGCTACAGTATTGCAAGACGGAAGACCAAGTGGCTGATATGTTCACTAAGCCGTTGAAGTCAGATTCCTTCCTCAAACTCAAGAGACTGATCGGCATGGTCAAGATGACCTCGGTCTAAGGGAGGCTGTTGAAATTGAGAAGACTCTTCGTATCCCAAGCTATTGGAAATTGAAGAGACTCTTCGTATCCCAAGCTCATCTTGGACTTGGAGTTTTGGAAATTGTTATTGTTGCTGGTTTCAATATTTGCTTTAATTAATTCTGTTTCTTTAAGGGTCTATAAATATTATGTAACCCTTCCGTTTACAATGCAATAGAAAAACTATTCAATATTTCCTTCTTCCAACATTTAAGTATGCTCACATTTCTATTTTTTATGAATTAATATTGTTCTATCTTTATGATTTGTGGCCAGTTCCAGAAGAGATTGCTGTAGACCAAAAGAGATACGAGAAAGAAGCACTTGCACTTGGAAAACTGATTGCACCATCAGAACGCCATCAAGTTGTGGAACATGAAGTAGATCGGCGAGCAATGCCTGATAATAATCCATTCAAGAAAAGGAAGCTTGAGAATGGGAAGTCAGAAGAAAGAGAGAGCACGACCGAACCAATTTCAGTGCTGACAGATGAAAGATCTGTTATGTTGTGTTCATCACGAGAGTCACAAGAATGTGTAGAGTCTAAGCCTAAAAAGAAACTGTTCGTTGGAAAAGGCAAGATCCAGAAGTCTAACACGAATGACTGCAAGACTCAAAAGAGCGAGAAGAATGGTATACTTAAGTTCTTCCAGCGTTTGTAATTATATTCTTCTGGCGAAATTATAAATTTTTTTCTCCTTACCATTAGCTATGCGAGTTAGTAATGGTGATGTATACAACGTATGTCCAAGTTCCTGTTATAATAACTGCTTCATTGAAAAATTAAACTTTTAAGTGACTTCACTTTCAACTTTGAGTCAAACTGATCAAACCAGATAGCTTGCAGCTTGGTATGAATGCAATTTGAAGCCTGTGGACTAGGATAATTTTTGGCCTGGCCGCCAAGTTTGATTTGAGCTCAAGCTTCTCAGAGCAACTGGCAATCCTAAATTTTACCTTTTTGATCCAAGCCTGCTGGTATTTAGTCCTGTCAGTTGATTTGAGAAATTTGAGTTCAATCAAATTTAAATGCAGGCCGGAGATCCTCATCTAAATCTAGACCTAATTTTTGAACTCAAAGCTCAATCAAAGTGACAAGTCCCAACTTGCCAAAATAAAATAATGATCCGAGTCTGGGCAATTCTTATAACAGAGATTGACAGCAAAGCGAACAACTGGGACAGGAGACCGCATGAATGGGTGTGACAGGCCCTCATGTAAACGATTTTTCTTTTTCCATTTCTTCAGAGGAAATCTCTTCGCGTACACCTAAAATTGCATTGCGTGCTTAGTGGACTTTCTGAGGTCTTCCATATTTTTCGTGCTAGACTGACTCGCTAATGCCATGGCACGAGACTTGTACATACATTCTCATGAAACGTCAAAGTTAAAAATATGTCAACCTTAGTTTCTCTTTCTCTCTCTCTCTCTTCTTCTTCCAATTTTTTTTTCATTTGTTCTGCCAGATTTTGAACTTGGAACCACCTAACCTGGAATCCTACCAATAGGTCTGCTAACATTGACAGTATAGACCGGAGAGAGGCCGATTCCGACTCCGACGGTCAAACGTTTCAGTTCGCGGGAAACTTTGACGAAAACGTTTGACGAATGTGACCCAGGCCCGTCCTGTCAGCTGTCCACAAATGGATGGATGGATGGATGCGGAGGTGGTTGACCTAAGTGAACCACAAGGCTCAAATCGTGGTAATACATTTGGTAATACATTATTGTGGTTGTTTGTGGTCTTCATCATTTTTAACACAAGTCTGGAAACCAAAACTCATGGCCAGTTCATGTGCAACCCAAGGAAGCATCTTGTGCACTGACTTGAGTGCATAAGGCATGCAACAATGGCCGTGTGCACATGCGAGCTGTGAGCCATAGCCCGTGCTGCACCCCGCATGCTCACCTACATGAACGTATGGTCAATGAGCATGCACGATGCATATCTTCATGCATCGAAGGTAATGCACGAAGACTTTTTGCAACCCAAACTTGACACGGAGAAAAAATTCATGTCTACCAAAGCAAAGAAGATTGTTTCAAGTTCACCATTGCAGACGGGGCAAGGAACTTCAGAAAGACTATGGATGGATTTTATGATAATCATAAGTGATGTGGTTAGCCAACAGAAAGTAGGTTGAAGCCCTGAGCAGGTCTCCAGCCTTGGGTGGCCCCTAGCCCTGGGCGGCCCTCCGATCCCGGGCGGCCCTCGAGCTCTGGGCGGCCCCAGCTATGAACGGGTCTTCAGCCTTGGGCGGCCCCTAGTTCTGGGTGGCCCCCAAACCTTGGGCGGCCCCTAGTCATGAGCGGGTCTTCAGCCTTGGGTGGCCCCTAGTTCTGAGCGACCCCCAAACCTTGGGCAGCCCCTAGCTCTGGGCGGCCTCCAGGTCCTGGACGGCCCCTAGCCATGAGCGGGTCTCCAGCCTTGGGCGGCCCCTAGTTCTAGGCGGCCCCCAAACCTTGGGCGGTCCCTAGCTCTTGGCGGGTCTCCAGCCTTGGGCGGCCCTAGTTCTGGGCGGCCCCCTAGCCATGAGTGGGTCTCTAGCCTTGGGCGGCCCCTAGTTCTGAGCGGCCCTAAACCTTGGGCGTCCCTAGCCCTGGGCGGCCTCCAGGTCCTGGGCGGCCCTCCAGTCCTGGACGGCCCCCAAGCTCTAGGCGGCCCCTCTCCCTGGGCAGCCCCTAGCCCTTGGCGGGTCTCCAGCCTTGGGCGGCCCCCTAGCCATGAACGGGTCTCTAGCCTTGGGCGGCCCCTAGTTCTGGGCGGCCCCCGAACCTTGGGCGGCCCCTAGCCCTTGGCGGGTCTCCAGCCTTGGGCGGCCCCTAGTTTTGGGCGGCCCTCTAGCCATGAGTGGGTCTCCAGCATTGGGTGACCTCTAGTTCTGGGCGGTCCCCAAACCTTGGGCGTCCCTAGCCTTGGGCGGCCTCCAGGTCCTGGGCGGCCCTCCAGTCCTGGACGGCCCCCAAGCTCTAGGCAGCCCCTCTCCCTGGGCGGCCCCTAGCCCTGGTGGGTCTCTAGCCTTGGGCGGCCCCTAGTTCTAGGCGGCCCCCTAGCCATGAGCGGGTCTCCAGCCTTGGGCGGCCCCTAGCCCTGGGCAGCCTCTGGTCCCGGGCGGCCCCCGAGCTCTGGGCGACCATAGCCATGAGCGGGTCTCCTGCATTGGGCGGCCCCTAGTTCTGGGCAGCCCCCAAACCTTGGGCGGCCCCTAGCCCTTGGCGGGTCTCCAGCCTTGGGCGGCCCTCCGGTCCTGGGCGGCCCCTAGCCCTTGGCGGGTCCCCAGCCTTGGGCGGCCCCTAGTTCTGGGCGGCCCCTAGTCCTGGGCGGCCCTCCAGTCCTGGACGGCCCCAAGCTCTAGGTGGCCCCTCTCCCTGGGCGACCCTCCAGCCTCGGATGACCCCCTAGTCTTTGGCGGCCTCTGAGACTTAGGCGGCCCCCGGCCCTCATAAAAAGACCCTCGTGGCTATACACCCGAGCTCTTAAAGCTGCTTTCATATCAGGAGCACTTAACACGACAAACTGTCGTGTCCAGAACAAAGCTCGAGAATCGTCAAACATCATGACGCTTTAAATGACTTAAATAAGACAAGCGCTAGAAATCATCACTCATCGAAAAGCTCAAATAAAGAAGATACTAATCACTTGTTTTAGAGCCAGATAACTTTCCACTAACTGACATTCCTTTGGGAAGACCGAAACCCATCATGAAGATTCCTTGCTTCTGGAGCAAGTTCTTTAATACCTTTGATATTAATTATCAACAAATAACCATGTGGCATACTTCTGCCAGTGGCTAAGCTTTTTCCTATACATTAATTTTACCCGAAAAAAAAAGAGAAAAGGAAAATGACTCAACGTTGACGGCGTTATGATGAAGAAAGGAAAAAGATATTTTTGAAACTCAAAGGATATAAGAAAGGAAAGATTCATGAGGAGAGAGGGCTTTTTCCTTCGATTGGAGATCTCAAGCAAATGTTTAAGGCTGTATACTTAGTCAACAGGAGAGGGACCCTATTGGAAGGGAGAATTGTGAGGTCCTTCTGGTGATCAAACATCAACAGATTGGCGCGCCAGGTAGGGGGGCAATGTGGTAGTTTTCATCTTTCAAGCATGAGTACAAGATCTCCGAAGGAGAACCCTCCAGTGTGTCTGGGGGGCATCTTTCACTCTTCGATCATGTTGAGAAGACTCTTCACTCAGCCGAGCTAGCGAGGTCAAGCCCTCCAGCTTCTTCCTCACCACTACCGGCGTCGGCTATCCCCCAGGACCCATTGGCTACCCTCACACAACAAGTTCAAACTCTTGTTGGGATGGTTCAGCAACTGTAGGAGCAACATTCCAGAGGAGCCTGGCAACGGCTCGAACCGCCTCTGCAGTCCAGATCGGCTACTCCCATTAGCCGGCAGTCTACTCAAGAGAGATCCCCTCCAACGAGGCCTCTCCACCCCTGCTCCTTCGGAGGGCTTCATCCTCAAGGTTCCCAGGGTGGCTCGCGCTCTCTCACCCATTCCTCGGATAGCCCACCCGCCAGGCAGCGGCAGGGAAAAGAGCCTCATACGGAGCACCGCCGGTGGCATCGTCGATCCTTGTCCTATTCCCTTGAGCCAGCCGGGGAAATATAGCTGATCAGATGGAGAGACGCCTTAATGAACAAGATCGGAGGCTGGAGGAGCTTAGCCAGAGAATCAACAATCAGTCGGAGTCGGACTATGACACCCGCCCTCCTCTTACTCGGTGAATTATGAAGGAACCCATTCCAAGGAGGTTCCGTTTCCCCCAACTAGACCCTTATGATGGCACTACTGATCCCTTGGATCATCTGGAGAGCTACAATGCTATTATGCAAGTCCAAGGGGCGACTGATGCCCTCTTGTGTATCGCCTTCTCAGCCACTCTCCGAAAGGCCGCCCGTGTTTGGTTTTCTCGTCTGCCTTCACGCAGCATCGATTCCTTCTGACAATTAGAAAGATCTTTCTTAGCTCATTTTGATGCTTGTCGGAAGATTCTCCGAGTGGCGAACAGCTTGTTTTCTATGCAGCAGTAGGAGGGGAGTCCCTAAAAGACTTTATAACTCGATTCAAGGTGGCAGCCCTGGAAGTTTATCATCTTGATGATGCTGTGGGTACTTTGGCCTTGAAGCGGGGGCTCCGTCCCTCCCGCTTCACTTATTCTCTAGACAAGAGACCTCCTTGTTCTTATGCTGATCTCTTAAGTCGTGCGTAGAAGTACATCCGTGCCGACGAGGTTGATTCATCTCGGAGGGGTGTCGAAGGAAGGACTGGTAAGAGGCCAGCCCGTCCGGAGTCGAGCGGACCTCCTCCCAAGAAGCCCGAGCCCTTGCACTGTCCTGCTGACCGTCGCAAGAGCCTCGCCCCTAGAGAGATCATCTTACTCCCCTCCTTGCGCCCCAAGCTCATATCCTTATGGAAATTGAAAATGAGCCTTATCTGCGGCATCCACCTCCGTTGAAGAAAGGCGCCGCGCGTGATAGAAGCCGCTATTGCCGTTTCCATAGAGATTATGGACACGACACCGAGGAATGCCGCAATCTGAAGCAGGCCATCGAGGAGCTCATCCAGAGGGAATATCTTGGGCAGTATTCAGAAGAGGAGGCTCCACCTATACCAGCTTTGATGGGACCCCCTCTGGCTCAGGCCAATATTGATAATGCCCCAACGGAGCGAATGGTGGGTATGATTTCCCGTGGAGGAGCATCATCCTCTAAGAGGCCAAGAGGGGAGGGAGAGCTAGATAATGTAATCCCTTTAAGGGAGACATAGTGGGAGATAGTGTTGTAAAAGATGATAGCGTCGTTGTTTCTATGACGGTCGCTAAACACCCTGTAAGGAGGATCTTAATTGATAGCGGGAGCTCCGCCAACGTACTTACTTATGATGCATTTCTTCGAATGAATTTATCTCCTGACTCTCTTCGACCTGTAGCCGCTCCTCTAGTCAGCTTCACAGGAGATCCTATACGGGTGGAGGGCGAGATTACCCTATCTGCGACGGCGGGTCACCACCGCGCCAGAGCACGATGATGCTGGATTTCCTGGTGGTCCGGGTACCCCTGGCGTACAATGCCATTCTTGGCCGACACGGGTTGAATATGCTGGATGCAGTTATATCCACTAAGCATCTACTGGTGCAATTCCATACCAATCAAGGAGTTGGCGAGATGCATGGGGAGGTGCACTCGATTAGATCTTGTTATCATCTAGCTCCCAGTCCTCAGGCGGTTGCGATTCCCCCGGTCACCGAATCATTTGATCCCAGGGAGATCGAGCGGAGGGGAGAGCCGGCAGAGTGTTTGATATCTTGCCCTCTAGAAGATGACCCAACCAAAATCGTGCAAATCGGCAAACTCCTCCCCCCTGAAGCCCGGAGTCAGCTCCTAGCCTTCTTGCGGGCGAATGCGGATATCTTCGCTTGAAAAGTGACGGATATGGTTGGGATTCTCGGAAGTGATCACTCACCAGCTTAATATCAACCCAGGATGTCGACCGATCCGC